>OY755185.1:1259507-1851960 GCA_963576735.1 Bedellia somnulentella | reverse complement strand
CACTTGTCTACTTTTTCAGATAGAATGCAAATGTTGGAAACGCCTAACTATCACATAATTTAATGTTTTTTTGACATGAATTCCTCATGTGGGGATCATTACTCATAAATAAAAGATGTTATTAAAGGAAAGAAAAATTTCGACACTGGCGGGGTTCGAACCCCGCCAGTGTCGAAATTTTTCTTTCCTTTAATAACATCTTTTATTTATGAGTAATGATCCCCACATGAGGAATTCATGTCAAAAAAACATTAAATTATGTGATAGTTAGGCGTTTCCAACATTTGCATTCTATCTGAAAAGGTAGACAAGTGGCCGTCCGAATTAGTTAAAATTCGGAGGTAGGAAACGCAAACACTACTTGAACGTGTAAAAAAGAAACAAAGGATAGAGAAATCTCGCGCTGGATGCCAACTGACACTGTAGCTCAGTTGGCAGAGCGACGGGGGCGTATACCCAAAGGTCGCGGGTTCGAACCCCGCCAGTGTCGAAATTTTTCTTTCCTTTAATAACATCTTTTATTTATGAGTAATGATCCCCACATGAGGAATTCATGTCAAAAAAACATTAAATTATGTGATAGTTAGGCGTTTCCAACATTTGCATTCTATCTGAAAAGGTAGACAAGTGGCCGTCCGAATTAGTTAAAATTCGGAGGTAGGAAACGCAAACACTACTTGAACGTGTAAAAAAGAAACAAAGGATAGAGAAATCTCGCGCTGGATGCCAACTGACACTGTAGCTCAGTTGGCAGAGCGACGGGGGCGTATACCCAAAGGTCGCGGGTTCGAACCCCGCCAGTGTCGAAATTTTTCTTTCCTTTAATAACATCTTTTATTTATGAGTAATGATCCCCACATGAGGAATTCATGTCAAAAAAACATTAAATTATGTGATAGTTAGGCGTTTCCAACATTTGCATTCTATCTGAAAAGGTAGACAAGTGGCCGTCCGAATTAGTTAAAATTCGGAGGTAGGAAACGCAAACACTACTTGAACGTGTAAAAAAGAAACAAAGGATAGAGAAATCTCGCGCTGGATGCCAACTGACACTGTAGCTCAGTTGGCAGAGCGACGGGGGCGTATACCCAAAGGTCGCGGGTTCGAACCCCGCCAGTGTCGAAATTTTTCTTTCCTTTAATAACATCTTTTATTTATGAGTAATGATCCCCACATGAGGAATTCATGTCAAAAAAACATTAAATTATGTGATAGTTAGGCGTTTCCAACATTTGCATTCTATCTGAAAAGGTAGACAAGTGGCCGTCCGAATTAGTTAAAATTCGGAGGTAGGAAACGCAAACACTACTTGAACGTGTAAAAAAGAAACAAAGGATAGAGAAATCTCGCGCTGGATGCCAACTGACACTGTAGCTCAGTTGGCAGAGCGACGGGGGCGTATACCCAAAGGTCGCGGGTTCGAACCCCGCCAGTGTCGAAATTTTTCTTTCCTTTAATAACATCTTTTATTTATGAGTAACTATAAAAAGTTATATCTCGTAAAATTAAGACATAATAAGACATAAACGTTCACGCCGGATATTCCCTTTGGCAGAGGTTGGCAGAGGTACTAATACTTCTGATCGCGCGGGTTTTTAAATATTTTTAAAAATATTTAATTTACAAGGAGAGAAAATTAAATATTTAAAATTAATTAATTAATTATTATTTAGTACTAATACTTCTGATCGCGCGGGTTTTTAAATATTTTTAAAAATATTTAATTTACAAGGAGAGAAAATTCAACCCGATGGAAGTGAAAATAACCATCTGATTGCGTTATACAAGTATTTTCGAACAGGAAAAGTAAAAGGATTGTATCATATTTTTCAACATTATAAATTTAAAAATTTTCATTTAAATTGCAACAAACGAAGTATCTGACAGTTGCCAAGCAACGGGAAGAAGAAAAAACATTACCATAACAACCACAAAGGGAAATCAAAGCTGATTGGATGTTGAAGAATGCTGGTGCAGAAAGCAGCATGTAGTGTCAAGTGTTTTTTTTTTATGAGATAGTGACGCAATGTCATGCGGCATCAGACTATGTTTATTTTCATTTTTATAAAATGATTATTGTTTTGATACATTAATTTTATATTTATGGTCATACCAACTAGCAATAATGTGCCCAGTTCGCAGATCACGGCTACGGAAAATTTCAGTGTCGACTCAACAACATTAATATGTCCCCATTGTAGTCAACCACGGTCTTTTAAGGGGAAGAGGGGTCTAAACATACACATTTCGAAATGCCACCGTCTAACAACAAAGAACTCACCCTCTCCGCAACCTTCGTCATCCACGCACCCAATCAATGTATCAGTTTCGTCAGATACATTACTTTGGGAAAAAATATCTTTATGGAAATCGTCCATCCCCATAATTAAACGGATTCCTCGAGGAGCTAGAGCTTGTGTTGCCAAATCCTTAGCCCAGACAGTAAAGGCCGTGGTTGAAAATAATGATTTTGAAAGTTGGCTAAGTTTTTTCGGTTTTTCATATGCAGTTTTAGCCATAAATAGAAATGAAAAGGATCGAAATATATCACTGACACACAAAATAAAGAGCAAATGTGTGTATCCGATTCCAGAGCCTATACTTCAAAATTCAAAATTAATTACAAATAAAAATATTAATTATAATATTAAAAAAATTGAGACTAAATTAGGAGATGGGGACATAAAAGGGGCTGCACAAATGCTTTTTTCAAGCGACGCTGTGGCCCCTGATGACCAAGAGACTTTGGAGTCTTTGAGAGCAAAACATCCACTCTCATCAGAGATGTCCAGGACGCCTGATGCTCCCGATTATACCGCTCACCCACCAGAAGCCACTCCAGCCGAGGTTCTCATTGCTATATCTTCTTTCAGAAACGGTTCTGCTGGCGGCCTCGATGGACTGACTCCTCAGCATTTCAAAGATTTATTGAGTGTTTCCGTCGGGGAAGCCGGCAGAATTCTTTTGGATGAGATAACGCATTTAGTTAATCTCTGCCTGAGTGGTAAAGTATCTCAAACCATCACAGATCTTTTATACGGGGCAAGTCTGTGTGCTTTGAAAAAGAAAGACGGAGGAGGTATCAGGCCAATCGCTGTGGGAAACACTATCCGCCGGCTGGTATCCAAAATATGCTGTAAGCATGTAACGGACATAAAAAACTACTTCCAACCTGTTCAACTAGGTTTCGGAACCAGCGGCGGCTGTGAAGCAGCTGTTCACAGTGTTCGTGCTTTCCTGCAGCATTGTCGAAGTGACGTTCTGTTGAAAGTGGATGTAAAGAATGCTTTCAACTCAGTTGATAGAGCCGCCTTGCTGGCTGCAGTCAAAGAACAAACTCCAGCTTTATACAATTACCTTTGGCAATGCTATAGCAAACCTACTAAATTGATCTACCGTGGAAAATTATTAAATTCATGTGTCGGTTGCCAGCAAGGTGACCCTCTGGGCCCAGCTATATTCAGTTTGGCTATACACCCACACATCAAAAACTTAGCCTCCAAGTTTAATGTGTGGTACCTGGATGACGGCACCATTGGAGGCGAGGCAAAACAAGTTATAAACGATTTGAAAACAATAATAGGAGTATTCAAAAAAATTGGTCTAGATTTGAATTATGAAAAGTGTGAACTGTATTTTGGCCCCGATTTAAACAAAGAAACTGTTACAGAAATGCAATCAAAATTCAATTCATTAGCCCCAGGTATCAAAATTTTAAATTCGGCTTCGCTTCGCCTCCTAGGTGCCCCAGTTCTGGATGATTCTATTCCAAAATTTATAGCAGAAAAAATTTCTAAATTTCAGGAATCATCTTCTTTATTGGCACAACTTAACCCTCATGTAGCATATACAATAATAAAGTATTGTTTGTTTGTTCCAAAATTTACTTATGTACTGAGATGTTCTGGTTTATGGAGGCAAATCTCAGTCCTTTCGGACATAGACAACGTGATTAAAAACACTTTGATCAAAATTCTCAACATTTCCTTAAATGAACGCTGCTGGACACAAGCCACGCTCCCAATACGGTACGGTGGTATTGGGATCCGCAGCGTTTCAAGTATAGCCTTACCAGCTTTCTTGTCATCTGGTTTTGCCAATTACAATCTTTTCTTAAGCATCATTAGTAAAGCTTTAAGTTCGGCAGAGATCATCGATCTCACAGATGCTAAGAAAGTTTGGATGGATATAGTTGGTCCTACTGTCAATGTTCCCATCAGTCTGGCATCTCAGAGGCAATGGGACGAGCCCCTCTGCTGTCAAGTTCAAGCAAATCTTCTTAGTTCAGCTCTTGACTTGGCGGAGCGGGCGCGTCTCTTGGCTTGCTGTGAGCCAGATTCTGGGCATTGGTTGAGAGCATTACCATCGAGCAACCTCGGCACATTGCTAGACAGAGGCTCCTTTTCTTTAGCTATGGGTCTGCGATTGGGCACCAAAATAAATGAGAGACATCGCTGCCGCTGTGGAGTATTTGTCGATCAGTTGGGGCACCATGGATTATCATGTCGTCGTAGTGCTGGTCGCATACCTCGCCATGCTGCAATCAATGATATTATCAGACGGGCCCTTACCACTGTCAACATACCAGCAATCCTGGAGCCATCAGGTTTGCTGCGGGACGATGGTAAGAGACCAGACGGAATGTCATTGATTCCATGGAAGAATGGGAGGACGCTGGTGTGGGACGCTACCTGCGTCGACACGCTAGCGCCGTCTCATTTGTCGGGGTCTGCATCGAAAGCTGGCACTGCGGCAGCTGAAGCTGAGGGTCTGAAGAGGCGCAAATATAGCAATTTAGCTGAGGAGCATTACTTCTCAGCTTTTGCTGTAGAGACTCTCGGTCCGTGGGGCCCAGATGCGCGTCGTTTTTTCAAAGAAATTTCGACGCGCCTGATCGAGAAATGCGGAGATCCGAGGGCTGGCGCATTCTTCGCTCAAAGAATCAGCTTAGCGATTCAAAGGGGTAATGCAGCCAGCCTTCTCGGAACCCTGCCACCAGGCGGCAGCGATTTCGAGAGTATTTTTTATATAATTTAATGTAGGTTAGGTTTTTCATATATTATAATTTTATTTTATTTTTTACCTGTATATATAGTTAAATGTGTAAATATATGTTAATTTATTGAATATGAATAAATAGCAGTGTAGGCCTAATTAGGAATAATAAATCCACGACCCTCCGTATAATAGGCAGTGTCCCCAATAAGCTATTGTGGTAATAACATCACCTTAAAAAAACTTTCTTTATTTGTTTACAAGAAGTTTTTGCTTACATATAGGAAGTATACAAAATAAAATCTAATATTTATGACAACATATCAATAAATCGTTTGAACAAAGAGAAAATTTTGAATCAGTATTCAGAGCTCGTTTACGAAACGATGAATTATTATTGAATTTCATGTGATTGAAATCGCAAGTTTGTGCCGAGTGTATAAGGGACTCCAGAAGTTAGTGGCAAACCGCGGAATATTAATATTACATTTCTCTTTGAAATTTGTTACAAAACGATGTGGAAAGTCGATGTTTTACAGTTTAAGAAAAGTATCAAAAATGAGGTTTTGAAAACTAAAGAGGTCATAAGAATATTTGGCTGTGTAGTGTCGGTTTAGAATATCATTAATATTTTTTTATTGCGAGTAATCAAACGTGGACATATCAAACTCATGAAAATTGTAATAAATGTAAGACTATGGACAATCATTAATAAATATTTGACCAACAATAGAAATGTCTAAATGTAAAAAAAAGCCTAGTATCGACATAAAAATTTAATATCTAAAAACAACATTAAAATGTTATTTTTCTTCTAAAAATATTATTATTTACAGCTAACATATTAAAATAACAACCATTCCCAAAATATTGCTAGCCAGAGCTTATTTTTATTTAACTATTTAGCAATTTTCAGAAATTAAAAGATTGTGAAGATTGAAGTTGAAGTTAGTAATGTTTGGCTGATTATCTGTTTTCAGCTATATCTGTATATATGTATGTATGTATGTGTGTTCATATGTGTGTAATATGTATATTATTTTGTGTAATTAATATTTATGTTATTATTTATTATTTCAATTAAATAAGTTAGTTTTAAAGTAAGCTTGTTTTGTGCATCTACCCAGATAACTAGTTTACCGATCTCACCCTCCAAAGGTTGTCTGGAAGAGATCGCTTTTATCGCGATAAGACCGCCAATTGTACCTCACTGAAAACTGAATGATAATTTCTTTTGTAAATTTGTGTTTGATGTACAATAAACAGTTATTCTATTCTATTCTATTCTATATGTAAAAGTACTGTGGTGTTTATTGCCTCACGCGGCACAAATAGGAACACATACATATGTGGCAATACATAAAGTGCTATTTCAACACTACAAACCGAATAATTATTGTATAAATGCATGATTCAGTTAGTTGCATTATGGTTGAAATTTGGAAGTATCGTTTTGCAACTCATTGACTGGGCTGTCAGTTACTCAGGTTCTGTCATAGATCTCCTTGCTGAATATTCGACCCCTAAGTGAAACATCTTATAAAACCTTCTCCATTTTCCTTTGGCTATTTCTGAATATTCTTATAACTGTTGTATAGACTTTAAATTCATAAAGACTTATTACGATACTACATACATACATACATACATATACTCACGGCTATAAATCCCTAAAAGGGGTAGCCAGAGCTGAGGAATTAGAAACTTCTCAGCCACTTTTGGAAGTTGAGTGGGGAAAAGATGGTATAATAAAGGTCGTTGGTGATGGGACTCCAACCGCATCGCCCAAAAATCCCTTAAAAAGCCCCAATACCGTTAGTCGCCTCTTGCGTACACCCACCGGAAGAAATGGGGTAGTGCTATTCTAAGCCGACACTACACAGCACATTACGATACTCTTTTTTAATAAATAGGTATGTTGCTGTCATCTTCCGTGGTTTTAGCCATAAGTCTAATCATAACTTAAATGCCAATGGGCAGAGCAATCTATACTTATAATAAATCTGTAGAGAGGTCAATTCTGTACATTAAATATATTTTCAAAATAACTATCAGGGTTGATTAGTGATCGATACTGATGCCAAAAATGCAATCAGTAAAATTTTTGTCTTTCTGTCTATCTCTCGGTTTGATTCTAACGAAACTTGGCACAATTATTCTTCATACTCCTGGGCAGGTTATAGTATACTTTTCAGCAGAGTAGTGAAAGGGAATTTTGGGTAAACGGAAGAAGTTACAATGTAGAGAAACACCGGAATTAAACATGAAATAAGCCATCGCGCCCGTGACCAAAACCAAATCTTTACTAATTTACATATTAAATACTAGATAGCGCCAGTAGTTGCATTCTACATCAGGGTATGGTTTCTTTTTTAGATTGTTATAAATACTTCATAGCGTTTTATTCAACTTCAATTCAATCTGAAAATTTGCTTATAAACGGAAATACTGAACAGTACATCAAAGCGCATTCAAAACACCAAACTACACTGTTCAGGATTGCTTTAAATTTAATAAATTGAAAACATTGCGCTAAATTTCACAATGCTTGAGCAGTGACTGAAGAAAGAAACCTCAGATATTTAAAAAACAACGCTACCCGTGCGAAGCTGGGCCGATCCATTAGTATATAATACTGGTTAACCGCCTGCGTGACATAAGACCTAATTTTTGTAATTCAGGCTTGATTGAGTACCAAACATCTGATCTTACAATAACTATGTAACCATTTTACCCCGTTAGATTTAGTACTTTTTGCAGACATAGTTGATTTTAAATTGGAATCGAAAACAAACATACTAATTTTCATATTTCTAAGTCCAAAATACAGGATATGCATATAAACTTCTATAAACAATTTTACCCTTTTAGGGGATGAATTCCAAAAATTACTTATTAAATACTTATTTTTATTATAAAAGGAACCCATACATACATACATACATAATACTCACGGCTGTAAATCCCTAGAAGGGGTAGCCAGAGCTAACGAATTAGAAATTCCTCGGCCACTTATGGAAGTTGCGTGGGGAAAAGATGGTAAAATAAAGGTTGTTGGTCATGGGTCTCCAACCGCATCGCCCAAAAATCCCTTAAAAAGCCCCAATACCGTTAGTCGCCTCTTACGTACACCCACCGGAAGAAAAGGGGTAGTGCTATTCTAAGCCGACACTACACAGCAATAAAAGGAACCCCTATTTAAAATTTCATGTTTTAGGTACATAAATAAAACAATTTTCATACAAACTTTACACCCTAGAGAAGGTAAGCTAGGTACTCTTATAGTAGTTTCGGCTGTACGTTGATTCTAAGTCAGTCAGTCAGTTTAGCCTTTTATATATACTAACAATATTGTAGAAATCTCTTTACATGGTACGCTTAGGGCCTCATTTATAAAGTTTAAATTATGCGTTTCTTAATCATTAATGTTATTCAAATGTGTATTTTTTTAATTTAAAATATTATTATGTGATTTTTGCTGCTATTTGTCATCACTTGGTTTTGGCATTCTGTAATGACTATACTTCCAGCGCTATATTTAGTAAGCTATGTTCAGTAAACGAAATAACGTAGCATTTATTTATAGAAAAATTCAAAAATCTACTTTACATGACATTTATATATTTTACCGACGTAACTCATAATTAACATAACAACTTTTTTATAGTTATTTAATCGCCAACATACAAATAATACAACCGTTTGACAGAAACCTAATTGTGCATAGAAATTCCGATTTAACACAGATATCAACGTGTTCAGGAATAAACAAAACCTAACCATTATTTTCTCAATTTAGCCACGATTAACTACGTCATCTCTCTGGATACTCTGCTACCTGTTCCAACTAAGAAACCCACCGCTCGCAAGGTTCCTAAGTTTTTTAAAGTATTATAGTATCGTTAAAATATTGAAAGCATGTTTCTAGTGCTAGGCGATTGGCATTCAATCGTGTGGAGGAAAAAGAAAGATCTTCCGTCCGGCCGTGGCATGCCTGAGGACCGCGGTCCACCTGTTTTAAGTTGGAACTTCTATATGTGTGAAGTATTTTATGCAGTACGCGTCATTGATGTTATAACACATAAACCTAGGTAATTGTTTCCATCGTTGAGACTCAAGGCAAGCCCTAAATGAATTTACGTAACAGGCTTGATGATCTTTTAGCTAAACACAAAAAACCGTAAAAACACCTTACAATAATTTTAACCTTCTCAGAAAGGTAGAACTTCACATTTCACTTTGTTGTGCTACTAGTTTGTTTAAAAAAATATTGCGAATTTGAAATGATTCCTTCTTGAAAATTTCAACAGCATTGTTTTTTTGAAGAAATCTTTCGAAGCAACAGAATTCCATCATTGCGCATTTTAGAGTTGGTGGAATTAAAATAGTAGGAGTTATGAGGTTTTATAAAGGTTACTGTTAATTTACGCACTTACATATTTTTTTAAGTTATTTCGTTTACTGAACATAGCTTACTAAATATAGCGCTGGAAGTATAGTCATTACAGAATGCCAAAACCAAGTGGTACACCAGGTGACAAAGTCACGGGATGATCAGAAGTATTAGTACCTCTGCCAAGCCCTCCGGGGATATTCGGCATGAACATTTATGTCGAGATGGGAGCAGCACAAACTTACCGATGAGCAGAAAGACCGTCGGGTGAATTGGTGCCTATTCATGATAGATAAATTCAACCGAGGCAAGAAAAAAAATTGATAGATTTTTGAATTTTTTCTATAAATAAATGCTATTTGTTTCTTTGTAAGAATTAATATTTATGACAACCGTGATAGCCCAGTGGGTACAACACTTGGTTATCGTGCAAACAACTAGTGTTCAAATCCTGGGTCGGGCGTACACCAATTTGTCTTTCCTAAAGACATATGTGTGGTTAATTTATCATGTTTGCTAACGGTGAGGGAAAACATCGTGAGAAACCCACATGGCTGAGTTGTCCTTAGTCATGTGACAGTGTATTCGTACAAAACGGCGATGGGCCTGCCCCCTACCACGTGAGTACACTGTGCATGCAAAACGTGGGTACTCTGAACACCAGGTGACAAAGTCACGAGATGATCAGAAGTATTAGTACCTCTGCCAAGCCCTCCGGGGATATTCGACATGAACGTTTATGTTATCCTTATATATTAAACGAGAGACAATGTATTTTGTGAACCAGCCTGTGTCACGAATGCTAATAAAAGTGGTCAAAATGTGTCCTCTGAAGTTATCCTCAACTAACATAACCATCCACATTCGAATGTATATACATACATACATATACTCAGGGATGTAAATCACTTGAAGGGGTAGCCAGAGCTAAGGAAGTAGAAATTCCTCAGCCACTTTTGGAAGTTGATTGGGGAAAAGATAGTAATAATAAATGTTTTTGGTGATGGGTCTCCAACCACATCGCCCAAAAATCACTTACAAAGCCCCTATACCCTGAGTCGCCTCTTACGATCACCCACGGGTAGAACTGGGGTAGTGTTATTCTAAGCCGACACTACACGGCGATATTTTTTATTTTATTTTATTTTATTTTACATTGTTCGGAAAACTCACAGCAACTTAAACATATATAAGTACAAATTATAACATTTCTATAAGCCAATTAAGAGTTTTCACAAATATTTACCAAAATAAATAAATTAAAACATTGAGTTTGTAACACACTTCGTAATTGAAACTAAATGTATATAAATAAGTATGTATATGTACACCAAGAGTTACACTAGCTTTCAAAATACCGCTCCGCCAAAACCGATCTTAATGTGTGGACCTTTGAGTTGAATATATCTATATCAATTTCTTGACAAATATCGTTTATGTTTTTAGTAGCTCTTAAAATGAATGCGTTTTCCCTATAATTTGTATTGTATCTGTGAATTGCCAATGGTTTATACTGTCTGCTTAATCTACTTGGAACATTAATATTAATTTTTGAGACAAGTTCTGGACAATCTATAGTTCCGTTTAAGAGTTTTAATAAATAACAGGTATCAGAAATGTTCCTTCTCTCTGATAAGGGTAAGAAATGATATCTCTTACATCTATCAGTATAATCAAGCGAAGTCACACCAGCTTTAAAATCTAGAAACCTAAGAAAACGCCGCTGGATTGCTTCTAAGCGGGATATATAGATATTATATTGTGGGTTCCATACTTCCGAAGCGTATTCTAGAATAGACCTGACAAACGAACAATATAGTATTTTTATGGTTTTAATGTTTTTGAACACCCTAGAACATCGTATTATAAAACCTAATGTCCTGGAAGCCTTTACCACGATGTGCTCTATATGCTTGTCGAATAAGAGTTTGCTGTCATGTAGCACCCCTAAATCCCTCGTTTCCGTAACTCTAGTCAATTGGATACCTCTTAGACTATAGTTACCTTCAATGGTGTTTTTTTTGCGAGTAAAAGTCACGAAAAAACATTTTGAGACATTCAAATCGAGCTTTTTGGTTTCACAATAACTTTGAAACTTATTAAGGTCATCTTGGAGTTTGCTAACATCTGATAGAGACTGAATGCACTTAAGAATCTTCATATCATCTGCATACAAAACTATTTTAGAATTCTCGAAACATCTTTTTATGTCATGTATAAATATTATAAATAGAAGCGGCCCCAGTAATGATCCTTGGGGAACACCAGAGGGGACGGGTAGCCAGGATGACGTAAATCCATTGAGCGCAACAGCTTGGGATCTATTTTTTATATAGGAGGCAAACCAACGGAGAAGATCGCCATGAATACCGATAGCTTCCAACTCGCCCAGCAGTATAGGATGGTCAATACGGTCAAAGCATTTTTTGTAGTCCGTGTATAAACAATCGACCTGAACTCCAGCATCCATACAGCCACTTATAAAGTCATCCGTAAGAACAAGGTTTGATACAGTTGATCGTTTCCTTAAAAAACCATGTTGTTCCTCGCTAAAACTGGGACTCAAGGCTGAGTAGACCTGGTTATACACTATTCGTTCAAAGACCTTGGCGAACAAGCATAGCTTTGATATCGGCCTGTAATTCTCAATTTTACCTTTCTCCCCATTTTTGAGCACAGGAGTGATGAAGGCTGATTTCCATATTTCAGGAAAGTAACCTTCAGCAATTGATCTTTTAAATAAGTGTATTAATGGGGAGGCCAGTTCATTCGCACAACTAACGATGAAGAGGGGGGGTATCATATCGGGTCCACCGCCTTTATTCAGATCTAACCCTTTTAATATTTTAGTTATCTCCAATGTGTCAAAGTTAATAGAGCCAATAGAGCTAAAGTTCAACATTGTGATAGAATGCTGATCAGCGTCTGTAGGATCATTAGAAGTGATACGAAAAGTAGAGTGGAAGTAATCGCCAAATAGATTTACGATTTGCTCCCCTGAATTGGCAGATTTATCGCCTAGACTCATAACATTGGGATAACCAAGTGCACATCTCCCATTCTTTACATAAGTCCAAAATGCTTTCGGATTATGTACAATTGAATTTTCGGTTTGCTCTATGTAATTACAAAAACATTCTCGCTCTTGTTGTTTAGCCCTACTTCGAAGCAATGAAAATGTCTCATAATCCGACAAATTTCCATATATTTTAAATTTCTTATGATATTTATTTTTTTCCTTGATAATTTTAATTAGTGGTTTACTATACCATGGCGGGAATGAGGATGGATTGACACACCTGTGAGGTACATGTTGGTCTCGAAGCTCATAAAGTTTGTCATAGAACTTTTTAACACAGTCCTCGAGAGAATGGTTGTAGAATAAGTTATTCCAGGCAGTTTCCTTCAAAGCGGACCGAATTGTCTCATAATTACCCTTATGATACATGTATTTTGTACGAGAGTTTTCCTGTAGATTAGATTCAACGTTAAGATTTAAAAAAACATGTAGCGATTTGTGATGCATATCCTCCTTAACGAGAGGGTCATTGCAAGTCATTATTTTAGCGTCAACGTTACACAATACTAAATCTAATATTTTACTGTTCTTATTTTTTAGGGTATTATATTGATATAAATTTAAGAAGTATAGTGTGTCAACAAATTCAATTTGAGCTTGGCCTGTATAACTTATTGGAATTAACTTAGTGTCACATTCTGGAATAGACTGCCAAGAAATGTTTGGCAGATTAAAATCACCTAAAATAATAAATGTTTGTTCAGAATTGCGAGTGACTACATCAGAAAGAGATTTTGAAAAATTTTGCAATTGAGTATCGAAAGAATAACCTAAATTTTCTTTACATAAGTACACGGTACAAATATTTAAAACACAGGAGCGGTTGCCAGACTGTTTTATAGAAACGCTAACCCAGATATCCTCAGCAGTCGAGTACCAGCGTGGCATGCTAGTAACGTGAAACTTACGTTTCACCGCAATAAGTACTCCGCCTCCTAATTTCTGACCGGTCTTTACCAAGTTGCGATCCCTCCGCCAAACAAGATACCTACTATCAAATAACTCACTGCTTAAGATATCTTCAATAAGCCATGTCTCCGTAAGACAGATTACATCATAGCTATTTATTAACAGGTTTCTTAGAAATTCATTTGTCTTTGTTCTCAAGCCACGAACATTTTGATAATATATAGATAAGTCATTCGTTTTGTTATTAAACCTACTCATCATAAAATAAAATATACTTTAAAATCATAATAAATTGCAATAGCATAACATAGTATACAAAAACATTGAAATGAAAGAAATAAAACATAAACATCAGAAGTAAAAAAATATGTGGGTACTTAATTATGTTCCAATTAGTTATCTCAAGACCAATACGAATCAAATTGATCATGGAATAAGTGATTTCATACAATGTTTTCAGCAATAACATGCATCCATCACGGGCAAAGCACAGGCAAAACTGTTCATAAAAACTGTTTTTGTAAAAATGAAATAAAGCTGTTTGTTTATAAAGTAGATAAATAGTTAAGAGCGGTTGATATTTGTCATTGTTCTTAAAAGTGTGCGTCATAAACATACAATAGATTATCGTAAAAGTAAGCGGTCGTTGAACCTGTTCAATACTCACACAAAACCGGTTCAGCGAAGCAGCATTTCTCAAACTGTGCACATTCACTATCATTAAAAAGCGAAGCAAGCGGTATGAAAAAAATTGAAATTTAAAATAAACTGTAAAAATAAACAATAATTTAAAATCATTAATTAAACTAATTTCACAAGGTCTTTTTCTGATTTTATAGCAATTATTGGTGCCGTTACGTCTTTCCTTGCAAGTATCTTGCAATGTTTCACCCACACGAAGCGAAAATTCCTCTCTTTTGCAGTTGTTTTCGTTTTTGTAAGCAGCATTTTGTTTTGAGTAGTTAAGTGATCATTCACGTAAATCCGGTGTTTGCCTAATAAGCCAAGGTCGGAGCTTACTAGTGGTGAGGTTTTGGACGCCATTCTTGCCGCAGCCACAAAATCTTCTTTCACAAACTTGTTAATGAAGCTTACTATGATTGGTTTAATATTATTCGGATCTCTAGTAGGAACGCGGGCAATGTAATTAATTTTATTTTTATCTACTTTGTACTGCACTTTGCTTCCAATTTTATCGAAGATATCGAATAAATTTTCATTTTTAGACATAGGAATACCCTTTATTTCGGCATTATTTCCGCGTATCCGCTGATCTCTGAGCTCAAGTTCCAGTTCCAATTTATCCACCTTTAGCTGTAGATTAGTAACACATGTTTTAGTGCTTTCCAGAGCCGAAATACGTTCCTCAATCTTCTTAAATTTGTTTGTGAACTCTTTGAGACTATTATTAGTATTATTAATTGAACGTTTCATTTCGGCGAAGTCCTCTTTAAGAGATTTAATGTCGGATACTAGTGCATCCAACGGGGATAATTTGCTATGTAAAGACTTAATTTCGGCCATAAGTAAGGAAGATGTAATATCTCCATCCGATTCTACAGTTTGGCCAGACTGGATCATTGGCATGGGAGAGGACATTTTGCAGCCTGAACATCGCCACGCATTTCTTCTATCTCCTAGCTTTCTGAACCCTTTCTCTGTGATAGCTGCACATTGAAAGTGGAACGTGTTCTTGCAGATAACACAGTCGGCACCATCACTCACTTCATCAGAGCACTGAACACAAATAGGCATTGTAGTAGTGGTAGTCAAAAATAGGTTTGAAAACCGCTGAGCAGAAACAAGTTTCGAACGCGCGCGCTCTTTACCGTAGCTTAAACCCAACTGATATGATATAATGTAATATTAAATTTAAATTCAAGTATATGTCATGCAGCGTAACACAATGTAAATAAATCTAAGTATAATTATTTCTGAACACTTCTCAGTTCTGAATTACCATGACAGAACCATTTTTACAGAATTTCATATTTAGAATCAGTTTAATCCTTGCCTTGTTCTAAAAAAAGATGATCATCAATAACTGTTGTGGCATTCTACCTCCCCTTGAGTGATATATTGAGCGTTAAAGTTACGTTTTAGTCTGTATCACAAATTCATACATGTAGTATACTCACGACCATATATCCTAAAAAGGGGTAGCCAGAGCTCCAGACCTAGAAACTCCTCAGCCACATCTGAAAATTGATATGGGAGAAGAAGGTAGAAATAAAGTATCGTTGGTGATGGGTCTCCAACCGCATCGCCCTAAAACCACTTGAAATGCCTCATACCTTTAGTCGCCTCTTGCGACACCCGAGGGGAGAAATGGGTAGTGACATTCTAAGCCGGCACTATACAGAAAATGTATTACTATAAACTATTCCGTGGCTATTTAGTCTACAAGTAGCAAAATAATATTCCTCAACCTCAGAACTGAGTTCAACTAAGAAATTATTTAAATCGCCCTTAATTGAACTTTGTGAAATGTACATTTTAAAGTGCTTCGCCGAGACTGCTTTTGTAGTTCATTTCCAATGAATATTTTTCTTTAATATGGTTTATTTTGATGTATAATATTTACTTGGGGGTAGCCAGAGCTTATTTTACAAGTAAATGTTTTTGGCCATAGACCTCCTTTTTAAGATCTTTAGAATAAAATAATAGATCAAATTATAATTCAATTCAATTCAATTTTTCTTCAATGGCCTTTGACCGTGTTTTAACACAGTAACTTTGTCAACGTCCAGTGAAATGAAAACACATATTGAAAAGTTAAGAAAATTTTGAAACACTCATTGATCATTCATGATTAAATTATAAAAAAACTGACAAAAAGAATGACAATTCTATCTCTAACATCTCTTAGATATCGCTAATTCAAATGGCATTAAATTGAAATTCATTTCATAGGTATATATGCGGTTAATTTTATTCCCGATGCACAGAGGGATTAATTATTCATTTGCTTAAATTTATTATTGCTCTCAATCGCACTCTGCAACAGCAATAATTCACCTGTTTTCGGCATTTGGCTTTGACATTATATTTATACGTCATATGAATTAAATTTTTGGTTCTAGTCAAATCAAATGTATTTCCAAATACGCAAATATATGGTTAGAAATCATTAAAATTGCATCGGTATCACCATTTCTGGTTTGCAGTTACCTTAAAATTTATAAATCATTTATACCTTTAAGTTGATATTACTTTTAATAAGAGTGCATTTAAAAGGCAATAGTTGAAAATAGTACCAGCAAAACGTGGGTACTCTGAATACCAGAAGACAATGTCACGTGATATTCAGGAGTATTAGTAGTTTTGCCAACCTTTTTGGGGATATACAACTTGAAAGTTTAAGTATTTTTTTTGAGTTTTGTTAAAAATGGCGCCTGAGCGCCTTTCTCTTTAATTTTTATATATTATCTGCATTGTGTTAGTTCCATTACCTACAGACCTCGAGACAGTTAAGATAAACTTATTTCCCACCGTGATACATTCTATAAAGACTGCATTATGAATCATACTCAGATGCTACTATTCTTAGTCATACACACATCAAAGTTTTCGTTCCCAAATCTCTTCTTGTTCCTATATTATCTGTTCCACTACGCGAAAGCTATTAACAAGCACGGAGAACTAGAGTATAATACCTCGCAACTCTCATATTTCGCAGGAAAGCTTGAATTAGAGACTTATCGGCTTATTTGTGTTACACTACTGGTCGTCTAGTGACTGAAATTCAACCATAAATTTCAGTGAAACGGTATAACTTCCGAACTTAAGAATTCTAGTCTCAATATTATCAGAATATTTGACAATAAAAAAAATGTGTGTAAATGCTTGGCGTGGAAGTGTGCATGTCTTGAGTACGCGCTATTTTCTTAAACAGGTCTTAACATACATAGATATGCTTACGCCATTAGTTCTCATTGGGAATGGCAAAGATAGATAGATAGATAAATAAAACTGTATTTATTTTATCATATCAATCACACACAGCACATTTTAAACATACAATGACAAAAGTAAATAAAATAACAGAATAAGACTGTGCAAAAAAACATAAAAGTAAAGAACTGCAAGGTATGTGCGCTATTATGACATGAACAAGGCCATACACAGATGTATATATACATATATACATGTGACAGTGACTAAATTATTGTATGAATAATGATTCGTACCCCATCGTGTGCGAGTCCAACTCCTATTTTACAATCTTATTCCAAGAGAGGATGGATGATTGTAAATTGGTAAAAGAGATTAATAGAGCCGGTAGAGGTTGACCTCGGAGGACACACCTTGACCAAATAGAGAGTGTGCTCAAAAAAGCACAAAGCTAGAAACGTTTACCAGAATTGTACAAAGTGGCGATCAATAGTCTCTCCCTACCCCAAAAGAAAATAATGGCGTGAGTATATGTATGTATGTTTTTCCACCTCCACATCCAAAATCTAAGTAAGGAATTATGAATCCTAAAACTCTATCACTCTTTTTTGGATTAACAGCCGTGGGTATGTACTTTAACATATGTGTGAAGCAACATTTCATGTCACCGTAAACAAGAATAGCATTACTTCCTCGTAAATTCGGATATTTCCATACTAAAAGCATTCTCAGCTATAAACATATCATTGTGTTTAACACGCCTTGTTTGATGTGTCAAGGTTGGTCCTAATTTTCATTTTCAGTAATTCAAACTTCACCAGTTCAACACTTAATATTTCATACACTAACTTATTTCTATATAATCACATCAGATTTGGGTTACTTCTCCTTTAAACGATATCGGTTTATTTCACATTGTGAAATTTTATCACTTTAATATTATTATTTTTTTAAATCTTCTATACCATGTTCTTTTATAATGATTCATTATTTTTTAAGAAGAAATATCAATTGACTACTTGACCTTTCAAATATTCAAATTCAGCAAAAGAATCCCTTGAGATATAACAGTACTTTACGATACAAGTTAGGAAAGTTTGTCGTTACAGCCGAAGTGGATTCTAAGCCCAAGCCAAAACCGTGAGGTTTACGAAACTGACCGCAGTAATGAAAAATTGGTCACGTATATCACACATCTTTTTTTTACTAACATACTAGTTTGAGGAGTATAAATTACTTACTAATAATTGCCGTGTAGTGCCGGCTTAGAATGTCGCTACCCCTTTCTACCCACGGGTGTCGTAAAAGGCGACTAAGGGTATTGGGACTATTTATTGGATTTTTGTTTGATGCGGTTGGAGTCCCATCACCAAAAACCTTTATTTTACCGCCTTTTCCCCACTCAACTTCCAAAAGTGGCTGAGGAATTTATAATTCCTTGGCTCTGGCTACCCCTTCTAGGGAATTATAGCCGTGAGTATATGCATGTATGTATGTAAATTACTTACTTACTTAGCGGTACTTACTTACTTAGCGGTACTTACTCACTTACTCGTCAATATTCTCGTCAGTAGACCTCCATATTTTTACTGTGAATTTAAATATATATTCGTGGTATTATTTTTCTCAGAAACTTTCAAAAAAAAAAAGACAGGCAACCCTGAAGGTTTTATCACTACATTAGAGTTTTTAACATTACCTTTATAGAACCTTTGAATAAGGTTTATTTTCCACAATATAAGTTAATATAGCAACACTGTGTGTTTATTGTCACAACAATGTTCTCTTTATGAGTTAAAGGATTATGTTCAAAGAGTACAATGTTTTTTTAAGAGTTTTTTTTTTCCGCTGGAGTATAAATAAAAGCTTGTAAAATTTTGCTATTGGGCTTTCAAATATTTTGTTCCGTATTTGTTGTCGGACTTTTATAATAAACAGGAGAAAAAGACACAAAAATTGGCAGTATTAGTTTAAACATACATACATACATACATATTCTCACGCCGTTAGTTCCCATTGGTGTAGGCAGACACTATCGATCGCCACGTTGTACGATCCTGGCAAACCTCTCTAGCTTCATTCACATCCATCAATCTTTTCATACATGCTCTTTTATTCTTCGTGCTTTGAGTAGTTAGTTTAAAATAAATAAAATTTGTACAGTAATAAGTGTAATAGAAGCTGGGACCGACGGCTTAACGTGCCCTCCGAAGCAAGGAATCATCTTAATTCTCGGATAATCAGGTGATTCAAGCCTGCAATATCGTTCCACACTGGGTTAAATCATACAAATTTAATTTGTAAGATAACCACCCCCCGGGGATCTGACCCGAGACCTCCGTACTTCAAACCAAGCGCTTAACCACGAGACCAAGTAGGCAGTTTAACTCTAAAAAAAACTGAATACCAGATATTAATGTACCAGAATCAAATATATACTAAGTTATGAGTTTAAATGATAACGGTGCCTACTTAATTGGTTGTTCCTTAGTGAAATTTTATTTTTATTTAAAGATATTTAATTATATTTAATGATAATTAATTATATTTAATGTAAATTAATTTATAAATGTTATAAATAAGTTATAAGTTTTAATGTAACCTAATTGTATTTTTTTGTTAGTTAATTAGTTTTTATTAATTAATGGAATGTAAATATTAAAACTACAATATCGAATTAGGCTTGTCCTGTAATGGTATTGTTAATGTGGAAAAATAAATAAATAAAAATAAATAAAATAAATAAATAAATAAAAAACTATAATCAGACTGTACCGAGGTCAAAACTGTACATTGGAGAAATAAAAATAAAAACCGATGAAATATGTTTTGTGAGTGAGTATATGTATATATTTACGAAATAACCTACCTATACCTATACTCACGGCTATAAATCCCTATAAGGGGTAGCCAGAGCTAAGAATTTAGAAATTTTTCAGCCACTTTTGGAAGTTGCGCGGGGAAAAGATGGTGAAATAAAGGTTGTTGGTGATGGGTCTCCAACCGCATCGCCCGAAAATTCCCTAAAAGCCTCAATACCGTTAGTCACCTCTTACGTACGACCACCGGAAGAAATGGGGTAGTGCTATTCTAAGCCGACACTACACAGCACCCGACACTACACAGCACTACGACATGAAATAACTATCCATTTTAGTCAACTCAAAGGCAACTCAAAAAAATATTAACTTTAAAAAGAGATAACTGATGCTTCTATTACTGATCATGAACCGACGCCTCTCTGCATGATAAGCACACGTTCTGACCAATAATCTTTCTTGGTTGTAAACTAAACAGCAATAAAAAAAAACATTTACCTATCAATATTTTTGTAAATCTTGTTTCTACTAAGTTTTAAAAGTGGCTAAATAGTTTTGACGCGGATGTATTTTAGGTTTTGCCGTGTAGTGCCGGCTTAGAATGTCGCTACCCTTTTCTACCCACGGGTGTCGTAAGAGGCGACTAAGGGTATCGGGGCTTTTTATTGGATTTTTGGGCGATGCGGTTGGAGACCCATTACCAAAAACATTTATTTTACCGCCTTTTCCCCACTCAACTTCAAAAAGTGGCTGAGGAATTTATAATTCCTTGGCTCTGGCTAACCCTTCTAGGGAATTATAGTCGTGAGTATATGTATGTATGTATTATAGGTAAAGATACTACTCGGATACAAAACCGGGTCGTGTGAAAGCTGAATGTGTTGCCGGAAAGACAAACCCGGACGTGTGAAAAGGGTCTCACTGTAAATTTAAAAATACAATACTACACTTGCAGTTTTAATTATAAATTCCCTGCCATACACAACTGACCCAACTCGTTGAGGTAAGGTATACGTATAATGATGATTTGCCCCTCGTATAATGATTAGGTAAATTATATATAGGTATTTAGGTATTATATAGGTATTTTTTTTATTTATTTAGAATATTAACAGCAAACCTTACAGTTAATGTAAAACTAAGCAAACCATAATCAAATGGCTCAAATCCCTAAACTATGAGGTGACTGAAGAATATATTCCAACCTAAATAATCAAATAACAATAAACCAGAGCTCAAATCTATATGACTAAAATAAAACACTAACAAAACATATAAAAATATGTACATTATACTTACTTATTATGTAATTTTTTATGTAACTCTATGCGTTGTATTTAGTCCTATGTATGTATGTATATATACAGATATATATGTTAAATATTATAATAATTATGTACGTGCATAATATCAAAGTGGTGTGTAGTTTAAGGCAGATACTTTGCTCTTATTTGCAAGTATCATATGTGCAAATATCCTTTATTTAATCTTGTATTATTTCTTTATTTTTTATTTTTTATCTTTTTTTTTATTATTATTATTTTTTTTGTCCTGTATCTGTTTGTAATTTTAGGAAATTTACTTTAAATATAATAATTTGTTTTGTATTGTTTGTAGAGGTTATAATAATTTCAATTAATTAAAATTAACTGGTTTCTCAAGATACAGGCTTAGCCTAGTTTGAGAACCCCTGTATACTTGTAATAATGCATGTGAAAAAAATTAATAAATGATTTTGATTTTGATTTTTTTTTGAATGTTTATAAATACAGTTATAAATTTGGCCATGGCCAATAACAAGTATTTGCAAATCCTGGTATCCTCCTAATAAATCTCATGGTTATTCAAAGGTTGTAAAAAAAAGATTGCTTTCACTGATAAGTCCGCCTAATGATCTTCTATCTAAAGAAGTATTATGTGTTAATTGTTGAATTTATGATGTGCAGTAAAAGTTTTCTATTCTTCATTTATTATCTAGAATCATAGAGAGCTTAACTAAATAGAGCGGAAACCGAACGAAGTTTAGTAAAAATACATACATACATACAAGGGATTTATAACTCACGGCTATAAATCCCTTGAAGGGGTAGCCAGAGCTAGGGAATGAAACATTCCTCAGCCACCTTTGGAAGTTGCGTGGGGAAAAGATGGTGAAATAAAGGTTGTTGGTGATCGGTCTCCAACCGCATCGCCCAAAAATCCCTTTTAAGCCTCAATATCGTTAGTCGCCTTTTATGTACACCCACCGGAAGAAAAGGAGTAGTGCTATTCTATGCCGACACTACACAGCGTAAAAATAGTAAAAATATTACTTTAATTTCATTTCATTTGCCAAAACTTAACTGTCAAAAAATATTGTTCCTACGCCCTGATTGGTTGTTTCAATGTTCTGATTTTCGTTGTTCATACATTTGCTTCGCTTAATTCAGTGGAAATGTGGAAATACACTGAACGCCTTACATTGACGACATTCTTTGTTACTTACTTACTTACTTATACTCACGCCCATTATTCCCATTGGGGTAGGCAGATTCTATCGAACGCCACTTAGTACGATCTTGACAAACCTCTCTTGCTTCCCTTACATTCATTATTCTTCTCATACATGCTCTTTTATTCTTCTCACTTCGGACCCCCGCCTTTATAAGAACGTTTTCTATCTGGTCAAGAAACGTTTTACGAGGCCGTCCTCTACTAACATTCCCATCCACATTGGCTCTATATTCTTTGTTACCTCTCTATTTAATTCTCTATGTTTAGAATATTTGAGCAATATGTAAACTGGCCCTTGAATGTAATCTCGGGAATGAGCACACTTCTTACTAGGGCAAAAACTCACATATTACATTCTAATTAAATTTGCGAGTGGTATTTTTAGCACAGATACTATAAAACGGATTATTTTTATTACAAATGTGTATTAAGTACTCCTAAACTCAAATTATATTCACTAAAATCAAGTAAGTGGTTATTGATTTCCCATAAAATAATTCATTGTCTGTTACTCCCCGCCGCTATGCCAAACTCAATCGAGTTAAGCTGATGGGGTGTAAAGATGTTAACGACACACACTTTACATACATACATACATATACTCACGGCTATAAATCCCTAGAAGGGGTAGCCAGAGCTAAGGAATTAGAAATCCCTCAGCCACTTTTGGAAAATTGAGTGGGGAAAAGATGGTTAAATAAAGGTTGTTGGTGATGGGTCTCCAAACGCATCGCCCAAAAATCCCTTAAAAAGCCGCAATACCGTTAGTCGCCTCTTACGTACACCCATCCGGCACTACACAGCTCCTATGTTCCTATTATTTTTAGTTATTTGTTATTTGTTCCTATGCGAGTTTATAACATACATGTATGATAAATATACTTACAGCCATAAATCCCAAAAAGGGGTAGTCAGAGCATTGGTATAGGAAATTCCTCAGCCACTAATTTACGTGGGGATAAAATTTTACAACGAAGGTTTTTGGTGATGTGTATCCGACCGCATCGCCCAGAAATC
Source organism: Bedellia somnulentella (assembly GCA_963576735.1). NCBI lineage: Eukaryota > Metazoa > Arthropoda > Insecta > Lepidoptera > Bedelliidae > Bedellia > Bedellia somnulentella. The sequence continues at coordinate 1,828,361 of OY755185.1, read as the reverse complement.
ATTGAAAAAGTCCCAATACTCTTAGCTACCTTTTATCAAGATCCACAGGAAGAAAATGGGTAGTGCTATTCTAAGTCAACACAACACAGCTGGTTGTAAATTCTATTTGATCAGTAAAATATAGATGAATTTGATAACAAATCTGAAAAAGGATTATAAATAAATAATACGCTATCGTTGTAGAATTAAATTGCTAGACATATGTACATAAATACATACATATACTCACGCCGTTAGTTCTTATTGAGGTAGGCAGAGACTATTGAGCGCCACTTTGTACGAGTCTGGGAAACCTCTCTCGCTTCGTTCACATCCATCAATCTTTTCATACATATGAAGCATGTGCTCTTTTATTCTTCATACTTCAGACACCTGCCTATTATGTTATTCATTATATGAATCTATTCAAATGGTCGTGTATATTTTATTTCTCACAGCCCATATATCTCCGCACCAAGGGGCTCGATCCTACCCTATATAGGGCGATTTGGCCTTAGTCCACCACGCTGGCCAATTGCGGGTTGGCAGACTAACGACTACTACCGTAATAGTAGCCGGGACCGACGGTTTAACGTGCCCTCCGAAGCACGGAATCATCATTTTCGGATAATCAGGTGATTCAAGCCTGCAATATCCTTCCAAACTGGGTTAAATCTTACAAATTAAATTTGTAAGGTTACCACCCCTCGGGAATCGAACCCGAGACCTCCGTACTTGAAACCAAGCTCTTAACCGCTAGACCACGGAGGCATATTTTATTTACCTTTTAAAAAACATATTTATATGATAATACAGCCAAAGATATTATCTGTCAAAATATGAAATTTAGTATGCAAAAGCTCTACATTAATTTCATTTCAAAATCCAATTCCAAAGGAAAGCTCGAAATCAGTATTCAGAGTTCGTTAACGGATCGTAGATATTTTATCGAGTTTCAGATTATTGAATACCCGTAACATGTAAACGTTGTTGAAAGTTTCTGTCAAGTGTATAAGGGACTCCAAAAGCTAGTGTCAAACCACAGAATATTAATATATAGAACTTGCAAAATTTGTCTCTAAAGGATGTGGATTGTTCCCGTTTTACAGTTATGTCTTAATTATTAATTTAAACACATTAACTGAGATAATTTAACAATTAATTGAGATAACGTTCAGGGGAAATTAAATTCTTGACAATATTGCCATAAATCAATTATAAATAATTCCTCATCTCAACCATCTACTTCGAATATCATTAGCAATAGCAATAACTCATTATCATCAGGTATAACTGAATCTCATTTTTGGAAAACGCTATCATCCTGGAAATCATGTATCCCTCTGGTAAAAAGAATTCCCCGCGGTGCTAGGGCATGTGTTGCCAAATCTCTAGCGTCGACCATAAAAACCGTGGTAGATCACAATGACTTCAATAGTTGGCAGAAATTTTTTGGTTTTGCGTATTCGGTTTTAGCAGTTAAAAATGAAAATGTAAAAAGTAGCTCCCTAACATATAAAATCAAAAAGAATTGTTCAAATCCAATATGTGATCCCGTGATACAAAATTCAAAATTATGCTATAAAAATCACGGAAGATCTGTAATATGCAAAAAAGTTGAGACAAAATTAGGAGACGGAGACATAAAGGGAGCTGTACAAATCCTTTTTTCCAGCGATGCTATCGCCGGGGATGATGCAGACACACTGGAGTCCCTGCGAGCTAAACATCCACCGTCACCAGTGTCATCTTTGTGTCATATGCCTGATGCTCCCGACGAGTCAACTTGCTCACCAGAAGCCACTTCAGCTGAGGTACTGGACACGATACTCTCTTTTAGGAATGGATCTCTTTTAGGATGGATCAGGCCAATTGCTGTAGGAAACACTATCCGTCGTTTGGTCTCGAAAATATGTTGTAAACACATCAATAACATATCAAACTACTTTCAGCCTGTCCAACTTGGGTTCGGGACTAAAGGCGGATGTGAGGCTGCTGTTCACAGTGCCCGTGCTTTTCTGCAGCACTGCCCCAATGATGTTCTGCTGAAGGTGGATGTCCGGAACGCTTTCAATTCCATTGATAGGTCCGCTTTGCTGGCAGCAATTAAAGAAAAGACTCCAGATTTATATGAATATTTATGGCAATGTTATAGCAGACATTCAAAATTAATTTACCGCGGAAAACTGATTTATTCATGCGTCGGTTGACAGCAAGGCGATCGTCTTGGCCCGGCGATATTCAGTTTGGCTATACACCCAAACATCAAGGACTTAGCCTCCAAGTTCAATGTGTGGTACCTAGATGATGGCACCATTGGAGGTGAGGCTTCCGAAGTTTTAAATGATTTGACAAGTATCATAAAAAACTTTCGAAAAATTGGATTGGAACTAAATTTTGATAAATGTGAAGTATACTTTGGCCCAAATTTAAATGATGAAACCGTGGCAGATTTGAAAACAAAATTTAACACTTTAGCTCCAGGCATCAAAATTATTAATAAGGAATCGCTTCGTCTCTTAGGTGCCCCAGTTTTAGATGATTCTATTCCGAGCTTTATATCTGAAAAAAAAAACAAAATTTCTTGAATCATCTACCCTTTTAGAACAATTAAACCCACATGTTGCATATACTCTTATATATCGCCTTCCCATTTGTCAGGGTCTGCGGCTCGGGCTGGAGCTGCGGCTCATGAAGCCGAGGGTCTAAAGAAACGTAAGTATGGCTTCCTTGACGAAAGTCATATTTTTGTTCCTTTTGCTGTAGAGACCCTCGGCCCATGGGGTCCAGATGCGCGTAGGTTATTCAAGGATATATCTACGCGCCTTGTTGAAACTAGTGGGGATCCTAGGGCTGGCACATACTTTGCCCAAAGAATAAGTATAGCCGTACAAAGGGGCAATGCAGCCAGCCTTTTGGGAACCCTTCCCCCCAGCGGCAGTAATTTTGAAAATATTTTTTATATTGTTTAATTATTATTTCTATCTTTTGTATATACAGCGTGTTAGTTTGACGGCGATTGTTACTTCAATATTAATTCGTATATTAAAGTTTAATGCTTAATATCCACCATATGAAATAAACAAAAAGATTAAAACCGCTTTAGCAGAAAAACTTACTTTCTCCATCAGATGGAAAACTGTGGTTATCTACACTAGCCTAGCGCACACACTCCTACCCGTATAATGTCTCACCCACACACCAGTGTTGCCAACCCATACAGAAAAAATCCCCCAAGAAAATCTTAAAATACCCCTAAAAACCCCTAGTTTTTTTTAATGGTTAAATCTACAAAAAAAACTGTGTTGTTGTGTCGGCTTAGAATAGCACTACCCCTTTTCTTACAGTGGGTGTACGTAAGAGGCGACTAACGGTATTGATGAAGGGATTTTTGGGCGTTGAGGTTGGAGACCCATCACCAACCACCTTCATTTTACCATCTTTTCCCCACTTAACTTTCAAAATACCCAACTTCCTTTCTCTAGCTACCCCTTATTATGAGTATATGTACCTGTGAGTATATGTATGTTCAAAAAAAATTTCATGCGTATGTGTAGGTTTGCCAAGTAGTTTTCACTCAAAAATAAAATTCACTTTTTTAATTAATATAAATACATTATTAAGGGGAAAAGGCCTAAACCCAGCAGTGGGCAGCTGTTGTCTGACGATGATGATGATAATCTCACTGTATTCTAAATTAAGAAGAAATTTTAAAAATGCTACCGTTCATAAAACAATACAACTGTTTTAATTTTATAAAATGCCATCTTAGTACCTTGGACTAAAAAAATCCCCTTTATAAATCCCCAAAATATTCCTGCCCCTAAAAATCCCCCATTCAACAGTTCTTCCCCCTAAATTTAGGGTGAAAACCCCCAAGTTGGCATCACTGCCACACACAGAGAACAGCGGGCGCGTCATGTGACCATCTAGTCTTGCGCACACTTGCTCGTGACCGTATAAACCGCACTATGACAGCAATGCAAATTTTTGTTTAATTTCGCGGCTATGTTTGATTTTTCTTTGAACTTATCGCCGCGCCTGGTGAGGCTGTGGTCTTAGTCGCCTCGTATTTCAATCCAGTATTAAATATGGGGTAGTGTAATTCAAACATTTTCAAGTAAAAAGATTGATGGATGTAAACAAAGCTAGAGAGGTTTGCCAGGATCGTACGAAGTGGCGATCGATAGTCTCTGCCTACCCCAATGGGAACTAATGGCGTGAGAATATGTATGTAAAAAATCTATCTCTATTAATTAACATCGACGATTATAACAAAACTGTCGTCCTAAATAATCAGCTACCGCTATTTTTGTTTTACTTTACATCTCTGCCTCCCCAATGGGAAGTAACGGGGTGAGTATGTATGTAATGTATGTACTTCATGAGCGTAAGATAATAAAATTAAAAACAAATAGAGACCCTCGAAACGATGCATTTACGTGGCATAAAATAAAGTGCGCAAGAGATACCTATTCATTCATTAACCGACATCGAAATTGGAGGAGTTCTTGGTGTTTACTAAACTCTCTCGGGGCTAAAGGGCTCTAAACGGGTGTATCTGTACTCTATCACAGTTAACTAAAGAATACGAATAAAAATAACTCACCCCGTTTTGATTGACAGTGGCAGATCCGGACTATCACCTTTATTTGCGCAAAACGCAGAACATTTTGAGAATTAACATTATAAAACACCAACACTGAACTTTGCTGGTTCGTGTACGCCATATTTACTCAACACAATCACAACACAAGATACTAAAACTGAACTCACACTCCGAAAATTAATGCGAAAAATCAAAGTGACATCCAATCATAAGCGACACAAACACAATGAGCTACAAACAACAACTAACTTAGTACTAATACTGTTCCTTTGATAAAATGCCGACAAGCCCGCCCGACTTGATACATGCAGATTTTGAGTTTCGCGGCGATCGATGTTTACGAATTATGAATTTTTCTCTGAACATACTGCCGCATTCCAACGCAGTATTAACTATGGGGTAGTGTTATTCAAATTTATCACGTCAAATAATAACATGTAAAAAATAAGAAGATATTAGAAGCTAAGTTCGATTGATTACTTTACTGGCCTTGATTTGATTTGGCCGCCGGTTAAGGGTCACGGCGGGTCGCAGCTGTCAGCTGAGTTGCCCGCCTTGTCATCGCGTTTCACGCACACATTGAGCGTGTTGGTGTCAATAGTACTACTTTCTTAGTGCAAATTTTAACAAAATTTGAAAAAAAATAAGTGTGTTTTTTTTCAACGAATTCTGCCTCTATACGTGATAATTAATCATACTTTTCATTGATAACAGTCGTTACAATTACACCCTGTATATTTAAAACACATAGATTAAGATTGTATTTAAATGTTAATTACTGTATATAATTTTGCTTTCAAAGTGAAATGATTAATTTATTCTAATCTCTTGCTCATATTGATGTGTATTTTATAATAATTATTTAAAAAAACTTCTTCAAAGTACTTTATTTCGTATACTTTGGATGTTTACTAAAAGAGTGAGCCTTTACTCATAAATAAAAGATGTTATTACAGGAAAGAAAAATTTCGACACTGGCGGGGTTCGAACCCGCGACCTTAATAACATCTTTTCCTTTAATAACATCTTTTATTTATGAGTAATAATCCCCACATGAGGAATTCATGTTAAAAAACATTAAATTAGAGTGAGCCTTTGTTTGAATAACTAAATTATGACAACGGTCCTAAATACTATCCCATATAGGTATAATAAGAGCTTTAGAATTGAAAATTTATTAGCCTATTTTGGAAGCTTAGTTGATAAAAGAGGTTAGAGGATGGTTGATGATGGGTTTACAGCCAACAACCCTGTCACCTTGAGAACACCTAAAATAAATTAGTGCCACTCTAAACCGACTCTACACTGCGTTAAGAAAATCAAGCCACCTGACGATTGTGTCCCAAGTTGTACATTGTCGCTGTCAATGTCATTAATTTGTATGCGATTTGACACTTTTGACAGCTACAATATTGAAACTTGCGACACAATCGCGGTCGCTAAAGATACAAGATTATTCATCGGATTGATGAGAACTGTTCTCCAGGTCTAACTGTGTACTTATATAAACAGTTGCCTGTCCACTAGTTATAAAAAGAATAGTAGGCAATCTTAACAGAATTGATGGAGAATATTAATATTTTCAGCCCTCAACGTACCCTAACAAAGGGTATTCAAACATTCAAAACTGAAACAATGTGGCGGCGAGTACACTCCGAAGAATACCTTGAGTATTACTTAAATTTGGTAAGGTCATTTAAAGCTAAATTAAATCACCTGCATAACTAAGATCGAATACGAACCTCAGAAGACACGTTACCTATAAAAAAGTGTATGACGGTTTGGTTATTACCTTATCCAAAGTAGGCTCTGGCCTTTCGGTAGGAGTGGAGGGCTGGCCAGTACACCCTGCTGTGTACCAACTTATAATTTGTACATACATACATACATACATATACTCACGGCTATATTTCCCTAGAAGGGGTAGCCAAAGCTAAGGAATTATAAATTTCTCAGCCACTTTTGGAAGTTGAGTGGGGAAAAGATGGTAAAAATAAAGGTTTTTGGTGATGAGTCTCCAACCGCATCGCCCTAAAATCCAATAAAAAGCCCCAATACCCTTAGTCGCCTCTTACGACACCCGTGGGTAGAAAGGGGTAGCGACATTCTAAGCCGGCACTACACGGCTATATTATAATTTGTATTTATTCTTATTTAGAAAAACATTTTGATATCGCTATGTCGGATTTTTTATGCCGCTACCAGTTTTCGAGCAAGTTCGCCATCTAGAGGTCGCCACGTATTAAAATAAAACCATCTTTTAAAATTTCGTTACACATTTACATAGGCATATAGTTTCCAAAGCAAATTATTTTAACTGTAAGAATATTATTATTTTTTCTTTATTTAATAACACATGTAAAAAGTTTATTTCTAATTACAAGGTTGTTTTTGGAATATACCGACATCAAGTGAACGGTGTTAAATAACAATTATTAAGTCACAACTATGTTTTCCGGTATTTTGGTCAAATATTTGGGTAGTGCCGCGGTAATTTATGATGTAAATGGTAACACGCTCGCTGTAGTAACTTTAACAATATACAACTTCATTTAACAAAAAGGGACCTAAAAGTCACCCTTTATTGACTCGGTACTTAGATATAGATTAATGATTAGTAGTTTATTTACATTGTCATAACTCTCAAACACTTTCGTGCTCTGACAACTAAAAAACTGAATAACTCATATTCATGTACCAGAATCAAATCACAAATATAAAGTTTAGAAAAGTGGAAAACACGCTTTTGGAGGACATTTAACTAAAAAGTAAAAAATAAGTTTGCTCAAAGGACGAAAAATGTGGCACTTATTTAATATTGGGAATTATTTTTAGTTAAATGTGCTTCAAAAGGGTGCTTTTCAATTTTTTTAAACTGCGTTTTATATTTTAACTTTTTAGTACTGAATCATTTAAAATTATTTAATCCTGTGGACCCTAACCAGGATAATGGGATGAACCTGTGAAATTATTTTTTGTCATTGGATCTCCAAAGTGTACGTTTAAAATGAGTCAAAATCGAGTTTACAGTTACATACATAGTGGCTGAGAAATATTGAGTTCTGAAGTTCTGCCTATCCCTTTTTAGGATTTATTAATGTGAGTTATACAATTCAAATTCTAACGACATGATAGTCCAGTGGGTAGAACACCCGCCCGAAAAACAGAAGGGCGTGAGTTCCAATCCTGGGTCGGGCCTACACCAATTTGTCTTTTCTAAAGTCATATGTGTGGTAAATTTATCATGGTTGTTAACGGTGAGGGAAAACATCGTGAGGAAACCCACATGGCTGAGTTGTACTTAGTCATGTGACAGTGTACTCGTACAAAACGGCGATAGGCCTGCCCCCTATCACGTGAGTACACTGTCTAAGCAAAACGTGGGTGCCTTCTCTGGAAACTAGATGGCGCTTGCCATGTGAGTTCAGAAGTATTGGTACCTCTGCCAACCCCTTCGGGGACAAACGGCGTGAACGTTTATGTTATGTTATGTTTATACAATTCAATGCTTCGGCAGACATGTGATATGGCTTGCGCTGGCTACTATCAAAGGGAATTAAGGTCTTCCACCAAATAATAATTCAGGCGTCGAAAATCCCTTCATATCACAAAAAAACATAAGCTGAAAAATTCGTAATTTTCAAGTTACTGAATCTCGGGTATAGCTTAAAATGTAATGCCATCGTCAATGTCTGAAATTCGTGTGAGAAGTGAAAAGTGGCTTTATCGGATGTTAAAGAAACATTGTTTTGTCATAAAACGGTGTGAAATACGGTTGTTTCCACATGATGGCGCAAACACGTACTGCAATACAACACTATTCGAAACAGACCGACCCTTCCTAATGCACTGCTCACATTCAGCTACGAAGATAAAATAAATTAAAGCTTAACTCAACTTTCACGACGTAAATGTCCGAAGGGTTGGCAGATATACTTAGAGTTTTGAATGTTATGGGATTTGATTGTCACCTGGTGTTCAGAGTACCGACGTTTAGCTGGACAGTGCATCTGTGTGATAGAGAAAGAAAAAGAAAAGAAAGAATGAAATTTATTCGCCGTAAATATGGCACAAATGACATACAACACAAAAAATACACTTAATACTAAAGGAAATATTCAAAAGTGCAAAAAATTACTACACGTATGATGTACAAAAATACACATTGCTAAAGGCCCGACTCAGGATTCGAACTCTCTTCTTTTGCATTATTTTCGGTGCTGTTCCCACAGAGCTATCAAAGTTGTAACTCTGCCTACTCCAATAGAAATAAATTTACGATATAACAGTCCGTGGCTGAGTAAGCAGCTTCTTTGTCCGGTGATTGTGGGTTCGATCCCTACTGATAGTAATATTTGTGTTATTTATAAGTCTATTATATAAAGTTAAATCTATAGTTGACTTAGTATGACATAATACAAGTCTTACTTAGTTTGGGGCTAACTAGATCTGTGTTTAACATACATACATATACTCACGGCTATAAATCCCTAGATGGGGTAGCCAGAGCTTAGGAATGAGAATTCCTCAGCCACCTTTGGAAAGTTGAGTGGGGAAAAGATGGTTAAATAAAGGTTGTCGGTGATGGGTCTCCAACCGCATCGCCCAAAAATCACTTAAATATACCCTATACCCTTAGTCGCCTCTTACGATCACCCACGGGTAGAAATGGGGTAGTGCTATTCTAAGCCGACACTACACAGCATGTGTTTAACATGACCGTATTTAAATGAAATATATATATTACCGTATCCAACTTGAAATCTTCTTAGCGCGAGGAGGTGTCGTAGCTATAGCCTAGTATAGATCGCTGTAGCCAAGCTCACATTTCTCACCAGGCAACATTGGCGAAGTAATGGGGCCTGACGCTCATCTTACCATGTTACCATCGTAGATATAAGTTTTATTTCACCCTATTTCCATACAAGTGAATTTTGGAAACTAAATTTGTAAAAATAAAAAAAACTATACTAAGGGCTACGGTCGATAATGATAGTAGAAGATGACAATATGGTTCACGTTCATATTTTATATAAAATATAAAGGCCAGCGTAAGAAATTTATGATTAAATGAAGCTAATGGGGTTTTCCTGGATCGCAATAAGTGGCGACGCCTCCCAGAATAACAAACATACTTATACGCAGGAATGTATACATAAATAATCTGCCGTGTAGTGTCGGCTAAGAATAACACTACCCCATTTCTACCCGTGGGTGATCGTAAGAGGCGACTAAGGGTATAGGGGCTTATTAAGTGATTGATGTGGTTGGAGACCCGTCACCAAAAACATTTATTATTAACATCTTTTCCCCAATCAACTTCCAAAAGTGGCTGAGGAATTTTTCATTCCAAAGCTCTGGCTACCCCGTTAAGGGATTTATAAGAAGTCAAAAAGTTTATTCTTCAAAATTAAGTTAAAAACTAACATTTTTTGAACGTCAATTTTTTTAAAATGTTTCATTAGTCCGTCATTAGTCATTAGTCAATTAGTCATTAGCCGTGAGTATATGTAAGTATGTATACATAAATGGGCTGCTCTTGGAATTAGTAGGGCCTGCAGTTCAAATTATCTATTTTTCTGCTGTCGAAACATACGACGCTTTACTACAATATTAAATATTTTTAAAATCTAAGAATCAACAGATACATATATTCACGGCCATAAATTCCTAAAAGGGGTAGTCCAGGCTATGGAGCTGGAAACTCCTCAGCTACATTTGGAAGTTGATAGGGAACAAAAGAGTAAAAATAAAGTATCTTTGGCGTTAGGACTCCATCCTCATAGTCTAAAAACCACATAAAATACCATATGCTTCTTACGACACCCGTGGGTAGAAAGGGGTAGTGACATCTAAGTCGGCTATTCTATGAAACATACATACATATACTCACGGCTATAAATCTCTAGAAGGGGTAGCCAGAGCTCAGGAATTAGAAATTCCTCAGCCACCTTTGGAAAATCGAGTGGGGTAATGATGGTAAAGTAAAGGTTGTTTTTGATGGGTCTCCAACCGCATCGCCCAAAAATCCCTTAAAAGCCTCATTACCTCTTAAGTACACCCATCGGTAGAAACGGGGTAGTGCTATTCTAAGCCGACACTACACGGCAAATATGTATATAAATATATATAAAACTATTCATCAGCTTATGAAATATAAAAATGTTGTTGATGATGCGTGTCAATCATCCCCTTAGTCAATCATTTGTCGCCAATGGAAAGATTTAGTGCAATAAATTTCCAAACCGAGAATCAACGACAAAACCAATAACAGATTATGTAATAAGCACTTCTCAATGAAACTAAATCACAGCCTCCTCGCTTCCAAACTAATAATAATAGTGACTCGCGCATAAAATCAATCCTAATCAAGTTTCATACCGAAATGCTCGAGTTCACTAAGCCATCTGATACTGCAGAAACTTTCCCAATCCTTTGCATCGGTTCTACTTCATCATAAAATCGTTAGTGGTAAAACGGTTCGGATAAAGTTCTACAAGACGAGGCGAGTCCTCAAGTTTTCCAATCATTTTATGTGGGGAAAATCAAATTTGAAAGGAAAGTCTTACGTTATGCTACCAGGTTTTTTACTGTTGAATCTTTTGTCGAATTTGAGAGATATAAAGGGATATCTATCCAGTCAGTATAATATAAAAGCAAATTATATCCATCAGTTTTTCGTAAATGTTTGTTTGTTGCAATACACAAGCAGTATTTACGTAAGTCAAACGCAAAACCTTTATTTTAATTTAAATCTTTTTGTTCATGAAAATCTCATGTGGGGATACTTACTAATAAATAAAGGAAAGAAAAATTTTGACACAGGCGGGAATCGAACCCGCGACTTTCTTTTCTTTATTTATTCTTCATTTTATTTTAGTCGAAGGAAAGTCTTTGTATCTATGTCATACTAATGTTTTTATGTATATTTTCATTTGTAATGATGACATTAAGTAGTATTCAAACTATTCAATCTTACTTATACTTGAATACAAAAGGATAAGGATACAAATGCATAAGAGTACCGTAGAGATAGGGATTATCAGGGACCCACAAAATACACCTGGTGAGGGGTCTCCAACCGCATCGCCCAAGATCACATCACCTCCACACCATATAACTACAACCAAGATTTTATTAATTATGTCAGAAAACATTCTAAAATTTTCAAAAAAGTTTGTGGTGAAGCTAAATCTAGATGACATGTCAAACTAGCGTTTGGTTTTGTCGCATAGAAAATCTTTTATAAAGTAAAAACATGTTTATAAATTGAAATTGTACAAACCATATTTTGAAAAAATGAAAAAATATGAATGTAAAGAGTTTTTTTGTTGCTTCTTCTCTTTACGAACACCTTCCGAAGCAACGGATTATCGATTAATTTAAAACGTTGACGTTCAAAAAATGTTAGTATTTCACTTTATTTTGAAAAGTAAACTTTTAGAATTTTTTTTTACTTTTTTTGACCCTAAGTCGCCTCTTACGACACCCGTGGGTAGAAAGGGGTAGAGACATTCTAAGCCGGCGCTACACAGTAAATATAAAATAACGTGTGATTTTATGTATGTAAATAAAGGAAGAATATACCAAATAAATAAAATAGCTAAAACACAAAAATACAGATTAATATTTACCGAAAAACCAATCGAAAACACGACAGGCCCAAATACACAAACTTTAAATGACATTTACACTGACACATTTTAAACTTGAATTGTCATTTCCGCTTCGAACTCCAGGGATCAAAACATAAATTTAGATCACGTACAATATTGCTTTCTGACTTTCATCTGAGGTCTAAATGCAATCTTTACCTGTGCTCAGCTAACACGTGACATATTAAAACGACATAGAAATGTATCATTTATTTCTAGAAACTGTATTTTCGTGGTAACGTTTGAATTTTCAATTTTACATAATTGAAAATTAAATGGGTGAGTACAGAAGTTATATACTTATTTGATTGAAACAAATTCGGAAAGGGATAAGGAAATAAAGAAAAGAAGTATAAACAATATGATAACGTATTAACAAAATTGTCAACGAAGTAAGAGAGAAGAAAACAATTATAGAGGACACACTACAATCGAATAGAAAAACAAAGAGTCCACAGAGTCTGCCAACTATACAATTCATTGTGTGCAATAGGTCATGAATGCGCGCCTGACGTCTATAATGACACACTGTTTAGTTTTAAGAAAAAATGAAGGCAGTTGGTGCCTGAAATTAATTAATCAATTATTTGGTATCTTTTAGATTCTCGCCTCTCCCATTACCGAAAAATAAAATATAAAACTTTAATGGGAGAGGCGGTACTCCCCGACAAGAGCACAGTCGGTCAGGGTCAGGGAGTCAGGTTCAAGAACCGACGGACTATCCGAGCCGTATCAAGCAGCACCGCTTTCTGCATTTGTGCTGGAACCGACACGCCACAGAAATTTCGAACGTTCGCGGACAAAACAATTGGGATAATTTCAGTCGAGGTCACACCCCACATGTCGGTGATCTCGTGAGCCAGATCGAGATACTTCCGACGCTTCTCGGTTTCGGCTTTCACGAGACCCTCGTCATGTGGGATAGTGACATCCACTAGAAATACCCTCGACTGCGACCGATCCCATACCACGATATCAGGCTTATTCGCTAGAATAGTCCTGTCCGTGATAACGGATCGGTCCCAATAGATTTTGGCTTGGTCGTTTTCTAGGATTGGCTCCGGCAGATACTTGTAATACGGCAGCCTCTGTTGCAAGAGTCCGTATTTCAGAGCGAGCTCTTGATTTAGGATTTTGGCTGCTTGGTTGTGTCTGTGCAAGTACTCAGTGTTAGCAAGAGCCGAACAACCGGAAATAACATGCCTTAGTGACTCTCCAGGACGGCCACATGCTCGACAAACGTCTGTGGTACCGTCCTTTAGGATCTATTTCCGATAGTTCCGCGTCTTGATAACCTGGTCTTGTATTGCACAGACAAAACCTTCGGTTTCCCCAAAGAGGTCGCCGAAACGCAGCCCATGCAGGGAGGCTTTACGGTCCACGAAAGGTTCGTGAAGTACCTTGTAAAACCTCCCGTGCAGCTCCTTCTCTTTCCATACGGCCTCCCGATCAGAGGTTCTAAGTACCTCCGGGGTTCGCCAATCCTGTGAGGCCAACGATAAGGGAGTCAGTCCTTTATCACTAGCGACCACCTCTCCCCGAATACTATCATCCGTCATTGTGAAAAAATAGTTTCTGAGGTTGCATACCTCGCGGTTGTGCATGGTTTTGGCACTCAAGAGGCCTCGACCAACACACTTCCACGCGATATACAATCTCATAACCGACGATCTCGGATGATGCATTCGATGAGAGGTCATCGTCGTGCGAACTCGTCTGTCCAGAGCGTCTAGTTCGGACTGAGTTCATCTGAGCACGCCAAACGTGTACATCAGTACAGGCATGACCCAGGAGTTAATGGCTCGGATCTTATTAACGCCTGACAAGTAGCTATTAAGCACACTTTTCAGGCGTTCATAAAACTCCTCGCAAACACCCTGTTTCACGTCTGCCACCTTCACACCGATGGTTTGTGACATGCCCCTTCTCGACATGAATGACCACACACTTATCGACCCCGAGCTCCATCTTGACGGAACCACTGAAATCATTAGTGAACGTCAGTAGCTCGCCAATCTGTCAGCCGTGGGGGCGTAAAGCTTCAGGTCATCCATGTAAAGGAGATGAGGCAAGCGTGGTCCGCCTCTCCGAAACTGAAAGCTATCCCTGAATTCTCCAAGAGTGTACTTGGAGGATTCAGGGCCAAGCAAAACCAAATTGGACTCAGGCAATCGCCCTGGAAAATCCCTCGCCTTATATCAATTTGGTCATCTGCGTCCGTCATCCGCTGACCGTCTAAACTCAGGATCGTTCTCCAGCACCCCATACACTGCCCGAGGAAGTGTCAAACTGTACTTTCAATTTTGTACAGCTCGAGGACCCTCACGAGCCATGAATGAGGTACCGAATCGAACGCCTTCCTGTAGTCTATCCAGCCAGCGGAGAAGTTCCGACGGTTGCGTTTGACCAGTTGGCCTACGACCGCATCGATGAGGAGTAGCTCCATGCTACCGCGACTACCGCCCCTACATCCGTTCTGAGCTCCAGATATCACATTGTTATCAACAATGTGTTGAGTAATCTTGGAGCTCAGAACGGATGTCAAGGTCTTGTAAATTGTACAAAGACAAGTAATGGGGCGGTATTGTGATGGATCCGCGGTAAAATCGCTCTTTGGAGCTAAATGAGTGACCCCAGTAGTTAAGAAGTTCGGAAGCGTCCCACTCTCGAGGGCGCTTTGGAACTGACGGGCGAGAGTAGCGTGACAGCGCGTGAACCCCTTCAACCAGCAATGGTGCAATTCGTCCGGCCCCGGTTTTTTCCAGTTCGGAGCCTTACGGATCGCAGCCACCACATCCTCCTCGGGTATGTTGACGGGGTTCATGGGCGCTATGGGCTCGCACGCTCCCTCGACCGCCTCGAACCATCGGCCCTCTTCGTGATCAACAGGCAGCGACCAAAGCCCACGCCAAAAGGCAACTACTTCGGCTGTTTCCGGTCGCTGACCTGTCGAAACCACATCGGGACGCTCCAAAGTTCTGTAGAACTTCTTTTGGTCACTCATGAAGAGACGATTCTGTTGGTACCTCTTTACCCTTTCAGAATATCGCCTAATTCGCTTACCCCAAGCAGCGATCTTCTGCTTCAGATCATCGATGCGCTCCACCAGTCTACAGGCAAACTCCGGTGAGTTGTCAAAGACATTCTCACCAGGGAATGCCTCCCTGACGAAGCGCACCACCCTCGGCCTATTGTTGCCTGATCTGAAGCTAGTCAGTTTGCCGATGAGGACCCTGGCCCTTGTGATACGGCTTTCAATCCGCCTCATCCAGGCTGGTCTAGTTCTAGTCCTGGGACTAGTACTGCCAGCCTGGTGGGAGCCACCAGCTCTTGTTGGCGGCATCCTGACGCCGACAAATTGACAAACTGTCATTGCGGCGCCAAAGAGAATTGAATCCGTATCCCAAAGGTCCATGCTGCTCTCTAAAAATGAGGGCAGCATGTTATTGACGGCCTCAACGACGTCCCGAACCTTCATGCTGAGAGGAACTCGGGGCAGCCTTAGCCTCTTTTCGAGAGGCACTTGGCAATATTCAAGGATCGTCTCTTCGAGTGCACTCCTCACCAAATCCAAATCCAGGGAGACTGTTCCCCAATCGCTTTCCGCACCACCCACATCCGGCAGGTTAGCAATTGGCTCCGTCCGTACTTCCCGTTCAGGGACTGGAGGGAGAACCTGCAAAGGTGGCTCTTCGTCTACCGGGGGAACAGCCTCGCGTCGCAATTGTTCGAGTTCGGTAGTGCTAAAAAGTTCTGAGCGCTGTATGTACCGAACTCGATCCGCCAGGTTTTGTTCTGTGACGGTCAAATTGGGCTCCAGCCGCAGAAATTCGCGGTACATTGCTGCCCGATAACCCGTCCGTCCAGTTCTTGAACCCGAGGCCCTAATATAGGCCCGCATGGCATTTCTATTCATTTCGACCGTCCATGCCATGCGGCGCCTTGTTCCACCAGCGGCGGGCACCGACTGCTGGGACTGAGTTGCCCCAGTCCCAACCGATGCCAAGCCATCTGGTGGCTGAGGTGGTCGCGCAGACCGGCCAGGTGGTCGGGCCGGTCTGCGGCGGCTGGGGGACCGCATGCTGCCACGTCCAGCCCCAGCTCCAGACGTGCCCCTTCGATCACCCAAGGGAAGCGGCCCTATACGCTCATCATTATTACAGTTTGCCATTATGATGAGCGAAGATTCACCCGGGGTTTCACTCACTTGCCCCGGGGAGACCGTTGTCACCCTATTCAGTGCTGGGACCAGTTTGTAGACACGGTCATTACCTACAAACTCAAGCGCAGACTATTTGCAAAGCCGGAATGGCAAACATATCATCCTGCCATTCCAACAATGGGCGGTGGGGTCGTCACATCCCTACGCCTTTATCATCAATTATTATTATTATTTTTTCATTATTTAACTTCTTATTAAATTCAAATTTTCATATGTTTTGGTATTATTACTTTATTTTTTATTATTTTTTTAATTGTATTAATTTTTTTGTTTGTAATTTACTATTAATATTGGGAATTTGTCTATTCTAGTTTTATTTTATTATAGTTTTTAATCAAATTCGTAATCAAATTTCTAGTTATATCTATAAGTTATAATATTGTCAATGCTGTGTACACTGTTGTTGGCATAATAACTGACCAAGGCTTTAAAATGAATGTTAAAGTAATCTATGTTATAATGCTGTTGGTGTGCCTTGAATAAATAAATGAATACTTACAAGTAAATACTACATACACACTTATAATATTCGAAATATACGTGTGTACATGATTATTTAAATAAAATACACGTATAATTTTATTAGTATGTGTATTTCACACAGTAAGTGTAGGAATAGAAAATACAGCTTCTGAAATAGGATATCGGTAAGCGAATGTTTCAATGTACGATGCCTGTATTTCCTAGAGTAATAAAATTCTGAGGATCCTGAAACCGTGGGAGATTTGAAAATAAATCTTACGTATTGATTTTGGCTGCAGCTTGAAGAGGGTTCTGTGGTTGTAAATATTGAAATACTTATTTAAAAACTAAATGTTTACGGACCCTTGATAGATACTAAATCTATTCTCATGGCTACAATGCAAAGAAAGAGTTAAGAGAAAATCAAACGGAGAGTTATAAGAAAAAATAGGGGCGTCATCTAATTAACCAAGTTAGTATTAAAAGTTGTTACTTTGTGTTACATTTTAAACATTTGGTACAAGAGAAGATATTAAAATTGTTTTTAACTATTTAACAGAATCCGTAAAAAGTAGGTCAAAA
Organism: Bedellia somnulentella; assembly: GCA_963576735.1. Lineage (NCBI taxonomy): Eukaryota > Metazoa > Arthropoda > Insecta > Lepidoptera > Bedelliidae > Bedellia > Bedellia somnulentella. The sequence continues at coordinate 1,810,852 of OY755185.1, read as the reverse complement.
ATAGAAAAAGCTTCGTCTTTCCCGACATTGGGCATACAGTGCTTTGACTAAAAACAAAACACTGATCTCGTAAATATGGCAGTGGTTCGGCACTAACAGCATGAGGCTTGTCAGAGTCAGAGCGAGTATTCCAAATGATAAGTGAAAAACTGACAGCTTTTGTATGGATAAACTATCAGTTTCTCATATTACATACTCGTTTTCACAAGCCTCATGCTACGGGGGCAGGACTCGTCGCATGCCAAACAAACAAACTAAAGCATTATTTTACACGTTCCAATCAGCGAATGAAAATACTTCAACATTTCCGAAACGCAACTCAAATCACGTTTTTATTTATCGAAACAGTCCAAGTATAACTTAAAGCTATTAATCGAGACAAAATGATAGCACACAACCATTAAACACTGACACACGGGTGAGTACACCTCACTTTATGGCGTATATATTTCAAAAGGTTCACGCTAAGTTGGAGATCGAAATTATTTATGTGACATGGTCTGGAGAGCATCGTTGAAAAGGCACTGTAGTTAAACAACTGTAAAATTTCACAATGTGCTTATTGCTTTCCTATATACAAAGAGATTCATCTCTTCTTATCGTTTACACTGTATAACTCCGAAAGGTTGGCGGAGGTACCACTACCTCTCAACTTCACGTGACATTGTCACCTAAAGAGCAAGCACGAGCGCTATTTTATCGACACGATAACGGTTAGAATGAGATGGCAGTATACGATTCTAAGTAAGTGCGTAAGAGATGGCTGCTTTATCCCACGCGATAACTTGTTCAGACACGGCTCGTGCTTGCCCTTCTGGTATTCAGAGCACGCATGGTATTTTAGCTGGACAGTGTTTAATAGGGCACCATAGGCATCTATCACCGCTTTATACAAGCCCAATATTACATGAACAAGTAAATGTAATGTCAGTACATAGTGTCAGCTGAAATTATCATTACTTTATTTATTTTCATCATAGTAAGACGTGATTGAATTTATTAGAATCATCAAAATATTTTTGACAATTAGGTTATAAATAACAAACAATTACGAATAATTACAAAAAAGACTTACTCAATTGTACAGTTGTAAAAAAATACATATAATTGATTTGAAAGCTGTATTTTTTTTATATTTAACCTGCATGTAGAAACGTTTATTTTTGAAATTTACAGAATACAATTTTGAGAAACAGTTAGCAATTTAGAACCAAAGTTTTTCAATATAACGTCGATAGGATCTGCCTAGTGCCTACTCCGATGGGAAATACCCCAAATATAAAGTTTCTGGGATTTAAACACTGTATTCCTGAGAAAATTTCTCAGTCACGTTTATAATGACAAGCAACACTTTTACGAGTTTATAAATCATCGCATCATTACAATACATTACTCATTGATTTTAATTTTTTATCTATTTTCTAATGAAAGATCCATATTTTTTAATAATTAAGGTGCAGAAATATCTTTTGTTTAAAACTAGACAATGGAACTCATACTACTAATGATAGATGTGAAACATTGATCTTAAAAATAAAACATGTTGGACCTATACGTTGTCTATTGTCCTCCCTCTATTTTAAAAACATCCGCTGGGACACCTTAACGTGGATAAGGCCTTTGTATTTGTAATTAGGTAAGTATAACGGCTATAATTTCCTAGCCAAAGCTTTGGAATAAGAAAATCCTCAGCTACTTTTGGAAGGAGAGTGGGGAAAACATTGTATAGTACCTAAATGTTTTTGGTGAGCTCTCCAGCTTTATCTTCATTCATCAATATTTTCATACATGCTCTTTTATTGTTCAGACGGCCTGTTTTCTGAGCACATTAAAATATAATCATGTTTTGATTTGAACTATTTATAAAAGGTCAGATGATGTTGATACTTTCATTTAATTTTAATTGTCGTAAGAATTTCTTCATTTATAAATATTTCATACTTTTTTTGTTTTTTTTTTTCCAAATTTAACACGACACAAAAGTGTCAAATTATTACCACGTTATCAATTCGTAGTATTTTAATAACGGCAAAATGAGAACCTCATTTGTGAGAATCAGTAAATGATAATTTAATAAAAATATTATTCTTAGATTTTTAATATTTGTCCTTGCATTTAACATATTTATTTTTTTATCGTTTTTAAACTGTCATATTCTATTTCAATTCGATAAAATCTTTTTACTTTTCAACTTTTCGTTATTCATACAAGTATTTTGATTTCACAAACTTAGAAGAAAAAAATTGTCGAACAATACTTTAACTTCAAGTTGTTAATTGCCGTATTCTTTAAGTTACTGCTAATTATTGAAAACTTTAATTACTTTTCTCATTTAAAGTACAGTAAAATGGATAGTCTTGCTGCACTTTAATTACTTTTTGTTCTGTATATTTTCTTTTACAATGAAGTTGAGCCAAATTTATATTGAGAAATAAATCAACTTATAAAACTCGTTTCTAAAAAAGTACAAGTATACGGCCGAATAACCTTAATGACGATTATTAATTTAATTAATGGAAATTTAATGAGAGAGGGTGGATGATAGGAATTTGTTAAAAAAATAGAGCCAATGAGGATAGTTATATTAGTAGAGGACGATCTCGGAGGACACGTTTGGACCAAGTAACAAGTGTGATCAAAAAGGCAGGCGTCCGTAGTAAGAAGAATATAAAACCATGTTTGCCGTGTAGTGTCGGCTTAGAATATCACTACCCCGTTTCTACCGATGGGTGTACGTAAGAGGCGACAAACGGTATTGGGGCTTTTTATGGGATTTTTGGGCGATGCGGTTGGAGACCCATCACCAACAACCTTTATTTTTACCATCTTTTCCCAACTCACATTTCCAAAAGTGGCTGAGGAATTTATAATTCCTTAGCTCTGGCTACCCCTTCTAAGGATTTATAGCCGTGAGTATATGTATGTATGAGAAGATTGATGGTTGTAAACGAAGTTAGATATGCTTGTCAGCATCGTACAAAGTGGTGATCGATAGTCTCTGTGTACCCCAATAGGGACTAAGGGCACTCATGCTTATATGCAAATTTAATGGCTATTCGACTGCTATTCTTCTTCCGCATTTTCAAAGTATAAATTTCGCATATTTCAAGAAACATATAATTTAATTATAAAAACATAACATCATATCCATTCTAAACAATTTTACTCTCTGAAAATACAGAATACACTTGTCGCTGAAAAGAACAGAGCAATGTGACATAATGTCCTAGATTCCTAGATATTGTATTGTTACTGTTTGTTAGCATTTCTGAGCGCTTTTAAAGACACTTGTATATTCATTGTATGTACTGTGTTTTCATGTTGGTTCATGTTATTCTTAGCATGTATTTTTTTAAGACATTAATTCTTTACAAAAGTGGAATAAAGTAAATAATTAGTAAACCAGGAATCTAATGATTACGCATCTCGTTATCATGTTATCTTGTACTTCTTGAACGAAAATAGTAAATTGAAGTGTACTCCTCGAGTGGGCACTCATTATTCTTATCCATCAGTTCATCAGTCTTTACAGCAATTTAAGTTTTTCATTTTTCTAAGCAAAATTTAAGATGAAATGTTAAAATTTATGGTTTTCCTTTTATTTTCGGCATTATGTTACTTCGCAAAAAAACCCCTAAAATGAAGAGTTCGAAGTTCGATCCCTGGCTTAACCATTATTTTTGTTCAAATGTCACAATGCGGATTAAAATATTTTTAAAATTAAATTAAAGTCTTCTTTCAGTAAAATGTTCCACATTCAATATTTAGGGTACTTTAACTCCATGTGGCATAGCCAAGGGACGCTTCATTGTCGCGTTACCATTTTTTATTTTTCTTTTGAAGTTTAATTGATATCTAATGGTTATAATACTTAATGAATATTTTTATTATAATTTATTTAAAAACTTCTATCTATTTCAAGATTGCTTACTGACAAATTATCTTTCTCTTAAAACCATTGGTTGGTGTTATTAGAAGTTAAACAACAAAAGGAAAATTTTAGCCACCACATTTTAAAGTTCGTGAATATCACACATACACATCACATATACTCACTAGAAGGGGTAGCCAGAGCCAAGGAGTTATAAATTCCTCGGCCACTTTTGGAAGTGGGGAAAAGGCGGTAAAATAAAGGTTTTTGGTAATGGGTCTCCAACCGCATCGCCCAAAAATCCAATAAAAAACCCCAATACCCTTAGTCGCTTCTCACGACACCCGTGGGTAGAAAGGGGTAGCGACATTCTAAGCCGGCACTACACGGTAAGTAAATATAGCTAGTTATAACATAAAAACTATAAAAAGTCTCATTATGTAGAAACGCGCTAAATGGCAAAACACATACAATTAAAAACTCCCGCAGTACAACTAAGAAGTTTGTTCGTTAAATATTTTATTGAAAACAGTTACGCTTTTATAAGGATAGTTTTTGTACAGTTTACTCGAATTCAACTTGTAGGCTGTAATTTTGAACTTCAAACTCAAACGTTCACGCCATATACCCCAGAAGGTGTTGGCAGAGGTTCTAATACTTTTGAATATCACGTGACATTGTCACCTGGTGTTTAGAGTACTAGCGTTTTGCTTGGAAATCGTATTTACATGACAGAGGGTAGGCCTATCGCCATTTTATACGAATACACTGTCACATGAAAAAGTACAACTTAGCCATGTGGGTTCTCTCACGATAATTTCTCTAACCGTTAACAACCATGAAAAAAGACAAATTGGTGTAGGTCCCGGGATGTGAACCCTCATCGTTTGCACGATAAGCGGTGTTCTACCCACTATCACGGAGCAATAATCTGATTTTAAACTTACATACTTGCATACATATACTCACGGCTATAAATCCCTAGAAGGGGTAGCCAGAGCTAAGGAATTAGAAATTCCTCAGCCACTTTTGGAAAGTTGAGTGGGGAAAAGATGGTGAGATTAAGGTTGTTGGTGATGGGTCTCCAACCGCATCGCCCAAAAATCCCTCAAAAGCCCCAATACCGTTAGTCGCCTCTTACGTACACCCACCGGAAGAAATGGGGTAGTGCTATTCTAAGCCGACACTATACATATTTTAAACTTACTCATAATTAAAAGATGTTATTAAAGGAAAGAAAAATTTCGACACTGGCGGGGTTCGAAAAGAAACAAAGGATAGAGAAGTTTCGCGCTGGATGCCAACTGACACTGTAGCTCAGTTGGCAGAGTGACGGGGGCGTATACCCGAAGGTCGCGGGTTCGAACCCCGCCAGTGTCGAAATTTTTCTTTCCTTTAATAACATCTTTTAATTATGAGTAATAATCCCCACATGAGGAATTCATGTCAAAAAACATTAAATTATATTTTAAACTTGTTATCGATATGTTTCATTAAACAGTATTTACACATTAACTATAGTAATAACTGTGACAAGTCGGCTTAGAATAACACTAGACCATTTATTCCCGCGGTTATTGTCGAGGTGACTTAAGACAAATGTCTTTTCAGTCCATAACCAATCATTCCTAATTTTCCAATTTTTTCCCATACAACTTACAAAGTGGTTGAGAAATTTAGCTCTTCTGAAGCGCTGGCTAACTCTTTTTGGGATTAATAGCCTTGAGTATGCAACTATATGATATGTTTTACTATTTAAAACATATAAATTTGGAATTCTTGTTCTTCAATCTTTTTAAATTCATTACAACATCCTTGACTATCGAGCTAACTTGCACTTGGCCCGTTTTATGAACGAACCAGTAAAAATATCATCTTTAATCTGGGGGCACGGCAGTGCCCCTGCCAAGTCTCGAGCAAAACGGGCACGGCCGTACCATCTTTTCTCGAAGCGTTTCGCGGCTGTTTCGCCCCCCCTTTATCTTCGACGTGGACAAAGCTAGGAGTTTAGGTTTTCGGTGAATAATAGTAGGCATTGTAACAAGCTTAAGTTCGAAATTACACGCCAAATGAATTAATAGTTTAGGAGTTACGGTCGATCAAAGTTACACCATTTTGTCACTCACTGACTCACTGACAGATCATCAAAAATCTAAGGTACTTCTAGCAGACTTAGAAACTTCAAATTTTGCACCAAGATAGGTCATTAGCCACATATAAAGGAAAAATTATAAAAACATTAAAAAATTATATGCCATAGAAAACAATTTTATATTTGCGGTTTGGCAAGAACATTATGTATGGATTTTGACTGCATTGTTAACTTTGTTCGTTGTTCAAGTACCTATTCAATTGGATGAATACATACATAGAATAGAAAAGAATAATATAAATGTAATACATAGACTATCATTAATACAAATTAATACATAAAGTTCATTAAATTAATAAAGCTAAAACTCCATTGTATTGCGATAAATATTGTATGCGCGCTCGATAGATGGCGTTGTACCTGTCTGAATCGCGCTATGGTTGCGTTAAAAAGCGCAGTGTAAGTAGTAGGTACTTCAAAATAATTCGATAATTTTCATTTGATAGCGCCATCTGTCTATGAAAACCCATTTCGAAACTAAAAAATATTGTAGTGATAATTGATATTCGGAGAACTTTACGTGTTATTTAGTTTAGTTTAGTTATCGTTTGTAAGTTAGTAGATATATATTTATTTAGTTAGTTATTTGTTAGTTAGTTTAGTTCTATTTAGTTTGCATATATTTATATAAGTTTAAGCCCTATTGTTATAGAAGTAATTGTAAATATAGTGTAATGGAACGTGAAATATTGTACATAAATGGCGACCTTTGTCCACACAGAGTTATCTGGGGGCACGGCAGTGCCCCTGCCAAGTCTCAAGCAAAACGGGCACGGCCGTACCATCTTTTCTCGAAGCGGTTCGCGGCTGTTTCGCCCCCCCTTTATCTTCGACGTGGACAAAGCTAGGAGTTTAGGTTTTCGGTGAATAATAGTAGGCATGAGAACAAGCTTAAGTTCGAAATTACACGCCAAATGAATGAATAGTTTAGGAGTTACGGTCGATCAAAGTTACACCATTTTGTCACTCACTGACTCACTGACAGATCATCAAAAATCTAAGGTACTTCTAGCAGACTTAGAAACTTCAAATTTTGCACCAAGATAGGTCATTAGCCACATATAAAGGAAAAATTATAAAAACATTAAAAAATTATATGCCTTAGAAATCAATTTTATATTTGCGGTTTGGCAAGAACATTATGTATGGATTTTGACTGCATTGTTAACTTTGTTTGTTGTCCAAGTACCTATTCAATTGGATGAATACATACATAGAATAGAAAAGAATAATATAAATGTAATACATAGACTATCATTAATACAAATTAATACATAAAGTTCATTAAATTAATAAAGCTAAAACTCCATTGTATTGCGATAAATATTGTATGCGCGCTCGATAGATGGCGTTGTACCTGTCTGAATCGCGCTATGGTTTCGTTACAAAGCGCAGTGTAAGGGCCAGCGCTGACTGCCGGCATGGCGTGGCATGGCATGGCAAAGGATTTCGGTACAGATATAGCATTTTTAATCTTATTACCATGAGTATAGAATTCATTTTACTTCATTTTGACACAACGATGCCGACGTTCTGTCCTACCGCAGCCTCCCTCGGCATCGTTGTGTCAAAATGAATTCTATTTGCATGGCAATAAGACTAAAAATGCTGTATCTGTACCGAAATCCTTTGCCATGCCATGCTGGCAGTGAGCGCCGGCCCTTAGTAGTTCTTCAAAATAATTCGATAATTTTCATCTGTCTATGATAACCTATTTCGAAACTAAAAAATATTGTAGTGATAATTGATATTCGGAGAACTTTACGTCTTATTTAGTTTAGTTATAGTTTGTAAGTTAGTAGATATATATTTATTTAGTTAGTTATTTGTTAGTAAGTTTAGTTCTGTTTAGTTTGCATATATATATATATATATATATAGGTTTAAGCCTTATTGTTATAGAAGTAATTGTAAATAGTGTAATGGAACGTGAAATATTGTACATAAATTTATTTATTTATTTATTTATTTACGGAAAACAAACAGCTTTAACACAACAATTAGCAAAAAAACAATAAAAATTAAAACATAGCCAAAAAAAGTTTTCACATATTGGTAACGAACATGCGCTTAATTAAGTATTACTGTAAATTAACTAACAATATAAGAACTAGGAAAGATAGTAGATTAACAAATTTGACAATCAAGAAAGAAATTGTGGTTTTAATAATGAACTGGATAGAAATAGAAAGATTTGTGATCATCCTAAAAGAATAAATTTGCCATATTTTTTTTAAACAGTGAGGTATTGGTATTAAAAAAGTCTAAATCAACTTGACTACTCAGTGAATTAAAGCTTCGAGCCGCTCGAGTCATAAAAGTATTTCTGCGATAGTTCGTACGAGCAAGCGGAACAGCAAGAGTTTGTTGGTCCCGTGAAGTTGAGCGCGGTACCCTTAAGTGGATAGAGGACAATAAATCAGTGCAATCAATCATACCATTTGCGATTTTCATCAGAAAGTCTACATCTGCTATTTGCCTCCTAAATTCTAGTGGAATAAAATGGTATCTCTTACATCGCTCTATATAGTTGGTGTCTAAAGTTCCTGATTTGTATTCTAAATATCTCAGGAATCTTTTCTGTAAGGATTCCAACCTAGATATATAGCATTTATATCCGGGGTTCCAAACTGGAGATGCATACTCTAAGATGCTGCGCACATATGAGCAGTAAATAATTTTTATAGCTTTTATGTCATTGAAATATTTGCATGACCTGATTAAAAACCCCATCATTTTTGATGCTCTGTTGACAATAGATGTTATATGTTTGTCGTAGAGGAGCTTAGAGTCCTGAATAATGCCCAAATCCCTTATTTCATTTACCCTAATTAGCGTCGAATCTTTAATGCAATAATCAGTTAGAGAAGGTTCTTTTTTTCGAGTAAATGACATCACAAAACACTTTTCCACATTCAAATCTAATCTGCTTTTTTCGCAATAATCTTGAAATCTACGTAGATCATCCTGCAGACTATAGCAGTCCTGAAGATGATCCACAACCTTCATGATTTTCATATCGTCAGCAAATAAGACAATTTTTGAATAATGGAAACATTCTACTATATCGTTAATAAAAATCACAAATAATAAAGGGCCAAGCAGAGAACCTTGAGGTACACCAGAAGGTATTCCTATCCAGTTAGATATAAACCCATTGGCAACAACACACTGGGTTCTTTTAGAAATATAGGATTCGAACCACCGGAGCAAATCACCATGAATACCTAACGCCTCTAGTCTCTCTAATAATAGAATATGATCAATTCGATCAAATGCCTTTCGGTAATCAGTAAACACAACATCAACCTGTCCACCCGCATCCATGCCGTTTGAAATAAAATCATGGGTTAATATGAGATTGGAAGTTGTGGACCGTTTTTTCAAAAAACCATGTTGTTCTGGCGATAGTAGGCATTTAATTGATTCATAAACCTGTTCATAGACTATACGTTCCAATATCTTGGCGAAACAACTAAGTTTTGATATTCCTCTGTAATTTTCTATACAACTTATATCACCTTTACAACTTATACCACCTTTAAATGGCGACCTTTGTCCACACAGAGTCATCTCTATTCCTGGAGATGGGTCGTGTTTATTTCATTCGTTGTCATACAGCATGTATGGGAGTTTTCAGTCGTCAAACAAGCATACGTGGCCCTTTCAAGAGTGACTAGTTTGGGTGGATTACATTTAATAAATGTGAATTTTAGTAGTATCAAAGCTCAGGAGACAGCAATAGCTGAATATAATCGACTCCGAAGTATATATCGCCCAGACTTGTCTACCTTAGAAGTAACGAAGCCTCAGAGAAGAAACAAAAGAGATAGAGATGGAGAATGGGTTCTAAGCAAAGCAGTAGCTGACGTTCAAGAAATTGTGAGGTCACCTAAAAGTAAAAGAAAGAAATACACTTACAAAAAATAAATGAGATCCCACCAAAAACATTAAATGTAAAAAAATGCCAAGTCTCTCGATGCAGTCTTTCCATCGTAAAAAGTTTTGAGATCTCATAGAAGCCAAGTCCTATTCAAAATATTTCGTAGTTATAAATCAACATTTAGTAATTGTATCAATAGTTTTCTTTATATTATAATTATAGTGACTTGGCAATGAGCACAAATTAAAAGCTGCTTGCTGCCTGGAACTATATGCAAATGTTACTGACGAGACCAGTGATCAGATTATTTGTTATGTGTGAATCATGATGGTCACTACCGACTACATGCTCCAATACAATAATTAAGAATACCTTACGGGCCATCGCTTTATGAAAGTAAATGAATCGAGAGTGCACTAAGACTGACTGCCGTTGCCGAAATTCGGTTGGGACGACACGGATAAACCAAAAGAAAATTAATTTTGTGATATGTAACTTTCAACTCTTCCAAATATGCCGTTTTATTTGTTTCTTCTTGTGCTCATTGCCAAGTCACTATAATTATAATATAAAGAAAACTATTGATACAATTACTAAATGTTGATTTATAACTACGAAATATTTTGAATAGGACTTGGCTTCTTGAGATCTCAAAACTTTTTACGATGGAAAGACTGCATCGAGAGACTTGGCATTTTTTTACATTTAATGTTTTTGGTGGGATCTCTATTCCTGGAGATGGGTCGTGTTTATTTCATTCGTTGTCATACAGCATGTATGGGAGTTTTCAGTCGTCAAACAAGCATACGTGGCCCTTTCAAGAGTGACTAGTTTGGGTGGATTACATTTAATAAATGTGAATTTTAGTAGTATCAAAGCTCAGGAGACAGCAATAGCTGAATATAATCGACTCCGAAGTATATATCGCCCAGACTTGTCTACCTTAGAAGTAACGAAGCCTCAGAGAAGAAACAGAAGAGATAGAGATAGAGAATGGGTTCTAAGCAAAGCAGTAGCTGACGTCCAAGAAATTGTGAGGTCACCTAAAAGTAAAAGAAAGAAATGCATTACAAAAAATAAATGAGATCCCACCAAAAACATTAAATGTAAAAAAATGCCAAGTCTCTCGATGCAGTCTTTCCATCTTAAAAAGTTTTGAGATCTCATAGAAGCCAAGTCCTATTCAAAATATTTCGTAGTTATAAATCAACATTTAGTAATTGTGTCAATAGTTTTCTTTATATTATAATTATAGTGACTTGGCACAAGCTTCCCGGAGTCGCAGCCCCTTACTCTTGAGCTGCCCTGGTTGACGCAAGCTTCCCGGAGTCGCAACCCTTACCCCGTCGAGCTACCCTTCCTGACGCAGGCGCCCGGAGGCGCTTGGTTCCGTGTTAAATTCGCCACCCATCGCAGCAGGAGCTGACGCTAAAGCTGAGTTTTTTATATTATATTATATTGATAGGTTTAGTGTTTTTGATAGGTTTTATTAGGATTGTTTTACTGTTTCTTTTTATTTATAATAAATGTTGTGATATATATATCTTCTATTATTCATTATCCTTTTTCTTTCTTTCTTCTTTTAGTTACTTCTGGCTTCTGGGTAGCTACAGCATCCCAGGAGTGAGAAGTAACGTTACAAATTGGCGCCCAACGAAAAAAATTATATATATCACAACAATTATCTTTTCCAAAATTCTAAATTATACTTGCACAAGTAGGATTCTTTTGGGTTTCGGTTTTGGCATATTTCTTTCCGTTTTTAGGTCTTTTTCTTTCATATATACTTATTGTTATTCTATACGGTTAGGATTAGGATGGCTACACCTGGCTCTACTCTAGCAGACCTTCTTAGCAGATTTCACTTTGGCTGATTTTATCTTTATTTTATTCTTGAGTTTTGGTTGTGTCAAGATGTTTTAATTTAATTATCTTTCGTTATATTTGAATGTGTTATTTAAGGTTTTAACACCACTCTTAAGGTGTTATCTTTTTATGTAACTATTCTTTAATTTCAATGTTACTTGACATTGTTGTGTTAAGGTTTGAACACCACTTAAAAGGTGTTATTTTTCTTAGGCCTTGTAGCTTACTGTTGTACATAAGGTATGTTACTTAGGGATTGATTAGTATGAGCGGCTGACAACTCATTAAATAAGCCTTGTCGTCATTGATAGGTTGACTCCTATGAAGAGTTTTATTTAGGGATTTATTAGTTTGAGCGGCTGACAACTCATTAAAGAAGCCTTGTTGTCATTGATAGGTTGAGTCCTATGAAGAGTATTTGTCATTGAATGTGAACAGTACTCACTTTTGTAAGATGAAGTATGAAAGTTTGATGAAGTATGAAAGGTTTTCGATTTGAAAGAGTGGATTTCAACCTAATTAAAAAAAAAAAAATTCTTAAGAATTTTTTTTTTTCCGGGGGAAAGGGGAATGTATGTAATGTATTTTGTGTTATGTATGTGAGAAGTTTTTCCCTTTGATATACCTCTTAGAAGACCAAAATAGTTCTAGAGGTAAATGTCATAACGAAAACATAAAAGTTTAAGAATTTTCTCTAAGATAATCATTTTGACAATCTTGTTTATTGTCAGATAATTATTTCATGTTTTTAAATTTACTCACTTGACATTAGTTTTCTGCAAGAAGGTTGCTAGTGTTAGGTCGTAGCCTTAGAATTTATTTTACTTAATATTTTAATTTTGAATTGATTAAAATAGGGAAATATTATTTAATTGTTAAAAAAATTGTTGTAATGATTCTATTTTACTGTTTTTCCAAATTTATTTTCAATTATATATTCTTAACTCTCACTCTTATTAGGACTACTTTCTTTGTTACCTCTTTTAAGGAATAGTTTTATCCTTTTAAAAAAAGAAATAGGTTAATTCAAAATTTTTAAGTTGAGTCATGCTTGTTCGCAGATGTCAGTCTGGATTCAGCTCCTGGGGCGATGGGGGCATCATCATTATTATGGAAGAAACTGAAAAAATGACAGAAACAATATTCTGAACTGACTTTTTATATCATGAATTTATACCCGTCTGAAATCGCAGCCCCTTACCCTTGAGCTGCCCTGGTTGACGCAAGCTTCCCGGAGTCGAAGCCCCTTATTCTTGAGCTGCCCTGGTTGACGCAAGCTTCCCGGAGTCGCAGCCCCTTACTCTTGAGCTGCCCTGGTTGACGCAAGCTTCCCGGAGTCGCAACCCTTACCCCGTCGAGCTACCCTTCCTGACGCAGGCGCCCGGAGGCGCTTGGTTCCGTGTTAAATTCGCCACCCATCGCAGCAGGAGCTGACGCTAAAGCTGAGTTTTTTATATTATATTATATTGATAGGTTTAGTGTTTTTGATAGGTTTTATTAGGATTGTTTTACTGTTTCTTTTTATTTATAATAAATGTTGTGATATATATATCTTCTATTATTCATTATCCTTTTTCTTTCTTTCTTCTTTTAGTTACTTCTGGCTTCTGGGTAGCTACAGCATCCCAGGAGTGAGAAGTAACGTTACAAATTGGCGCCCAACGAAAAAAATTATATATATCACAACAATTATCTTTTCCAAAATTCTAAATTATACTTGCACAAGTAGGATTCTTTTGGGTTTCGGTTTTGGCATATTTCTTTCCGTTTTTAGGTCTTTTTCTTTCATATATACTTATTGTTATTCTATACGGTTAGGATTAGGATGGCTACACCTGGCTCTACTCTAGCAGACCTTCTTAGCAGATTTCACTTTGGCTGATTTTATCTTTATTTTATTCTTGAGTTTTGGTTGTGTCAAGATGTTTTAATTTAATTATCTTTCGTTATATTTGAATGTGTTATTTAAGGTTTTAACACCACTCTTAAGGTGTTATCTTTTTATGTAACTATTCTTTAATTTCAATGTTACTTGACATTGTTGTGTTAAGGTTTGAACACCACTTAAAAGGTGTTATTTTTCTTAGGCCTTGTAGCTTACTGTTGTACATAAGGTATGTTACTTAGGGATTGATTAGTATGAGCGGCTGACAACTCATTAAATAAGCCTTGTCGTCATTGATAGGTTGACTCCTATGAAGAGTTTTATTTAGGGATTTATTAGTTTGAGCGGCTGACAACTCATTAAAGAAGCCTTGTTGTCATTGATAGGTTGAGTCCTATGAAGAGTATTTGTCATTGAATGTGAACAGTACTCACTTTTGTAAGATGAAGTATGAAAGTTTGATGAAGTATGAAAGGTTTTCGATTTGAAAGAGTGGATTTCAACCTAATTAAAAAAAAAAAAATTCTTAAGAATTTTTTTTTTTCCGGGGGAAAGGGGAATGTATGTAATGTATTTTGTGTTATGTATGTGAGAAGTTTTTCCCTTTGATATACCTCTTAGAAGACCAAAATAGTTCTAGAGGTAAATGTCATAACGAAAACATAAAAGTTTAAGAATTTTCTCTAAGATAATCATTTTGACAATCTTGTTTATTGTCAGATAATTATTTCATGTTTTTAAATTTACTCACTTGACATTAGTTTTCTGCAAGAAGGTTGCTAGTGTTAGGTCGTAGCCTTAGAATTTATTTTACTTAATATTTTAATTTTGAATTGATTAAAATAGGGAAATATTATTTAATTGTTAAAAAAATTGTTGTAATGATTCTATTTTACTGTTTTTCCAAATTTATTTTCAATTATATATTCTTAACTCTCACTCTTATTAGGACTACTTTCTTTGTTACCTCTTTTAAGGAATAGTTTTATCCTTTTAAAAAAAGAAATAGGTTAATTCAAAATTTTTAAGTTGAGTCATGCTTGTTCGCAGATGTCAGTCTGGATTCAGCTCCTGGGGCGATGGGGGCATCATCATTATTATGGAAGAAACTGAAAAAATGACAGAAACAATATTCTGAACTGACTTTTTTCTATCATGAATTTATACCCGTCTGAAATCGCAGCCCCTTACCCTTGAGCTGCCCTGGTTGACGCAAGCTTCCCGGAGTCGCAGCCCCTTATTCTTGAGCTGCCCTGGTTGACGCAAGCTTCCCGGAGTCGCAGCCCCTTACTCTTGAGCTGCCCTGGTTGACGCAAGCTTCCCGGAGTCGCAACCCTTACCCCGTCGAGCTACCCTTCCTGACGCAGGCGCCCGGAGGCGCTTGGTTCCGTGTTAAATTCGCCACCCATCGCAGCAGGAGCTGACGCTAAAGCTGAGTTTTTTATATTATATTATATTGATAGGTTTAGTGTTTTTGATAGGTTTTATTAGGATTGTTTTACTGTTTCTTTTTATTTATAATAAATGTTGTGATATATATATCTTCTATTATTCATTATCCTTTTTCTTTCTTTCTTCTTTTAGTTACTTCTGGCTTCTGGGTAGCTACAGCATCCCAGGAGTGAGAAGTAACGTTACAATAGCCAAAGATATTCTTTGAACCAGATAAGACACGGAGCGTGGATCTGATCCCACGTCCCTTAAGCGTATTATGCATAAGCAAATTTATGTATGGGAAATAAAAAAAATACGTAACATACAAACATTTTAATAGAAACAATATACGGGACGTAAGACTATTTTAATGTACAAAATTTAGCAACAACTTAAGACAATGATAAGTATATTTGCTTTGTACAATCTTACAACAGATGAGTATTATATAATGAGTAAACTAAGATTACAGAATGTAAAAAGTTAAATATTTACAATGAAATTCGTTGTTTCTATTTGTATTTTTTTTACATACATATATATACTCACGGCTATAAATCCCTAGAAGGGGTAACCAGAGCTAAGGAATTTGAAATTCCTCAGCCACTTTTGGAAATGTGAGTGGGGAAAAGATGGTATAAATAAATAAAGGTTGTTGGTGATGGGTCTCCAACCGCATCGCCCAAAAATCCCTTAAAAGCCCCAATACCGTTAGTCGCCTCTTACGTACACCCACTGGAAGAAACGGGGTAGTGCTATTCTAAGCCGACACTACACAGCAAAGCCTTTTTTTACTTATGTTATTTTATTACTTTTTTTACTTATGTTATTTTTACAGTTTATGCTAATTAGGCAGCACTTTGAGATAAAAAAAAATTAAAAATAAAACTGTTGATTAAATGATTGTGAGGGAGGTGTTAGAGATTGGTTTCTACTAAATGACAATAGCAACCTAAAATCCCTGTCAACCGAAATAAATAATACAAGCATAAGAAATTAGTTATAGGATTCACAAGTCTTTATAATTTAAAAAATGGACAAATTGCAGAGGTGCAATATATATTATCGGTGGGTTATTAATTAAGTTACATAGCTTCACAAACAACTAGTCTATCATCTTGGTAGATAATGTTTAAAAAAGTGTTTATAAAGTAAAAAGTTTCTTCAATAATAATTGCGAAGCTTTTTGCAACAGCTACGATTGCGAATAAATATTATCTTTATTTAAATTAAATAAATTGGAAATGCCTGTCAAAATTAACTAAGATATCCACAAAATATTTTTTTCATATCATATGGTACTATTTTTTTATATTAACAATAAAAATGTATTATTTGAAAATAAAGCTAATGTTTATTTGTATCAATTTATAAAAAGCCTCAGTCTGGTATAAACGAATCCACCTTGTTTTGCTTTATGAGGTTGTATGTACACTATCTAGATTTTCGCTTATTATTTTCTTATGTCTTTTAATTTTGTTTAAATTTTCAAATATGATTAGCATAACACCGTCACACATAACCTGAATTATGCGTATGAGCATCAATGCAAAAAACAAAGCGAATAAAATTTTAGAACTCTTACAAAAACTTCAAAATGTTTGTAATTACTAATAATTTCAAACAAGTCTCCGGTTTTCTCTGCTTTTTGATCCAAAATAAGTACAATTTAACCATTCATTTTGATTCATAATTACTTTCTGCTGAAGTTTGTTTGTTCTACCAACAGGGAAGTGCTGCATTGTTAGTCATTGATTCTGAATTTTTATTTTACTCAAAAACACACAAATTAAATAGACCAAAACTTAGTGAAAAACACGGCAAGTCAATAGATACGGGTATTGCAACACCTATCGTTGAAGAGGATGGATTTACCAGTAAGCATAGATTGAAATTTGTCTATGTCGTAGGATGATTTGATGTTTAGGTTTTTTGCAAAAAACCTAGGGATTTTGCAAAAATCCGGATAATTAGACAACGGTTATAATATTTTCTAATCTTACTAGGTTTTTTGCAAAAAAACTAGTTGGTTTAGAAAGATTGTACTTTTTTAATGCTGATTGGCTGATTTCTGATTGCTCGCCTACACTAATTCTGATTGGTTCGTCATTCTGGTATTGAGACATTATAGCTAGAGTTGTAAAGTTGCAAAAAATTTTTTTTACTCTTTTGTTGGAGTAAAATTACAATCACGTTCGGACATATTATACACAGATCAAGTTACCCCAAAATAAGTTACACTTTTACTATGGGATACTAACTCAGCGATATATTTCATATAATATAATACACATATACTCATCACAAAAATGTTGCTCTCACCGGGGATCAAACCCGCAACCTCCACACCGAAAACCTAGTCACCTTTCCATTCGGTCACGGACGTCTTCAATATAGGTAGGAACAATGAAATAAGTACGTTGTAACTGTATATATAGGTATTATAGCTAGAGTTATAAAGGGAAATGACAATACTATTGTAACTTTTTGTAGCTAAAATTAAAATAACAATCAAATTAAATGTAGGTAGGAACAATGAAGTAAGTACGTCATAATTAACAACCAATCAGAAATGACGTGTTAATGGGGTACTGCAATCGACCAATCAGTGTGCAGTATTCATAAAAACTGACATTTCGTTTCGGAGTCATACTAAACCAACTAGTTTTTTTGCAAAAAACCTAGTAAGATTAGAAAATATTATAACCGTTGTCTAATTATCCGGACTTTTGCAAAATCCCTAGGTTTTTTGCAAAAAACCTAAACATCAAATCATCCACCGATATCTACAACCTAGTCTTCCACTAAAGGATGTTTGCCATATTCTTACAGGGCTTTAAAAATTGTAACATCTTACCGACATGTGACATGCAAATAAATTGAAAAGTATGAATTGTTCAGTTTTTAACAATTCCTTGAAGAACCAAATCCAATTCACTTGCCGAACACAATGGTGTATCAACTGCGGTAGTTTCGCTAATTTTAGAAAAGTCCACATCAAACACTCTTTTTTCATCATTCACCATAGGCACAAATCTATGTCCCCAAAGAATTTCACTATCAATATAACTGGTTCTGGCTTGTACAATTTGCCCTGTAGATTCAATCACTCCTTCAAACAAGGCAATAACCTCAAATTTTTTCATCAAAATATCAGCTGCTGACATGTGGTAGAAAGGACTTGTTTCATTAATTATATGGATGTAAGATACAGGCCAGAGGTAAAACATACTTTCACAGCCATCAAGTTCTAAATCTAATGTTTCTTGTTCTAAATGATGTTCATCTTCGACATCTTCATTGTGTTGAATAAGAAATGCTTTAGCAACTATATTTAAAATTTTAGATTTCCTTATATCACCAACACGAAAAATTAAACACATTGTCTGATCTCTCATAGAAATGACAGCGTTTTTACTAAACAATATCGTTTGAGTCCTGCATTTCGGTCTTGTTATTTTAGCGAAAAGAATTCCAACCAGTAACGCTTGGAAAATAGAGCTCAAAATACATTGTAGGCACATCGCAATAATAGTTGGTGGGCATTCCAGTGTAATTTTTCTATTTCCGTAAGCTAATGTTGTATGTACTTCTATACTAAAAAGAAATGTTGATGTAAAACTATGAATTCTTGTGATACATGGATTTTTTGTTATAGTATTATTAGTGTGGTTCATATTGTCGACATCAAAATCACCATGGTACACAGAGATGATCCAGTATATGAATCCGAAGAATAACCAGTCACCCGTAAAAGCGATGAAGAAGTGCAATAAGGTCCAGCGCCATTTAGCTTCCACCAAAGATATGAACCATTGAGACATACAACTTAATTTGCATTTTTGCTGCGGTATATCTATATTGAATTCTCCATTTTTAGTCAAACTCCTTTGGTGATAAGCCCTTGATACTTTCCTTGAATGAGGTTTTCGATTTCCTGCCAATAAAATAAATAATTTAATTATGATATTATCTTCTATCTCCGTAATCCAAAAATAAAAAATAAAAGGGGTACCCGATATCAGATATTTTCGTTATTATTTATTCAAAGTAGTTTTATTCATATATATCAAATTTAAGGGGCCTGGTAAATAATGGTGGGGTGGCCTGGGGTGGTTAATTGATAAAAAAATGAGATCATGGTAGTATATCATAAATAAAATAGTTTTTATTGTTATATAATATTTTTTTAGTTTAGAAAGAGGTTATAATTTAAGATAAATAATATAATAAAAAAAATGTATGAATATATACTGACATATTATACACAGAACAAGTTAGCCCCAAACTAAGTCAGACTTGTAGTATGGGATGGTAACTCAACGATTAAATGTTATTTTAATATTGCACATATAAATAACATCCAAGACTAAGAAACAATCATTTATGGTCATAAAGTTGCTCTCAGCGGGGATCGAACCCGCAACCTCCGGACCATGAAGCTAGTCAACTATCCACTCTGCCACGGCTGTCAAATGAAAGCTAATATATGATAATCGTACATAATTGTAAATAAATGACATACGCACATAATTATACTCACGGCCATAAATCATACATACATACATACATATACTCACGGCTATAAATCCATAGATGGGGTAGCCAGAGCTAAGGAATAAGAAATTACTCAGCCACCTTTATAAAATTGAGTGGGGAAAAGATGGTAAAATAAAGGTTGTTGGTGATGGGTCTCCAACCGCATCGCCCAATAATCCCTTTAAAGCCCCAATACCGTTAGTCGCCTCTTACTTACACCCACCGGAAGAAATGGGGTAGTGCTATTCTAAGCCGACACTACACAGCCCTAAATCCTAAAAAGTAAACTCGGTGATGGGTCTCCGACCGCATCTCCCAAAATTCACTTGAGAAGTCTCTAAACCCCCTTAGTCGGCTCTTACGACACCCATGGTTAGAAAGCAAAATAGTGACTTAGATTATAAACTGAACAAACATACATACATACATACATACATATACTCACGGCTATAAATCCCTTGAAGGGGTAGCCAGAGCTAGGGAATGAGACATTCCTCAGCCACTTTTGGAAGTTGATTGGGGACAAGATGGTAATAATAAATGTTTTTGGTTACGGGTCTCCAACCACATCGCCCAAAAATCACTTAAAAAACCTCTATACCCTTAGTGGCCTCTTACGATCACCCACGGGTAGAAATGGAGTAGTGTTATTCTAAGCCGACACTACACGGCGAACAAACAATTTATGTCTTTTAATCTTGAAATACTTACTAGTTAGATAGTATTTTCCTGGCACTATAGCATTTTCTCTACCACAATTACGAATCATTTTAAACTCACGGCAATGCTCATTGTCGAGCATATTTGAGTAAACTAATATTTCTCACAACATCTTTGACTTCAAACTTGATTGCTATCTCTGTTTGCTTAGTGATATTACGTGAAACGTATGTTATGCCTTTTATTTAATTGTATTAATTTTGGCTTACAAGTGAAAAGTTAAATTTAGAGTTTACATATTTGTTTAATAGATTGAGTAACAACAACCGTGATTGCGCAATGGGTTGAATACTTGCTTTTCATGCAGACAAGCTTGGGTTCAAATCCCGGACCTTTACCAATGTGTCTTCTCTAAAGTCATATGTATGGTTTATTTTATCACGGTAGTTTAACCCTCGGCATGCCTGGTTGGGTCTGTGAGACCCACCGCAGCCGTTAAACCGTTATAATTCATTGTAATTTGAAATTCGCGCGCAACCGCTCTCAGTAGCTGACCGTAGTGAACTGATTGTCGCCCTCCGCCCGCGACCTCAGTCCGGGGCCTGCTCCAGTAGTGAAAGGATCATGTGATCATCAAAGTGATAGAACATGCAATTTTCCAGTGTGGAAATTGCTATGTTCCTTAAAATGATGTCGGAAATGAAGAAGCTAAAATAATTAGTATTTTAGCTTAGAATATAAGATAACCTATGTGCATTATGATCCCCAAAGTCTGATTGTGATTTCTTTAGTTTTAGTTGATTTTGCATGTTTATGAACATAAGATGTTTAATTCTACGTTAAAAAACAAGGTAAAAATTTAATTAAAAAATCTTTTGAAAATATTATTAATTCGAACACGTTTTTTATTTAAAACCCTAAAAAACATGTTTAATTTTATTATAAAATCAAAAAATATACTACATTGATATCAATTTGTAGGAGAAAAAAATAATTTAAATTTAGGGTCTCACCGACCCACCAGGCACGCCATGTAACTTTTTTCTACCAGGCACGCCGAGGGTTAAAGTGACGAAAAACAGCAAGAGGAAATCCACAGGCCAAGTTGTACTGAGTCACTTGACAGCATACGCACAAAATGGCGATAGGCCTGTCCCTTACCTCGAGAGTACACTGAAAAAACAAAACGTGAGTACTCTGAACACCAGGTGACAATGTCTCGTGATGTTTAGAAGTAATAGTACCTCCACCACCCTTTCGGGGATATATATGCGGTGTAAATGTTTGAGTGATTGAGGCATTAAGTTCTTACTCTATTGAACTTTTCAATTAAAATCAATGCGTGGTGGGGCTTAACGATCGCTAAGCAAACGCTCAGTAATACTTTGTTTCTTACCCTTAATTTTATACCCCTTTCCAACTAAAAAAACTAATCAAAATGAGATAATCAGTTCAAATATAGAATTAAAAAAAATCACAATAATCGAAAAAAAATTGATGAAAATAAAGATAAAAACCTCCCTAAGCGGTTTCATTTACATATTAGCTCAACAATTAGTTTAGAAAACAATTGAAAATCTTACTCACCCTCGGGCTTCGTAAGAATCTTGTATAAATATTTGTCAATACACACGGACATTGCAATTTGATCAAAGTTTACCATTTTAAATATAATTGACTTGTGGTAAAGTGATATTTGACACTCATTCAATGATATATTTTTATAGTAGGATATGATACACAGCTCATATATGTTCCTATCGAGGGGCTCAAGCCTACCATGTACAGGATAATTTTGCCAAGAGCGGAATGATAGACTACGATGAGAGTAGCCGGAACTGACGGCTTAACGTGTCCTACGAAGCTTGGAATTACCGTAACTTATAGATAATTAGGTGATCTTACTTACTTATACTCACGCTCATTATTCCCATTGAGGTAGGCAGAGACTATCATTCGCCACTTAGTACGATCTTGACAAACCTCCTTTGCTTACCTTACATTCATTATTTTTCTCATACATGCTCTTTTATTTTTCTCACTTCAGACCCCCGCCTTTATAAGAACGTTTTCTATCTGGTCTAGAAACGTTTTACGAGGCCGTCCTCTACTAACAATCCCATCCACATTGGCCCTATATATCTCTTTCGCAACTTTATTTTCATCTATCCTCTCTCTATGTGCCCAAACCACCTCAACATTCCTTTTTCTATCTTGCATACTACGTCATCTTTTAAACCTACTCGTTCACGAATCACACTATTTCTCACTCTATCACACAACATTACATTACATATACTTCCGAGGGATCTCATTTCCACTGCATTAACTCTACTTTCATGTTTCTTCTGCCATGCCCAACATTTACTCTCATACATCAGCGTCGGAAACAGAACAGCATTATTTACAGCCATTCGAGCCTTTTCTGACAACGACTGGCTCGACATCAGACCGTTCATGGCTCCATTCACCGCATTTCCTATTTTAACTCTCCTTTCAATATCTTTCTTACATTTTCCATCCCTAGTAAAGAAACTCCCCAGATATACAAATTCTTTCACTTGTTCCACTTTCTTACCATTTATAACAATCTCGCATTCTGTGATACTTTCCTCTCTCTCAAAAACCATTGTTTTGGTTTTGTCCACATTCACTTTCATTCCCTTTCTTTCGAAAGACTTACACGCAATGTTCACCATCTGCTGCAACTCATATACCGTTGATGCAAGTAACACTTGATCGTCAGCGTATAAGAGGCATTTAATGATGAACCCTTTCATTTTCAGTCCATAATCACTTTCGCGCAGTTCTTTCAAACAGTCGTTCATGAACAAATTGAAGAGCCACGGAGAAGCCACACAACCCTGTCGAACACCCCTAGAGATCTCGAACCAGTCCGTGTCTTCTCCGTTTACTCTAACACATGCATTGGAATCCTCATAGAGTGACTCCAATGCACGTATAAGTTGGCTTTCCAAACTGAACTTAGACAACACCTCCCACAAATATTTTCTTACTACTCTATCATACGCCTTCTCCAAATCAATGAAGGTGCAATACACTTTTTATTTTTCTGACAAAAATTTCTCTGTGATGCACCTTAAGGAAAAGACTTGATTCATACATCCCATTCCCTTCCTAAATCCTGCTTGCACATTCCAAATTTTTTCATCCGTTTCTTTCATCACCCTTTCGATCAGAACCTTCGCATACAATGTGCCGACAACACTGAGTAGGCTAATACCACGGTAGTTTTTTGCTTCTGGGCGTGACCCTTTCCCTTTATATAGGGGCACAATCACGGCTCTACACCAATCTTTTGGTACTTTGCCAAGTGCCCAGCACTTCTAAAAAAGGAAGAACAGCCAAGAAGCCACTAACCCTTTACCAGCCCTCAGCATTTCGACACATATCCTATCATATCCTTCCGCTTTTCCTAGTTTCATACTTTTCATCGCTTTTACAATTTCTTCCATACTTATCATACTTGCAGACACTTCACTCATTACCTCCTCATGATTAGGTAATCAATCCTGTAATTATCCGTTAGAACTGGATAAAATAAAAATATTGTTGAATCTCTTTGCGTTAACTAATAGGCCATAGGCCTGCCCCCTATCGCGTGAGTATGTCCAAGCAAAACGTGACTCTCACCCTATGGAAGAACAAAATACCAAAGCGCTGTGGGTTTCGTCACGATGTTTTCCCTTACCATTAACAATCATGATAAATTTACCACACATATGACTTTAGAAAAGATAAATTGGTTTGGCCTGACCGGGAATTTAAACCCTTATCGTCTGCACAATAAGCGGTGTTCTATCCACTGAGTTATCACGGTTGCTGACAAGATAAAAATATTACATACATACATACATACACTCACGGCTGTAATTCCCTAGAAGGGGTAGCCAGAGCCAAGGAATTATAAATTCCTCAGCCACTTTTGGAAGTTGTGTGGGGAAAACATGGTGAAATAAAGGTTTTTGGTGATGGGTCTCCAACCGCATCGCCCAAAAATCCCATAAAAGCTATTGTTATTCGCCTCTTACAATCACCCACGGGTAGAAATGGGGTAGTGTTATTCTAAGCCGACACTACACGCCAATAAAAAATATTAGTGTAATATAAAAATATTAGTGCTCTGAAGATCGGTTTGAATATCAAATGTTAAGATTTTGTATCGCTACCAAACTTTGAAAACCTAAGAGCTTCACAAAAATAAACAAATATCCATCAGCCTCGAAATCCCTTGAACCGCAATCCAACCCCATTTTAATGAAAATTAATTACAATTCCAAGAAAAACTTCAATAAAGCAATAGTATAAATTTCGGATGCGGCGCCCATACCTAATGAGTCTTGTAAATAAACGGGGCCTATTTTGCATAGGAATTTCATTTGTCGAGCCCGTGGTCACTTGGGATTTAAAGGCATTATTCATTCTGCCCAGAAAAATCTCATATCCGGTAGAAAAGTAGACGCTTGTCGGTTTTTCGAGTTACGTAATTTCGTGATACAACATCGTGGCTGTCTTAGCAGATTGAAAAGGGAGCGTTACTCGCTGAAAACGGCTTTTTAGAGGAAGGATATATCAGCTTATATGCGCTTTGTTGTGTTTTTGTCTCTTTTCTTAGTATTGATAATAAAAGTTAGGATTTAGGAGTAATAACACGTTTTAAAGGATCATCAATCATAGTAAATATTGCCGTATTCTTAGAATTTTTCCATACATACATACATACATATACTCACGGCTATAAATCCCTTAACGGGGTAGCCAGAGCTTTGGAATGAGAAATTCCTCAGCCACTTTTGGAAGTTTATTGGGGAAAAGCTGGTAATACTAAATGTGTTTAGTGACGGGTCTCCAACCACATCGCCCAAAAATCACTTAAAAAGCCCGTACACCCTTAGTCGCCTCTTACGATCACCGACGGGCAGAAATGGGGTAGTGCTATTCTAAGCCGACACTACACGGCAATATTAATATTACGGCACTTAGAATATTTTTACCCGATATACATACATCCACAGCTAAAAATCCCTACAAATGGTAGCCAAAGCTTTAGATTCAGAAAATGCTTCAGCCACTTTTAAAAAAAGTGTGTAAGTATAATTTACAAAATAAGTAGATAAAATAAATGTTTTTGATGATGGGTCTCCAACCGCATCGCCTAGTCGCTTCTTACGAATACCCTCGGGTAGAAATAGGGTGGTGCTATTGTAAGCCGATAGTACACAGCAAATATAAATAAATAAGGATGAGATACCACAGATTGCCGTGTAGTGTCGGCTTAGAATAGAACTACCCCGTTTCTACCGATGGGTGTACGTAAGAGGCGACTAACGGTATTGGGGCTTTTAAGGGATTTTTAGGCGATGCGGCTGGAGACCCATCACCAACAACCTTTACTTTACCATCCTTTCCCCACTCGATTTTCCAAATGTGGCTGAGGAATTTCTAATTCCTTAGCTCTGGCTACCCCTTTTAGGGATTTATAGCCGCGAGTATATGTATGTATGTAGATACCACAGAAAAGTCAAAAATAATACATAAATAGTCAATCTGTAGCTGAAGGGTTGTCTCATGCAACAATAAATCGGAATAAGGAGATAAATTAGGTAAAAGGGGTTACAAAAATATGTTCTTTACTTCTTTAAATTACATTTTGTAGTATTTTTTTTCCAGGATTGGTGATTTTCCATCGCACCCTTAATCACCTAGTACGCCATCTGCCGGTAAAAATGGAGTAGTATTATTCTAAGCTAGCAAGTAATTTTGATTTAAATATAGGAATGATAAACATATTTCAAAAATGGTATTTCCTTTATTCATTTTATTTAATAATCTTTGTGAGGCTCCCACATACGCACAAAAATGAACACTGAAAACAAAAGAGAAACAGAAGGCTCATATATCGAGAAACTTAACAAATTGATGTAGTGTCGGCTTAGAATAGCATAACCCCATTACTTCCGGTGGGTGTACGTAAGAGGCGACTAACGGTATTGGGGCTATTAAGGGATTTTTGGGCGATGCGGTTGGAGACCCATCACCAACAACCTTTATTTTATTATCTTTTCCCCATGCAATTTTCCAAAAGTGGCTGAGGAATTTCTAATTACTTAGCTCTGGCTACCCCTTCTAGGGATTTATAGCCGTGAGCATATGTATGTATGTATGTTAACAAATTATTAAAACAATTCCTGAAGAAATGCACCGCAACACATTAGTAAATATGATTAATTAATATTAAGCAACATCTAATTCGATATAGTAATATGTAATTTTTTTTTTGCAATTGATCACTTATTTTGAGCTATACTGCTTGGAATAGATTCAAAGTGAGTGTATTATTATAAGAATTAAATTCATTGCAAGAACTGATAAAATAGGCATTACGTATAATTTAAATATTTTTGTCTGTTGTTATTCTTTATTTATTAGTAATAATCCCCACAAGAGGTTTTCGTGAACAAAAAGATTTAAAATATGTGGTAGTTAGGCGTTTTCAACATTTGCATTCTATCTGAAAATATAGACAAGTGGAGACGCAAACACTACTCAAACGTGTAAAAAAAAATAAAGGATAGAAGAATTTTGCGATGGCAGCCATTGACACGGTAGCTCAATTGGCAGAGCGACGGGGGCGTATACCCGAGGCCGCGGGTTCGATTCCCGCCTGTGTCGAAATTTTTCTTTCCTTTATTTATTCTTTATTTATTAGGCATTACGTATGTTATTCGTAATCATTCAAAAACGGTAATTTTAATACAATTTTGAAAATATATACTATTAGGATGTCACATGTTATATAATTTGCCTGAGGCATTAATATTGATTGTCAAACTCTGTAGCGAAAAAATCTTGTTCTTTTCAAGCTATTTCAAATTTGATTTCCAATATTACAAAATTAAGGTTCATATGTAAGTTAATTAATTTAAATCTATTGCTTGCCTAATAGCCTGTTATTATAATTTACAGTAAACGGTACCAATTATGATTCAAAATGTTTAATTGAATGTCCAATTGTAATAGCACAAATGTTTTAATTGACAACGGACCGGCAATACTGAGCCATACCACGATCAGCTAGATATCGCGTGGAGTAAAACAGCTATCTCTTTCGCACTTACTTAGTATCGTATACTGTATTATCATTCAAGCCGATATAGTGACGATAAAATATTGCTCATGCTGGCCTCCAGAAGCTATATCGTGTTTACAAGACAGGTCACACAAGTAAAATTCACAAATAATATTTTACGAAAATATTAGTAATTTTAAATCATTTCATTAATTATAGAGATACACTTAAAAGAAAATTTTGCAAAAATTTTTTAGCAAAGCGCATTTGAAAAATGAATTTATAGAGTAACTACCACTAATTTATTGCATTTCAGAGTTTTTTGATAGTGATCAACCTTCAAGGCAAAATGTTACACAATTCAAACATATATGTACTCACGGCAATCATCCACAAAAAGGGGCAGATCTTTAGAAAGAGAAAAAATATTACCAATATGGTTAACATAAAATATAAAGGATAGTTAGTTAGTTAGATAGTAAGGGTCTCCAGCCACATCACCTATCAGAAACTTAAAAACCAATAATAATATTGGCAAATGAGTCGACTAACGTGGTTCTTGTGTTCATTCCACATGATTACTGCATGCAGTTCAGAAGCATTAGTACCTCTGCTGTTACGAGTACTTTGGGGTCTTTGTTTTCAGTCAGAGGTCTGAAAGTTATGGTTTCGATAATAGTTTGTGTCATTACTTATAAGGTCAGTTATAAAAAAAACCCAAAATTTAGGAAGTAGCAAAAATTTTTAATGGTTTCGTTGTTTGTTCCTTTGTTTCACAATTTGATTCTAAGGAGATTTTATTTCCTTTCCTATCCTAAAATCAATATCTGTTTGCGTGAACTCATTATAGTGACTGAAGTTCTTATACAGTTTCAATCATCTTGTACCTACTTATCTGAAGAAACGGTATAGTTGGAAAATTTGTATTTGCTTAGGACCAAGAGCTGTGTGGTGCAACACTGACTACTCAGCTAACGGTTGCTGGACAAGAGAATAAAAAGAAAATAGTTTTGGAATTTTCCATAGTGTCTTTATTAATACTCGTATAAGATTTCGTAGTAATTAAAATTGTATAATTGAGTATCTCACAAGGAAAATAAGATTAATATTAATAATTATTATGATGAATGCCTCAATAATATGACAGCTGTTTTTGAGGCGTTAATAATATCTGAGCCATTTACTAACGGGTCATGCCTGTACTAATGTACACATTTGGCATGCTCAAATGGATTCTGACTAAACTTGACGCTCTGGACAGACGAGTCCGTACGGCGATTACTTCTCATCGAATGTGTCATCCGAGATCGTCGGTTATGAGATTGTATATCCCGCGGAAGTGAGGTGGCTAAGGCCTCTTGAATGCCAAAACAGTGCAAAACCGCCATGCAACTTCAGATGCTATTCTTTGATGATGACGGATAATAGTAAATGAAAGGGAGGTATTCGCCTGTGATAAAAGTCTAGCTGCTTTATCGTTGGCCTCATAGGATTGGCGAACACTGGAGGTAATTAGCACCTCTGATCGAGAGTCTTTTATATTTAATTTCAGTTTTATTACTCGTTCTCATACTTATAATAATAACATATATAACCAGCTAACTCCTTTTCAACCATCATACATACATATACTCATGGCTGTAAATCCCTAGAAAGGGTAGCCAGAGCTAAGAAATTAGAAAATCCTCAGCCACTTTTGTAAATATGAGTGGGGAAAAGATGGTAAAAATAAAGGTTGTTGGTGATGGGTCTCCAACTCCCAAACAACAAAAATCCCTTAAAAGCCGCAATACCGTTAGTCGCCTCTTACGTACACCCACCGGACGAAATGGGTTAGTGCTATTCTAAGCCGACACTACTTAGCATTAAACATCAACAACATCCATCATCACACATTAAAATTTCAAAACAAAAGTCTATCGTACTTAAAGTCTGTGAGCAAAGGTGACTAGTTCAATTTCTCTTTGCGATACGTCACACACTCGTTATGTCTGGCAAACAGAACTGTTAACTGAAAGATAGAATTGTGTCCAATACGCATTTTATTATAGAGATACATACGTTCATCTACTTTTTCTATTCAATTGCTTCACTTTATCTCTACTTAGCACTTTACTCTTCAAAGACATCCGTGGTCAAGTGGATAGGTGACTAGCTTTTCCGTCCGGAGGTTGCGGGTTCGACCCCCACTGAGAACGATATTTCTGTGATGCGCATAAATGGTTTTTCTTAGAATTGGATGTTATTTATATGTGTATTTTATAATATTAAATATATCGTGGAGTTAGTAACCCATAATACAGGTTCTATTTACTGAGGGGCTAACTTGATCTGTGTATGATATGTCTGAATATTTAATCCTACGAAAGGTTAACAACGCTATAAAAGTGTTAATTACATTATTATTGAAATATTGCGATACTTAAATCACTGAAAAAAGCTCCCACCCCCGTGTGACACCAAAAAGGATACCGAACCATTCCGTGTTTACCCAATTTACTCTTTGACATGCACTGGAATCCTTATAGACTGAACATGGACTACGCCGCTCACAAATACTTTCCTGCTTCCTTTGAACACCTTCTTTGATTTAATAATTGCAGTTGGAGACCCATACGACGTGGTAGCTCAATGGGTAGAATACCGGTTAACGTGCAAGCGACTTGTGTTAAAATCCCGGGTCACCAATTTGTCTTTTCTAAAGTCATGACATCAAAGTCGGAATCGTCAAACATGACGAAGACTGGCTGGAGAATCTAAAGCAAAAAAGACTTCGTCATGATCTCCCACCTCCTACAGACTCTCGTTTCGTGTGCGACAGATGTGGCAAGAAATGCCGCGCAGCCATAGGGCTCTACAGCCACCAACGGCGGTGCGGCAACCCGTAACCCATGAGCGCTGCAACAAACATCTGCAACAGATGCTGTGGCCAATGATGGATGTGTGGTTAATAATTTAGTATGGTTGTTAACGGTGAGGGAAAACATCGTGAGGAAACCCACATGGCTGAGTTGTACTTAGTTATGTGACAGTGTATTCGTACAAAACGGCGATAGGCCTGCCCCCTATCACGTGAGTACACAGTCTAAGCAAAACGTGGGTACCTTCTCTGGACGCTAGTTGGCACTGCCATGTGAGTTCAAAAGTGTTGGAAACTCTGCCAACCCCTTCGGGGATAAACGGCGTGAACGTTTATGTTAAATCACTGAAAAAAGCTACACATCCCTGTGTGACACCAATAAGGATACCGAACTATTCCGTGTTTACCCAATTTACTCTTTAACATGCACTGGATTCCTTATAGACTGAACAAGGACCTAGGCCTTGTTCAGTCATGAGGAATTCATGTCAAAAAACATTAAATTATGCTGTTGTATCACCAATGTTAAATTTCAAAATACAATGCACCCACAATAAACCACATTAAAAATTCTACGACCGAACAAAAAAATGAAAAAGCACAATATTAAAGAAAGCAGTAATTTTCTGATAAGGTGGACGTAAAAATATTTCGGACGGTGTAAAAACCGATTAATTTCGAGTTTTACGGCGAACTCGCGAAGCACAGAACCGGAAACATAAAATTATACATTCAAATAAACGTTTGAATATATTTAACGGGACAGATAGCGTTTGTGTTGCTACTCGGGATGCTTACACAGTAATGCTGTTGTGATTTGAACTTGCTGAAGATATTGGGTTACTTGTGCCAATTATATTCATTATATTGAGTACAAGATAAGATAAACCAAGCTTACATAATGCTTAAATTGAAAAAGCCAAAACTTTGGAGTAGTAACTTTGCCGTGTAGTGTCGGCTTAGAATAGCACTACCCCGTTTCTACAGATGGGTGTATGTAAGAGGCGACTAACGGTATTGGGGCTTTTAAGGGATTTTTGGGCGATGTGGTTGGAGACCCATCCCCAACAAACTTTATTTTACCATCTTCTCCCCACTAAACTTTCCAAAAGTGGCTAAGGAATTTTTATTCCTTAGCTCTGGCTACCCCATCTAGGGATTTATAGCCGTGAGTATATGTATGTATGTATGTGTGTTGGTTCTTAAAGATATGGGTACGACACCCACGGTTAGTAATGGGAGAGTTAATCTAAATAGTATTTAATTTGAGACAACCGTTATAGCTCAGTGGGTAAAACACCGCTTATTGTGCAGATGATTATGGGTTCAAATTCCGGGTCGGGCTGACCAATTAGTCCTTTCTAAAGTCAAATGCTTGTTTTGTTTATAACATGGTTGTTAGCGGTGAAAGAAAACATCGTGACCCGTAGACCTGCCTCCTGTCCCGTGAGTACACTGTCCAAGCTAAGCGTGGGTAATCAGAATACCAGGTGATAATGTCACGTCATGTTCAGAAGTATTAGTACCTCTGCCAACCTCTTCAAGGCTATACAGCTTGAACGTTTGAGTTTGAATACGATAATACGCTTACAACAATAGAAGAGTGGTTTATTTGACGGATTCTGAAATGCCATTGTGTGTGTTTGTGCATGCCTGAGATTTTAATTTTAAAGAGTGTTCTATTTAAATGGGTCTTTCAATGATAGTACATACATACATATACTCACGGCTATATTTCCCTAGAAGAAGTAACCACAGCTAAGAAATTATAAATTCCTCAGCCACTTTTGGAAGTTGAGTGGGGAAAAGATGGTAAAAATAAAGGTTTTTAGTGATGGGTCTCCAACCGTATCGCCCAAAAATCCAATAAATAGCCCCAATACCCTTAGTCGCCTCTTACGACACCCGTGGGTAGAATGGGGTAGCGACATTCTAAGCCAGCACTACACGGCAATGATAGTCTGATACTAAAAATACAAACAACGATCTTTTCTTAGGAAGTATCTAATATATCTCTTCTGTCCACCCTGTTATTTTTATAGTTAAATATTTTCTGTTGATCATAATTCTTTTTTTAATTTTTATATACATAAACATTCTCACGGCTATATATCCCTAAAAGGGGTAACCAGAGCTTTAGAATCAAAAATTCTTCAGCTACCAATGTTTTTTGGACGATTTTTACCGTCTTCTTTAAATAAATAAACAAGCCACTTTCTTGAACTAAGTAAGAGAACAAAGCACTTAAAAAATACTTTAAGGCATATTTAAAATTGTATTTATATCTGACCAAAAACTCAACATTAATGTAAAAATAAGAGGTGTCGGTATTTTATTACGAAACTTTGGTAATTAAAATGAATTTTTA
Organism: Bedellia somnulentella; assembly: GCA_963576735.1. Taxonomy (NCBI): domain Eukaryota; kingdom Metazoa; phylum Arthropoda; class Insecta; order Lepidoptera; family Bedelliidae; genus Bedellia; species Bedellia somnulentella. Next base: position 1,778,244 of record OY755185.1, on the reverse strand, counting down.
ATAAAGCTGTTGCCCAAAAAGTTTCAGGCAATGGCTGGTTCAGCATTGCGGTTGTCGATTCATCTTTTCTTTTTAAAACGTTTTTTTGTCTACTTTGTGTTGCCAAAAGTGGCTTGGAATCGTTGATTTAAGTATTGTGAGATTTTCAGCAGTCTATTTTAGTCATATCACTTGGTTATGATTGAAATTTTTAATTGTTTTGATTAGAATTTCGATTGTTGATTTCGAACAAACAAAACCGAAAAAACAGGGGGTAGAAAACCGCCTACCCACACAATAAGGGTTCAAATCCCGGTCTGGCCTATAAAAAAAATTCTGTTTCTAAATATATATGAGTGGTTATTTCTAATTTATTTATTATTAATAATTTCGTAACGGTAGACTCGATCAAAACCTTACCTGAATAATAAAACATAAAAAAATATGTTTTTGATTCGACAACATTTATCCGCAAAATTCGGATTGTCGAGTATTTCGCTGAATTCTAATGGTGCTGACAGAAATTTCAGTCGCCATTTAAACTGACCCCTGATGACAAAAGTTTTGTTTCATAATATTTTCAAGCGTTTCGCAAAGGTTTCGATCGAGTCTACCGTACTTTTTGACGAATTTATTATTATAGATACTCTTTTCTTCAGTCGCTGACGTTGCGACAATATTATACTCGGTAAGGTCGGTAATAGAATAAGATCCTGCTGCTAAATCTCTACGTTCATTACGTATTGAGTTAAAGTATAAGAAAACACCTGCTGACATTGAAAGAGACTTAACCGAATCACCTTAATCATGCTAGGCTCGATGATGGGTGGTGACGGTAATGATGATATGTTTTACATTATACTGCTGTGTAGTGTCCGCTTAGACTGCTGTGTAGTATCGGCTTAGAATAGCACTACCCCATTTCTTCCGGTGGATGTCCGTAAGAGGCGACTGACTTTTGGGCGATGCGGTTGGAGAACCATCACCAACAACCTTTATTTTACCATCTTTTCCTCACACAACTTTCCAAAAGTGGCTGAGGAATTTCTAATTCCTTAGCTCTGGCTACCCCTCCTAGGGATTTATAGCCGTGAGTGTATGTATGTATATTTGTTATACATTTTGTGTTATGTCTTATCATAGAGGACTTAACTAAATAGAGAAGAAACGAAGAAAGTCATAAAAAATGTCAAAGCACTTCACCTGACTTATTCGAAACAAATGTATGACCAACAAGTCAGAGTATTGCATTAACCAATCAAGGTGTAGGTAGGGACAGCCCATTTTGACAATAACTAGTTTTTATCGAATTATTTTAAAGAACGACGAAGACGAAGAACGAGAAGAGGGACGACGTCAATGGGTAGAACACCGGTTAACGTGCAAGCGACTAGTGTTCAAATCCCGGGTCGGGCCTCCACCAATTTGTCTTTTTTTAAAGACATATGTGTGGTTAATTTATCATGGTTGTTAACGGTGAGGGAACACATCGTGAGGAAACCCACATGGCTGAGTTGTACTTATCATGTGACAGTGTATTCGTACAAAATGGCGATAGGCCTGCCCCCTATCACGTGAGTACACTGTCCATGCAAAACGTGGGTACTCTGAACACCAGGTGACAAAGTCACGTGATGTTCAGAAGTATTAGTACCTCTGCCAACCCCTTCGGGGATATTCGGCGTGAACGTTTATGTTATGTTATGTTATGTTATGTTATTATTTTAAAGGAATTTTTGTACTGGTCCTCTATATGTTATTTATGACATAAAAAACTTCAAACATAATTTTGTCATTGAAACGTCTATTGCCGTGTAGTCAGCAATTGGCTTTCAAACCAGAAGGTGATTACGGAGTCTAATGAAGCCAATTAATTGCGGTGTGACGTGGTTGGTAACTTGTGTCATCGCTTATCATATAATATGTGATAATATAGCTTTATTTCACTTAAGTTTGCTGTGTAGTATCCGGCTTTGAATAACACTGCCCCATTTCTTCCGGTGGGTGTACGTAAGAGGCGACTAACGGTATTGGGGCTTTTAAGGGATTTTTGGGCGATGCGGTTGGAGAACAACCTTCATTCCACCATCTTTTCCCCACGCAAATTCCAAAAGTGGCTGAGGAATTTCTGATTCTCTAGCTCTGTCTACCCCTTCAAGGGATCCATAGCCGTGAGTATATGTATATATATATGTTATAATATGAATTTATTTATAAGTTTATGTGGCATGTATGTATGTATTAAACACATCATAATCATCACAACCCATCATTAAAATTATTTTAACAATTGATTGTTTTCAGTGTCAAGCAGCCAACAAGATTTTTAAATAACCAAGTAACAATTGTATAGTATACTGCTTCTTTTATGTTTCACACTATGCTCCGAATGTAATGCATAAATAATTATTATAAAAAACATACATACATACATATACTCGCGGCTATAAAACCCTAAAAGGGGTAGCCAGAGCTGAGAAATTTCTCAGCCACTTTTGTAAGTTGAGTGGGGAAAAAATGGTAGAATAAAGGTTGTTGGTGATGGGTCTCCAACCGCATCGCCCAAAAAACCCTTAAAAAGACCCAAGTCTGTAGTCGCCTCTTACGTACACCCACCGGAAGAAATGGGGTAGTGCTATTCTAAGCCGACACTACACAGCTTTTATTTTAAAAAAGCTTTGAAAAATACAGAAACTTATGTTTCTGACACTTTTTACTTTATTATAGACTTAAGTACTTGTTTCTATGTTTATTAATAATGTACAAAAGTACAGAAACATAACCTTAGCCTGCTTCTGAGGAAGGTTTACCGTGTTTCAGGCAACAATAAGAATATTACCAGAAAAGGCCTCAAAAATCGATAAATATAAAATACGTACGTGTATAGTGTGCAAGACGAATTTACAAATTTATCTACCGAATTATTTTATTTATAGTAAAAAAACTTACATTTACTTATTATTTAAGCAGTTCTTCTGACTCCTTTGATGTTAGATTTTATAGCCAGTTTTCTTGGTCTTTTCTGATATACAAAGTTTTAAAATACTTATGATATATTTATTTTGTATGAATAAAGACCTAATTAGTGATGGAAATCTATGCACTATGAGTATTCAAACCCACTAACTCCCTTAGCCTCTGACTTAGTATATACATACATACATATACTCACGGCTATAAATCCCCAAAAGGGGTAGCCAGAGCTGAGAAATTATAAACTCCTCAGCCACTTTTGGAAGTTGAGAGGGGAGAAGATGGTAGAGTAAAGGTTGTTGGTGATGGGTCTCCAACCGCATACGCATCCCCAAAAAATCCCTTAAAAAGCCCCAAGTCCGTTAGTCGCCTCTTACGTACACCCACCGGAAGAAATGGGGTAGTGCTATTCTAAGCCGACACTACACAGCCTTTCTAAGCCGACTACACAGCCTCTTACTTACTCACTTACTCAATTAGTATATGTGGGTTAAAATAAAAGCTATTGTGCTGATTTGGCACGGTATGTAAAATAAAAAGTTGGCGAACATTAAGCACTTTGCAATGTTTATAAAGTTCAGAAGTAAGAAATAGAAAAGGCAGGAAGTAGCAACTTTAAATACTGTTCTTTGACCACGTTCCAGTTTTATTATAGTAATGATGCCAACACTTACCCAAGATTTTCTGTAATAAATAAATTAGGATTGACTATGTGCTCAATCAACGTGTTTTATCATAGTCATATATGTGTCTAATTTTTTTAAATTACATACATACATATATTCACGGCTATAAATCCCTAGAAGGGGTAGCCAGAGCTAAGGGATTAGAAATTCCTCAGCCACATTTGGAAAATTAAAGGTTGTTGGTGATGGGTCTCCAGCCGCATCGCCCAAAAATCCCTTAAAAGCTCTAATACCGTTTGTCGCCTCTTACGTACACCCATCGGTAGAAACGGGGTAGTGTTATTCTAAGCCCACACTACACGGCAAAATTAATGATTAAATAGTGATTCCCAATGGGACTGAACGGCCGGCGTGAGTAAATGTATATAGGTGTGAAAATAGGTATTACAATTTACCTCAATAAAACTGTTAGTAGGTTTTATTAAACATTGCATAGTGTTATTCCAATATGTGTTTTTACAATCGTTCCCACATGTTAATTATTAAAATAAACCTGTATCCTGACAACTTATTTATTTATGTAAATGTTAATTAAGAAGTTCTGGCTTCCCTATCATAAGTTTCATCATCATCATGTAGTCCTGTCATCCCTCATCAGGGACATAGGGCCCGAAGAAGAGATCTTCACTTTTCTCGATTTTGTGCGGCAGCTTTCAGGTCCTTCCAGCTGAGTTCAGTTGATGCAGCCTCTTTTTCAACAGGGGCGGCCCGGCCTTCTTTTTCCATACGCTTGCCACTTTAATCCTTGTTTGGATAGATGAGTGTCTGGTCATCTCAGTACATGACCAATCCAACGCCATTTCCTCATAAGGATCTTCTTGTCAATGGGCTTTTGGTCAGTCAACTCCAACAGCCTTACGTCAGTTATGTTTCGCGGCCAGAAGATTCCCAGTATGCGTCTAAAACATTTGTTCACGAAGACCTGTAACTTGCTGGTTACTTCATTTTTAACGAGCCATGTCTCGCATCCGTACAGGAGGACTGACTTTACATTGGAGTTGAACACTCTGATCTTTGTACGCCGCGTTATTATGGAAGACGTCCACACCAGTTTTAGTTGGGCGTACGCGGCTCTTGCTTTGTTGATCTTGCCTCTATATTCGCTTCCGCTCCCCCACTGAGGTCCACGACGCTCCCCAGGTAGGTAAATCGCTGCACTTGTTCGGCCTCACCATTGACATAAATTGGCGCTTCGTCGCGGGTGTTTATCATAAGTTTAGTTAAAAGTAATACCTAGTTAAAAATTTATGTGACCACCCATTAGTACAAAATTTTTAAGATTTGGACACTTATTTTACATTTAAGATAGGTTTTGGTATTAGATAATACATAATTACCTCATTAGGAACAATACCGTTTCTCAGGCATTAGTCGTGAGTTCAATTCCTGAGTCGGGCCTATACCATATTTATTTAAGTCATAGTAAATTTATCTAAGTTATTAAATGTGAGATAAACGAATCTCGAGGAAACCCATATGAGCACATGACAGTGTATTATATAGTGGTGGTATTATCATGGTTGTTAACAGTGGGGTAAACCACCGTGAGGAAACCGACATGGCTAAGTTGTTCTTAGTCATACATACATACATATACTCACAGCTATAAATCCCTTAACGGGGTAGCCAGAGCTATGGAATGAAAAATTCCTCAGCCACTTTTGGAAGTTGATTGGGAAAAAGATGGTTATAATATAAGTTTTTGGTGACGGGTCTCCAACCACATCGCCCAAAAATCACTTAAGAAGCCCCCTATACCCTTAGCCGCCTCTTACGATCACCCACGGGTAGAAATGGGGTAGTGTTATTCTAAGCTGACACTACACGGCAATTCTTAGTCATGTGACAGTATATTCATACAAATCGGCGATAGGCCTGCCCCCTATCGCGTGAGTACACTGTCCAAGCAAAACGTGGGTACTTTGAACATTAGGTGACAATTTCACATGATGATCAGAAGTATTAGTACCTTTACCAATTCCTTCGGTGATGTACGGTGAGAACGTAAAAATAAATATAAAAATTACAATAATTAAAAACAAACTTTATGATATTACTTATGACTTAGCTAAAATGATATCAAAATCCTTCTCTTAAATTTCCTTTTCGTTTTCTCTCCAAATTAATAACTCATTTTACAACTTCGTCTAAGCCCTGATGTAGCGAACTCTAATGTATTCATTTTGCAGCGTAAAGTTGACTTCAGACTTGCTAAAACATTCGTTGTTCTAGTTTGTTACCAATTTTGTTCAAATTCGGACCATTGTTGAATAAATAGATCAAAACATGAAACTTGCTTCCAATACATTGCAAAATTACTAAGGCAAACATACATGGTTTTTGAACTATTAATTCAAGGAAACTTCAAAAGTTGGAAAAAAAAAGTTATCCGGAGCTTATTTAAAAAGTTGAGTTAAAAATCTATATTTAAATAATGTGTTTTTAAAGATGGGGTAGCAAAAATTTCGTCGTCCAAGAAATAAAAAAATTGGGAACATTAATTGATTATAGAACCGTTTAAAGTTATCTCAACTTCCATTTCTTTTTCTATGAAATTCGACGATTAGTTTGATTTTAATACTGTTTCTAAGTATTTTTTTCGATAAATTATCTTACCAAATATCAAATAGTGAACTAACAATATTTTGTTAAAGGGTATTAAAAAGGTTCACATTTAATTCATATTGCTCTTCAACCATTGGTACGAATGCATCCATCTATACATATCACACTTTAGGTTAGATTTTTTGACGTGAAAACATCTTATGACCGGCGCGGGGCGGGCTGATTATGTATCTTTAGCGACCGCGATTGTGTCGCAAGTTGCAATACTGTCGCTGTCAAATGTGTCAGATAGCATACAAATTTATGACATTGACAACGACAATCGTGCAACTTGCGACACAATCGTCACTCGCAAAAGATAAATAATCAGGGGGCCGATGAACGCACGCCACATGCACGTAAAAGCATTACTGATCGTCACGTTCCATCTAAGCCGAGCGTACAAATGAGAACGTGGAAGGACAGATAGAGAGGATATAAAACTTCGCGATCCGTTTGCGGTGCATCTATCTATTTTCCTCTATATCAGCGAATGCTTTTGAGAAGGAGAGAGTCATATTCATCAGTAATAAATAAATGGTAAATAAAGGAGAGATAAATTTCGACACCGATGGGGGTTTTTTCCTTTATTTATTTATTACTAGTGGATCGTCCCAGCTTCGCACGGGTAGCGTTGTTTTTTTTAATATCATATAATATAAAAGTGAGACTTTTACAAACGTAAGAGTAAACAAACATAATCAGAATGATCCGAACTGCTAAGCTATCGGGAATTACACGTGTTATTCTGAGTCAACCGTAAAAGATAGACATAAACTGCTGAGAATTTTTTTTTAGATAATTTTATGAAGAATATTTCCGTCACACATGATTTCTATGTAGGTTCAACCATTGAGGCAGCACACGCGACGGAAGCTTAAAAAATAGAGTAACTTCTCCCGTTTTCCCAAAATTTCCCAAAATTCCCCTTTACTACTCAGCTGGAAAGTATACAAAAACCTGCGCAGGTGTATGAAGAATAATTGTACCAAGTTTCGTTAAAATCCGTCGAGTAGTTTTTGTTTCCATAAGGAACATACAAACCGACAGACAGACAGACAGACAGACAGACAGAAAGACAGACAGACAGACAAAAATTTTACTGATTGCATTTTTGGCATCAGTATCGATCCCTAATCACCACCTGATGGTTATTTTGAAAATATATTTCATGTACAGAATTGACCTCTCTACAGATTTATTATAAGTATAGATTTATCATTAATTTATTAGTAATTTTCCAAAAGTGGATGAGGGATTTCTTATTCCTTAGCTCTGGCTAATCCTTTAAGGGATTTATAGCCGTGAGTATATGTATGTAATAATCCCCACCTGAGGTTTTGTCAAGTTATTGTCCGATTGTCAATATTGCATATAATCAAATTGTTCATTGTACTCGTAACAATTCATACATAAAGACAAATACTCACGGCTAAAAATCAGTAACGGGGGTCAAATCATTCAGCTACATTTACAAGTTAAGTGGGGACAAGATTGTAATATAAATAAATAAATGTTTATTGTAAAATTAAACCTCAATACCCTTAGTCACCTTTTACTAACACCCATGGGAAGAATTGGGGTAGTGCTATTCTAAGCCGACACTACATAGCAAACCTGCAAAGCAAAGCTGTATTTTAACTTCACCAAACAATTTACACCATCAAACAAACATAACATTTGCTATTTTCAGGCCAAAATCCTTGAGATTAAGATTCAAATTTCAACCAAGTCAAAACTGAATTCACGTTATTTTCTTAAAGTAACAATCACTGTGTCTCTTTTCTTCAAGTGTTGATAAGTAGGGTGAATATCTCGCAAAACGGTTGGACCCTATTGGAATAAAGTTTTTGTATGGTGGTCACGTAGCGGACTACCAACTCTGCCTTATTGTTGCGGGAATTTTCTGGATATAGAAAGCGTAACAGAGGTGGTCAAAAGATTTATTATTTAATAGATATAGCTGTTAAATGTGAAGTTCTGATGATGACACATATAATAGAGTAAATTTGATTATATGAGCAGGCACTTTTAATTGGCCTCGACCTCGTTTTTAAAACATACCCTTCGCTGCCTAGATCAAACTGAGAAAATATAGTGAGATTCTTAGCTTCAACTGAAAAAAAACATATTTTTTATTTATGAAGGGTATGTTTTAAAAACGAGGTCGAGGCCAATTAAAAGTGCCTGCTCATATAATCAAATTTACTCTATTATATGTGTATATAATAGAGTAAATTTAAAAAATATGTAGTAGTAAATAGTGTAAAAAATATGTTTTTTTTTCAGTTGAAGCTAAGAATCTCACTATATTTTCTCAGTTTGATCTAGGCAGCGACACTTTTTTTACTTGACTATTTATTTTGAAAATTAAAATACTTTAGATAAGCATTCCATAGGCAAAGTTGTTCAGTTTGATGTATTTTATCAATTTGAAATATAAAAAGGGAAATTTGTAAAAAGGGTTATATATTACCCTTTGGGTATAATAAAGGGTATGTTTGAAAAACGAGGTCTAGGCCAATTACCATTGAAATCTTCTAATGTGTTTTTTCCAAACGTCCCTTTTTTGCATTCAACTAACGCTGGCATATGTTAAATCATTTGTGTTTTTCTGATATAATCATACGATTTGACTGTATATAATGGCTATAGTAGTCTTAGTCTTGAGACAACATAGTCACTTTCATATTCCCTTTGTTATGATATAGGTCTCTATAGAAAGAAAGATAGAACATTTTTATTTGATGCTTATCACATAGATACATGGAAATAATTTTAATGAAAGAAAAAGATAATAAGAAAAAAATAGCTGTGTAGTGTCAGCTTAGAATAGCACTACCCCATTTCTTCCGGTGGGTGTACGTAAGAGGCGACTAACGGTATTGGGACTTTAAAGGGGTTTTTGGGTGATGTGGTTGGACACCCATCACCAACAACCTTTATTTTACCATCTTTTCCCCACTCAACTTTCCAAAGGTGGCTGAGGAATTTTTCATTCCTTAGCTCTGGCTACCCCATCTAGGGATTTATAGCCGTGAGTACATGTATGTATGTAAAAAAAAATATTTTTTTGTAAGTAAGATAGAAAAAGGAATGTTTAGATGGTTTGGGCACATCGAGAGGATGGATGATAGGATATTAGTAAAAGGTATCTATAGAGCTAATGTGGAAGGTAATGTTAGTAGAGGACGGCCACGAAAGACACACATGGACCAAATTGAGAGTGTGCTCAAAAAGGCAAGCGTCCGAAGTATGAAGAATAAAAGAGCATGTATGAAAAGATTGATAGATGTAGACGAAGCAAGAGAGGTTTGCCAGGATCGCACGAAGTGGCGATCGATAGAGTCTCTGCCTACCCCAGTGGGAATTAACGGCGTGAGTATAAGTATGTATGTAATTTTAATGAAAATAATAATTGATTATTGACGCAAATTTTTACCCTTAGCGGGGACCGATCCTGCGACCTCTGGGTCTAGAATCTAGTCACCTTAACACCGAACTCAGACCTTTTCAATACATCGTTACGATCAAACAAAATCAAAGGCAAAGTAAGACAGCTTCTAACTCCGATTTCTTGTTTGAAATTCGATAGTAAGTTCACCCTTGTTATGTTTATTGTTAAGACAGGGTTAAACTTAACTTAATTTATAAGTAAAATGTTTTAATTATTACAACTTTAGACATTGATTTACTTTCAGTTTCTCTACCAAAAGTTTTAAAACTCATTTTGCAACATTTAATTTTGTTTTAAAGCACAAAATAGTCTAATACCGTTATGTAAAATAGTATAACAGTTGTGCCGTGTAGGGCTGGCTTAGAATGTCACTACCCCTTTCTACCCACGGGTGTCGTAAGAGGCAAAAAAGGTATGGGGCTTTATTGAGTGGTTTTAAGGCGATGCGGTTGGAGATCAACGATACTTTATTTCAATCAACTGCCAAATGTGGCGGATGAGTTTCTAGCTCTGAAGCTCTGGCTACCCCTTTTTGGGATTTATTGTCGTCAGTATTGGTATGTATGTCATTTTATACTTCCTTAATACGAAACGTAGACAATTGCACTAAATCTCAACTGAATCAAGTGTGAAAGACCTCTATGAAATTTCTTCCTTGTGATAAATTTGCTTATCGTTTTCTCGTTAGCAGAGCTAAAAATTATTTTGTTTTGATATATTTACACTCTGATGACTGTTTGAAAGGACTAACATTTAGTTTTGTTCAATACACATAGATACATAAACTCACGGCTCAAACGCCAAGGGGTACCTAGAGTAAAAGGTTTTACAATTTGCCAACACTTTTAACAATACGTGGTCCGATTATCCGCCAAACAATTAATCATCATTATGATGATGACAGATTATAAAGTCTTTTGTTGGACTGAAAGATATGCTAGTCATACATAATATATTTTTAACAAAAATGCCGTGTAGTGCCGGCTTAGAATGTCGCTATAATAATAATAATAATTTATTTATTTAATAAAGTAACATCGACACATTATGTTAGTAGTACTTATTTTTAAGGTGTTAGTAGGTCTGAGATATATATAGATATATCCCTTTCTACCCACGGGTGTCGTAAGAGGCGACTAAGGGTATTGGGGCTTTTTATTGGATTTTTGGGCGATGCGGTTGGAGACCCATCACCAAAAACCTATTTTAGTTTACGATCTTTTCCCCACTCAACTTCCAAAAGTGGCTGAGGAATTTATAATAAGATTTTATTCATTCTGGTTTTTGCGATTCCATTTTTTTATGTACGTGTACCTATTTTTTGCGTATATGCTGATGGGTTTATGTGACTTATTATGTTGGTTATTGGTGATGGGTGTCCAACTGCATCTCCCAAACATTTAAAAGCCCAATACCGTTAGTCGCCTCATACGTACCCCCACCGGAAGAAATGGGGTGGTGCTATTCTAAGCCGACACATTTCATATTCTAAGGCAAAATCTAGTAAAACAAATATGAAACAAGTGCATATACATATTCTCACAGTTCTAATCCCTAGAAGGGGTAGCCAAAGCTGCGGAATAATAAATGCCTCAGCCACTTTCGGAAGATGAGTGGGGAAAATATTGCAAAGTGATGGGTCTCCAACCACATTGTCAAAAAAATCTTAAAGAAGCTCCAATACCCTTAGTCGCCTCTCACGAACACCCACGGGAAGAAATGGGGTAGTCTATTCTAAACCGCTACTAAACAGCTACAATATCTTATCTGCACACACAGCTTATCAATTACAGTATAAAATATTTTGGAGGATATTCGGCTTCTCACACGTTGTTTGTGATGGCGTAGCAAGAATCAATAATCTTGCATCCTTACTCGGTTTCAGCTTTCACGGGACCCTTGTCATTCGGGATGGGAGTGTCAACAATATCATGTTCCTTACATAGATCAATTTCTCCTGCGAAAATGGATTCTTCCCACTCAACTCAACCCTCAAATATCCTCAAAGGATTGGCAAAGATGTACATACATACAAACATATACTCACGGCTATAAATCCCTGAAAAGGGTAGCCAGAGATGAGAAATAATAAATTCCTCAGCCACTTTTGGAAGTTGAGTGGGTAAAAGACGGTAGAATAAAGGTTGTTGGTGATGGTCTCCAACCGCATCGCCCAAAAATCCCTTAAAAATCCCAAGTCCGTTAGTCGCCTCTTACGTACACCCACCGGAAGAAATGATGAAACGATTTCTTGGCAAAGATGTGTGGCTTAGAATAGCACTACCCCATTACTTTTCGTTTTTGAAGTGATTATTGTGTAAAGTGGATGAGGATTTTTAAATTTTGAAGCTCTGGTTACCCCTTGCAGTATATCAGTGAACATATGTATGTATGAGTGGCAAAGGTACTTATATCTGAACAGCAGGGCAAGCACGAGCCGTGTTTAAACTAGTTATCGCGTGGTATAAAGCAGCCATCTCTTACGCACTTACTTAGTATCGTATACTGCCATCTCATTCTAACCGTTATCGTGTCGATAAAATAGCGCTCGTGCTTGCCCTACTGGAACGTCTTGATTTGTATGTCACCAGGTCGGCTAGTACGAGCGGTGTTTAAACTAGTTATCGCGTGGGATAAAGCAGCCATCTCTTACGCACTTACTTAATATCGTATACTGCCATCTCATTCTTCAGGAAGGGCAAGCACGAGTGCTTTTTTATCGACACGATAACGGTTAGAATGAGATGGCAGTATACGACACTAAGTAAGTGCGTAAGAGATGGCTGCTTTATCCCACGCGATAACTAGTCTGAACACGGCTCTTGCTTGACCTTCTGGTGTTCAGAGTAACCACATTTTGCTTGGTCAGTACATGTGTGTAATAGAGGGCAGGGGGTTGGGTCTGCTTTGTGCAAATACAGTGTAACATAACTAAATACCATTCAGCAATATGAGTGTTGTTACGATGTTTTACCTCATAGTAGTAACATAATAGATCAACCACATATATTACCTAAGAAAAGTTACACATCTTCTATTCTGTATTAAAAGCGGAGGCCTTCCTAATGAGCCATCGAAATTGTATCAAGGGTATCAAGTAGATCAAAATGCCGATAAGTCCTCAACTATATCTTACTCACGCCATTTTTCATACTGACTAATTTATATCATGTGTATAAGGCCATTGTGTATAGAGCCAATATGGGTGTTATTAGTAGGAGTGTAAGAGGTCTGCAGGTCTTGCATGTCTTGACATCCCAGAGCTATTGTAGTACAGTCGTATTGGTTTTTGATTGATTTTTACAGAGTTTTTATTGCCGTGTAGTGCCGGCTTAGAATGTCGCTACCCCTGTCTACCCACGGGTGTCGTAAAAGGCGACTAACGGTATTGGGACTTTTTATTGGATTTTTGGGCGATGCGGTTGGAGTCCCATCACCAAAAACCTTTATTTTACCGCCTTTTCCCCACTCAACTTCCAAAAGTGGCTGACGAATTTATAATTCCTTGGCTCTGGCTACCCCTTCTAGGGAATTATAGCCGTGAGTATATGTATGTATGTATGTTTTAATTCTGCCATTTATTTTCCAATTGAAACAAATAATGATAAAATCAAAGATATAAAATATATTATTATTCACAACTCAGTACAATTTACACTTAGTTTTTCGGAATCCGCCAACAGATTGAAAATATTTGGGTACTATGTAAGAGGATTAATAAAAGAGGGTGCACAAGAGGGAACAAATAACTATGAGGGAAGCAAGAGAGTTCGCCATTACCTTACAAAGTGGCCATGAATGAGTAGTCTCTACTTACCTCGATGGAAATTGTGTGTATAAGTAGAACAAGATTTAACTTATATGTATAAGAATCGTGAAAACCTATTTATTTTTTTATTCTATAAGTTTATTGGTTAACTATTTTCATATATGGCACTTCTTAATTCCATCGTGCTTCAAAAAAGGAGGAAGGAAGGAAGGACACGAAAAACTATTTATATAATAAATCGTTTATTGTCTCATTAACCAAATACAATTTTCACTAGAGTTCATATTATTTTACAATTTAATATAAGGTAACACATTTTTGTATATTAATGCCATTACAGGTCAAACCTGAGCAATGGACACAAATATTAACAAAGTTTGAAATAAATACAAAAACAAATCGTCTTTTCCTCGAGTATAAAAACTTGCAAACTGAACTGTAAAAAAATACTGACTGCTTTTAGTTATTTTGCGACATTATGATGTGCTGCTGATACAACGTTCTGTGTTGAGTCGGTTTAGGATGGCACATCTTCATTTATTTATTTATGTGTTTAAATATGCTTATTAACATATAGAGATTAATGTAATTAGATGCTCGACCTTACGACTGCTAGGTAATCTATCATTATTATATAGGTATACATACATACATACATACATATACTCACGCCGTTAATTCCCATTGGGGTAGGCAGAGACTATCGATCGCCACTTCGTACGATCCTGGCAAACCTCTTTTGCTTCGTCTACATCCATCAATCTGTTCATACATGCTCTTTTATTCTTCATACTTCGGACGCCTGCCTTTTTGAGCACACTTTCAATTTGGTCCAAGTGTGTCTTTCGTGGCCGTCCTCTACTAACATTACCTTCCACATTAGCTCTATAGATACCTTTTACCAATTTCCTATCATCCTATTTATATTATATAGGTACCTATATCAGACTACTATAAGCTTTATATAAAACCAGTCATGGGAATATAATCCAGTATGTACGACTAAAGAATGTTGTAAGCAAACTCTTAATAATGTTAAATAAATCATTGATTGTTTACAAATCGTTCCAAAAACCATGATGCTTACTTTGCATATGTTAACCTACTCGGTACGAACCTGTTTTGTTTCCATAAAAAAGTACGCATGGCATGTAATGTTTATTTTCTTTCGCAAACAATATCATTGAACTACAAGCAACGCAAAGCAAACATACTTGGGGATTCTGGGACTACCACAGTTTCTTATACAGATACAATTCATACATACATATACTCACGGCTATAAATCCCTAGAAGGGGTAGCCAGAGCTAAGGAATTAAAAATTCCTCAGCCACTTTTGGAAGTTGCGTGGGGTAAAGACTGTGAAATAAAGGTTGGTGATGGGTCTCCAACCGCATCGCCCAAAAATCCCTTGAAAAGCCTCAATACCGTTAGTCGCCTCTTACGTACACCCACCGGAAGAATTGGGTGATGCTATTCTAAGCCGACACTACACAGCAAATAAGAATACAATACAATTCGAAAATCTTTATTCAGTTTCATGTCCTTTACAGTAGTATAAGGTTGGAGCCCTCTTTTAAGTAAATAAATACCTGTGCCAGGGGACCCCTTAAACATTACGGAGTGCAGCGTAGTGCCGGCTAAGAATGTCACTACCCCTTTTTATCCACGGGTGGCGCAAGAGGCGACTATGGGTATGGGTTTTTTTAAATACCGTGTAGTATCGGTTTAGAATAGCACTACCCCATTTCTTCCGGTGGGTGTACGTAAGAGGCGACTATACACGTATGTATTTTATATTTATCGAAGTTTGTGGCCTTTTCTGGTGATATTCTTATTGTTGCCTGAAACACAGTAAACCTTACTCAGAAGAGGCTAAGGTTATGTTTCTGTACTTCTGTACATTATGAATAAACATAGGAACAAGTACTTAAGCCTTTAATAAAATAAACAGTATCAGAAACATAAGTTTCTGTATTTTTCAAAGCTTTTTTAAAATAAAAGCTGTGTAGTGTCGGCTTAGAATAGCACTACCCCATTTCTTCCGGTGGGTGTACCTAAGAGGCGACTAACGGTATGGGGATATTAAGGGATTTTTGGGCGATGCGGATGGAGACCCATCACCAACAACCTTTACTTTTACCATCTTTTCCCCACTCAAATTTCCAAAAGTGACTGAGGAATTTCTAATTCTTTAGGTCTGGCTATCCCTTCCTGGGATTTATAGCCGTGAGTATATGTATGTATGTATGTTTTTTTAAATGGTTTTTGGCCAATGCGGTTGTAGAACTATAACTAGCGATACTTTTTTTCTACCATCTTGTCCCCTACCAACATCCAAATGTGGCTGAGGAGTTTCTAGTTCTTAGTTGGCCGTGTAGTGCCGGCTTAGAATGTCGCTACCCCTTTCTAACCACGGCTGTCGTAAGAGGCGACTAAGGGTATCGGGGCTTTTTATTGGATATTTGGGCGATGCGGTTGGAGACCCATCACCAAAAACCTTTATTTTACCGCCTTTTCCCCACTCAACTTCCAAAAGTGACTGAGGAATTTATAATTCCTTGGCTCTGGCTACCCCTTCTAGGGAATTATAGCCGTGAGTATATGTTTGTATATATGTTGTCCCCTACCAACATCCAAATGTGGCTGAGGAGTTTCTAGTTCTGAACCTCTGGCTATCCCCTTTTGGCATTTATGACCGTGAATATTTGTAAGTAGATATGGATTTAGATAATATTTCTAATTCACGTAAAGATACATACATATACATAGTATTTTCTATGATTTTCACGATTGCACATTATAATTAAAACAACTATTGATTTTCGGATATTTTATTCGCTAGTTACATTATTTTTAAAGCCCGACGTTTCGAAAACTTTTCAGTTATCATGGTCACGGGAAGACTGAGGTGTTATTTGTCATTATACAGTACTATAATACCTTCACAAAATTTAACGCAAATGTAACTTAATAAATTAATAATTTTATAGTACTTTCCCATTACCATGATAATGAAAAGTTTTCGAAACATCAGGCTTTAATAACAATTAATAACACGCGATTAAAATATCCGAAAATCAATAGTTGTTTTAATTAAACATATATACATACTCACGTCTATAACTTCCAAACCGGAGTAACTAGAGCTTCAAACTTAAATATTGATCAGCCGCTTGGGACGTTGAGTAAAATATAGGATGGATTGTGGTGGGTCTTCGGGCAAAATGACCAACATTAGTTAAGGTGCCTCGCCTCGACATCCCCAGGAAAATATTATACATACATACATATACTCACGGCTATAAATCCCTTTACGGGGTAGCCAGAGCTTTGGAATGAGAAATTCCTCAGCCACTTTTGGAAGTTGATTGGGGAAAAGATGGTAATAATAAATGTTTTTGATGACTGGTCTCCAACCACATCGCCCAAAAATCACTTAAAAAGCCCCTATACCCTTAGTCGCCTCTTACGATCACCGACGGGTAGAAATGGGGTAGTGTTATTCTAAGCCGACACTACACTAAATAATATACGATGAAATAAATAATAACACTGTACATACATACATACATATACTCACGGCTATAAATCCCAAGAAAGGGGTAGCCAGAGCTAAGGAATTAGAAATTTCTCAGCCACTTTTGGAAGATGCGTGGGGAATAGATGGTGAAATAAAGGTTCTTGGTGATGGGTCTCCAACCGCATCGCCCAAAAATCCCTTAAAAGCCCCAATACCGTTAGTCGCCTCTTACGTACACCGACCGGAAGAAATGGGGTAGTGTTATTCTAAGCCGACATTACACAGGAAAATATTATAGGATGAAATAAATAATAACACTGTCTTTGTAAGAATTGTTAGCCCAGACCCCGTAGCATGAGGCGGGTGACAGCGAGTAGGTCATATGAGAAGTGAGATACGGACAGATTTTTTACGAGAAATCTTTCAGTTTCTCATGTGGTATGCGCGCTCTCACAAGCCTCATGCTACTAGTGCAAATAATCTTTGCTTATTTCAATTAATACCAAAAAAATAATAATTTTAATATTAGCCCTTAAAGGCTACTAAGGGTGAAAATTCACCCAGGTCAATAATTGTTTTGGCTGCAAGTTTTTTATCTGCGTAGTTGCCACGCTAAGAGTCCGTGTATCCTCCCGATACGTCAGTAGCCCCTGAACGCGTGGGGAGAGGGGCGGTGTGCACGCGCTGATTTTGCTGCAGCGAGCTACCCGGGTGAATGTTCACCCGTTGTAGCTTTATTCGGGTACAAAAATTACACGTAAGTAATTTTTATGTTTTGTTTTTTTTTATTTATTACTGAATATTTATATAGATTTTTATTCTTACATCTCGTTTTAGATCATGAGTCATCTTAGAGACTGGGAGATTGAAGCGGAACTGAACAAATCAAGAAAAGGTGATGTCCAGATTTCACGATCTGATTTCCTGTATAAGCTATTCCTGGCTTTGATTATACCTTTCATGAAGACCCGACTGACCATTCCAAACTTACGGCATGACATCAAGGAGAAAATAGAAAGTGTTGTCAATGAGAAGCAAAAGCTAGACTCGAATCAACTACAAGGAGCCAGGCACATGGATCAGGAATCGAGAAACGAGACCGAACCACACGCCTCTTCTGCATGCCAGGCGACAAGAGCTGATGCACCTAGACAAGGAAGATGCTCCGTTTGTAAGCCAAAGAAGGACAAAAAGTTTGCTGTTAAGTGCACAAAGTGTTCCAACTTTATATGTAAAATACATCGCACAATAATATGTGATAAATGCGCTTAACAAAGTCATATTTTTACTCAAAGTTCCTTTTATATTTTCCTATACTGGTACTGGTCCATTTGATTATTTTTGGTATGATTTTGTTGTGTTCTTATGGTATTAAGATATTAAGATTTCATTTCTGTTTATATGATGACTCCGGACACCTGCTCTACTTCAGAGAGGGAGACCATCAATCCCAAGGCGGCGTTGGCTTTCTCGTCAAAAAGTCTCTCATCAGCAGCATTGTGGAGATCAGCAGTGTGTCGAGCAGGGTAGCATACCTCATTATAAAACTTACTAAGAGATACTCTCTCAAGGTAGTTCAGGTTTATGCACCGACCTCGACTCACGCTGACACAGAAGTCGAAGCGGTATTCGAAGATATCTCCCGGGCTATCAACGATACCGCAAAGACTCACTACACGGTTGTTATGGGAGACTTCAACGCCAGAGTGGGAGTACAAGAATGCGACGAAACGAGGGTAGGTCCACATGGCATTGGCTGCAGGAACCAAAGGGGGCAAATGCTGGTAAACTTTCTCGAGCACCAGGGGTTGTATCTGATGAATACTTTCTTTCAGAAGCGACCCCAAAGAAAGTGGACCTGGCGAAGCCCCGATGGTCGAACAGCGAACGAGATAGATTTCATTATGACGGATAAGCGGCACATATTTAGAGATGTCTCAGTGATTAGCAGGTTTAATACCGGAAGCGATCACCGACTTGTCAGAGGCACTCTAAGTATCAACTACAAGCTCGAGCGCAAACGTCTTATGAGATCTACTCTTCGCCCTAACCTGCGCCAATTGCTATCTGGGAGCGAGAACTTCCAAATGGACCTACAGAACCGTTTTGACTCGCTGGAAACCACAGACGACGTTAACGAGAAGGCCAACCAGTTGATAGGAGCTCTACGTGAAGTGGGCAACAGACATTTTAAAACGCGGCGCGATGGCAAGGAGTCGAAGCTTTCCCAGGAGACTCTAGAGCTTATGAGACAAAGACGCGAACTGCCGTATACTCAAGAGCATTCGTCGCAGCATCGGGCTCTGTCCAAGCACATTAAAAAGCTGATTCGACGAGACCTCCGGAGCTTTAATACGCGCCTCATTGAAGAGGCCATAGAGCGAAACCGGGGGTCCAAAGTGTTCAGTCAGCAGCTTGGACGAAGCCAGCTGACGAAGCTTAAGAGGGAAGACGGCAGGATCGTTGTCTCGAAGCCGGAGCTTCTCCGTGAAGTTGAGAACTTCTACGGAAGGCTATATGCCAGTCATGCCGCACCACCTGAGGAACGTACACGTAACGTAGGAGGTACACCTGTACTGAGAGCCCTGATAGATCTGTTTAACAACGTCATCTACAGTGGAACTATTCCGGAGGCGTGGAGCGAGAGCGTCGTGGTCTTGTTCTTCAAAAAAGGAGATAAAACCCTTCTCAAGAACTACAGACCGATCGCGCTCTTGAGTCACGTATATAAGCTGTTCTCACGGGTCATCTCGAATCGTCTTGCCCAGAGATTCGACGAGTTCCAGCCCGTGGAGCAGGCTGGGTTTCGAAAAGGCTTTAGCACCGTAGACCACATCCACACAGTACGGCAGATTATACAGAAAACCGAAGAGTATAATCAGCCGCTGTGTCTAGCATTCGTGGACTATGAAAAAGCCTTCGACTCCATCGAAACCTGGGCTGTTCTACAATCCTTACAGCGTTGCCGAATCGACTGGCGCTACATTGAGGTGTTGAGACACTTGTACAATGCTCCGACCATGACCGTCCAAGTACAGGATCAAAAGACGGAACCCATCCAACTGCAGTGAGGGGTGAGACAGGGGGATGTCATATCCCCGAAACTGTTCACGAATGCGTTGGAGGACGTCTTCAAGATGATGAACTGGAACGGGAGAGGTATATGTGTCAACGGCGAGTACATCTCACACCTCAGGTTTGCGGACGACATAGTCGTTATGGCAGAAACGCTGGAGGATCTCGGCGGGATGATTAGTAGCCTAAACTCAGCCTCTCGGCGGGTGGGGCTTGGCATGAACTTGGACAAGACGAAAATCATGTTTAATCGTCTTGTTCAGCCAAGACCAGTTCTTGTCGAGGGAGCAGAGCTCGAAGTTGTGCCGGAGTACGTCTACCTAGGTCAGACGCTACGACTCGGTAGAAACAACTTCGACAAAGAGGCTGCAAGACGCATCCAGCTGGGCTGGGCTGCTTTTGGAAAACTTCGGCATATCTTCTCCTCGGCCATCCCACAATGTCTGAAGACTAAGGTTTTCAACCAGTGCGTCCTGCTAGTGTTAACGTATGGTGCGGAAACGTGGACACTCACGGCTGGACTAGTCCACCAATTCAAAGTCACTCAAAGAGCGATGGAGCGAGCTATGCTCGGCATCACTCTGTTGGATCGCATCAGAAATGACGTGATCCGACAGAGAACTAAAGTGGCCGACGTAGCTCATCGGATCAGCAAATTGAAGTGGCAGTGGGCTGGTCACATCTGCCGAAGAACCGATAACCGCTGGGGAAGACGAGTTCTTGAGTGGAGACCACGCACTGGCAGACGCAGTGTGGGGCGCCCTCCAGCCCGCTGGACCGACGACCTAAAGCAGGTGGCCGGGAGTGGTTGGATGAGGCTGGCCGAGGATAGGAAGAGGTGGCGCGCCATGGGAGATGCCTATGTCCAGCAGTGGACGAGTGTGGGCTGATGATGATTATATGATGACTGCTAGTTAATTTATTTTACATTTGTTATAGTTCACGTAGTGAATGCTAAAAAGTACCTAGAAAAAAATATATGGAAGTTTTGATTGTGAAAAGAAGGTAAATTTTTTTAAGTTCCCAAACATAAATGTGCGCTTAATTGTTGTCAAGAGTATGATTATTGCAAATAAAAAGACTGATTATAATATTAAAACTCATTTGATTTGATTGGATTTTAATAAGGGGTTTTCCGACTAGTAGATTTTTTTCATAAATTTTCAGGACTTAGTTTCAGTGGCATTCTAGAAACAATTCTCACTTAAAATATTCATATGTTTTGCCTTATTAGTGTGGATTAAGGTCAAAATAACAGTTTAAGATAAATTTTAGGCCATTTAGTCATTAACCAAGTTTTTTTTTCAAGATTGAAAAACCGGGTGAATTTTCACCCATAGTAGTTTTAATAGAACATGAAATTCATTGTAGCCCTTAACTTAGTTATGTGTTTGACCAGTATTTTTTTATGTGGTATTTTGGTATGTTTCCATGCTAACTTATGTGATATTAAGAACACAAACTGTATGCTACATTTAATTGGTGTTGATTTTTTTATTTCTATTATTTTATTTACGGGCATATTACACATATTACACATATTATTTCCGTGTAGTGTCGGCATAGAATAACACTACCCCATTTCTTCCGGTGGGTGTACGTAAGAAGCGACTAACGTTATTGGGGCTTTTAAGGGATTTTTGGGTAAGGGATGCGGTTGGAGACCCATCACCAAAAACCTTTATTTCACCATCTTTTCCCCACGCAACTTCCAAAAGTGGCTGAGGAATTTCTGATTCCCTAGCTCTGGTTTCCCCTTCAAGGGATTCATAGCCGTGAGTATATGTATATGTATGTATATTACACACAGATCAGATTAGCCCCAAACTAAGTAGAACTTGTATTATGGGATATACATATGAATGACATCCTATCCTAAGAAACACTAATTTATGCTCATCACACAAATGTTGCTCTCAGCGGGGATCGAACCCGCTACCTCCGGACCGAGAAGCTAGTCACATATCTAATCGGCCACGGACGTCGCCAAATATACTATGAGTCACAGAAACAAATAATTAGATATAGTATAAAGAGTCTTGTCTTGATCACGCAATGGTTATTTATAACTTATAAAAAACTCAACTCAACATAAAAGCGGACAATATGAGTCAAATTAACATACATACATACATATACTCACGGCTATAAATCCCTAGATGGGGTAGCCAGAGCTAAGGAATGAGAAATTCCTCAGCCACCTTTGGAAAGTTGAGTGGGGAAAAGATGGTAAAATAAAGGTTATTGGTGATGCGTCTCCAACCGCATCGCCCAATAATCCCTTTAAAGCCCCAATACCGTTAGTCGCCTCTTACGTACACCCACCGGAAGAAATGGGGTAGTGCTATTCTACACAGCTAATTAGATAAAATTTATATTTAAAAACATACTCGATGAGCATCAAATACCCTACCATAATAAAGGTTCACTGTACTATACCTACCACCCGTGATAGCTTAACTTACTTAGTACACTTAGTACATAGAACACCGTTGCGGTCAAATCCAGGGTCGGGCCTACAACAATTTGACTTTCCTAATGTAATATTAAGATTTATTTATCATGGTTGTTAACGATGACGGAAAAAATCCCTAGGAAACTCACATGGCTAAGTTGTTCTTAGTCATGTGATAGTGTATTCGTACAAAACGGCGATAGGCCTGCTCCCTATCACGTGAACACAGAGTCCAAGCAATACACTGGTACTTTGAACTCTAGGTTTTAATGACAAGTGCTGTTCAGAAGAAATAGTACCTCTGCTACCCCTTCGGGTATATACAACGCGAACGTTTGAGCCTTTGAGACTATACTAAGAATGATACTATCATCTTAGGGTATTGAGGTTTAAAAATTGATGGTGGGGCAATGCGGTTAGAAGCATCAACAACAATATATTTCTTTTTACAAATAATTCCCTACTCAACTTACACTCATTTACTACACTGACACAAGTTACATAACTTCAAACAACTATGTAGTGATTTTTCAGGAAACGTATACCGAATAGACATAATTTAGTTTTTAAAACTAGTACTGCAACTATAGAATTAAATTAGTTGGAAAATTAAAATAGTATTTTAAGTGGACACTTATAATTAATTTGATTTATTGCCTTAAAGTGTCATTCATATTCGTAGCTTTCCAAAAGGTAAAGTTTCACAGATTACGTCATTAATTATTGAAATATACTGGATATAAAACCGTCACTGTTATTTTGATTACTAATACGCTAGGTTCTCTTGATTTTGAATTCGCTGTATTTCTCCATATAATACTTAAAAATCTCATATAGAATTGATTATTTCTATATGTAACGTCGGAATATTCGAATAGTGGGCGAAGGTTCTATAGTGGCGGCCACGTACGACGACGCAGTGTTAAGATCACGGGAAGCCGATGTATGAGGGCCACACACGACCGGTCGTTGTAGAGATCTTTGGGGGAGGCCAATGTCCAGCAGTGGACGTCTGGGCTGATGATGATGATTTATAACACTTTTGAGCATTCTATGTCATATCGTCTATTGGTTTTCACTCGCCTGTGCAATAAGGATCGAGCTTGTTGCCGCTTTTCACAGAAACACTTGCACATAGCGAGTATAACTCAGCCATGTGGATTTCCTTGTGATGTTTTCCTTTACTGTAAACTCAACTCAAACGTTCACAGCGTATATCCCCGAAGGGGTAGGCAGCGGCATAAATACTTCTGAACATCACGTGACATTCCGTCACCTGGTGCTCAGAGTACCCACATTTTGCTTAGAGAGTGCACTCACGTTATAGGCCCGTTTTGTAGAAATACACTACACATGTAGAAATACCGTCACATGACAAAGTAGAACTTATCCATGTGGGTTTCCTCACGATGTTTTTCCACACCGTTAACAACGATGATAAATTAACCACACATGTGACTTTAGAAAATACAAATTGGTGAAAGCCCGACGCGTGATTTGAACCTTCATCGTCTGCACAATAAGCGCGGTTCTTCTCACTGAGTTATTACATACATACATACCAAAGCTTAAAAGTTACTTCTCAGATAAGCAGAGCTTTTTATAATTTAGCATTGGATCTGTTCATATACTCTTCTGTTCCAACTTGTAATTTTATTAACATACATATACTCACGGCTATAAATCCCTAGAAGGGGTAGCCAGAGCTAAGGAATTAGAAATTCCTCAGCCACATTTGGAGAATTGAGTGGGGAAAGGATGATAAAGTAAAGGTTGTTGGTGATGGGTCTCCAGCCGCATCGCCCAAAAATCCCTTAAAAGCCCCAATACCGTTAGTCGCCTCTTACGTACACCCACCCGTAGAAACGGGGTAGTGCTATTCTAAGCCGACACTACACGGCAAGTTATTGAGTTATTACTGTTATCATTATTGATAATAATATACTCTTAGCACCTTCACAAGAAAAAACCCGAAAATATTGTTTAAAAAAAAATCTAAAACAAACGCACTTCTATCTAATAAGCACTTCTATCTAAAAAGTAAAAAATAATTCATACGATGAAAATGGTAAGCATAAAAAATACTGGTATTACTGCGAAAAAGCGTGAGTCGCTTTGTGCCATAGTTTTTGTCTATCAGGCAACCCTTAACCCTTCTGGCTGTTGTGAAAATCTTGATGGTAGCTAATGTAACGAACTTTAACAATATTTTCCTCTCTCAACCTATTTTGCATACATATACTTATGACAATAGTTTTTATTGGGGTAAACAGTGAATATCGATACCAACCCCTAAACGTTTTTTTTAATTTCTTTTTGTTCTTTTTTATATCAGTTTAGTTTCTATTATGATGATGTAATATAACTATATTTTTCTTGCATTGTCTTTTATAATGGGACACGTCGGTATTGCTGATTGTTACTAATAAATAAAAAATAAATAAAGAAAACAAAATTCAACACAGGCGGGAATCGAACACGCGACCTCGGGTACACGCTCCCGTAATAATCCTCACATGAGGTTTTCATGAACAAAAACAATCAAATTATTGCTGATTGTTACCTGGGAATACTTCTCACACTACGGACAACCCTTGCAAGAATTATATGTCATTATGTATGTGCTGTGTAGTGTCGGCTTAGAATAGCACTACCCCATTTCTTCCGGTGGGTGAACGTAAGAGGGGACTAACGGTATTGGGGCTATTAAGGGATCTTTGGGCGATGCGGTTAGAGACCCATCACCAACAACCTTTATTTCACCATCTTTACCCCACTCAACTTCCAAAAGTGGCTGAGGAAATTATAATTTCTCAGCTCTGGCTACCCCTTTTAGGGATTTATAGCCGTGAGTATATGTATGTATGTAGTGTCATAATTTATGCCAAAAAACAAATTTTTATTTATTATTTTTAGTTTCATTCGGGGTTATAGTTTCTTGTTTAATTGAGTTTGTTTGTATAAGTAGTTTACTTGGAAAAACATCAGGAATAGTAAGAAACGTAAATATAACTTAGAGTTCACTCATTCCTAGATTATGACCTGTTCTGCTGGAAAGCTAAATTGTAATAAATATTTAACTGTTACTCCGAACGAGATGACACTAATCGATTTCCTTGCTGATTTAAATTCCTAGAGCTTAAGGTGACATTTTACTATCAAATTCTATTAAAAAAACATACGAGATATAAAATAAGATAAAAAAGCAATTCTAATCAGCATTTTAATACAGCACAGGAAGAACTCAATTAAAACAAGTTTCTAAATCACATTATATAAAGGTCCTTTGCCTCCAAAAAGGCTGAAGATGAACGCTTGTAAAGCGCAAGTTCAATGTTATCAGTGTGTGGGTTCCAAGTATGTGTGCGTACTCTGCAGGTATTTATACAGAGCGCGTTTAGTACGGCTCGTGCTTCCAAAGTTGAGGTACGCTCGTTTTAATACCGGTTTATCTTTATCGAATACGATTTGGACCATTCTAGTTAGAAAATTGTGCTCTATACAGTGTTGTGTTTGACCTTGTGAGTTTGCCATTTTTGGAAAACAATTGTTTTTAAGACGGTGGGCTTATAAGAATAGAACATTTGGTTTTTTTAAGTTTCTGGGCTTTTGTTTAGTGAAGTGTTGTGGTTATTGGAGTGATTTTCTACGTTGGGATGAACATGTGATATTGTATTGTTGGGATTAATTAATATCAATAAAAAGGTAAGTTATTTTAAAAAAAAAATGTATATAAGAGTTTTGTTAGATATCGATAAAATATTATATATTAATGAGGTACTATTTAATCGACTTTAACCAATATGTATTAAAAATATATGTTTTCATATTACACGTTTTGGCATATTTTTATACGAATTAATTAATGTTACATGAAAAGTCAAAGATTCTGAAAATCACATATTAAAACAATATAAACATATTCCTACAAAAAAACTAAGAAAATTGGACATTCTTGAATAATTTTCTTAATGGTAAAACACTGATATATTTGTCTTTAATAGAATATTTAAAATTGGATGATAAATTATTTTCTTGCATTTTATCTCACTTAGCAATCTACAAACTTTACGTAAAATTGAAAAAAAAAACTACCTATTAAATATTCTTTTACTATATATATTTATTTTAGAAACAAAAATAACATAAATGGTGTTTTTAAAAACGTTATCATACATAAAAAAATATATACAATAACAGATAAGAATTAAGTTAGGTTTTTTCTACATGTATATATCGTATTTTTTAATTAATTATAACCATTATTTGGGGATTAATTATAAAAATAATGCTGTCACACACAACCCATTGACTCGTCAAATTAAATTTAAAGTTTTCATCGATATCGTATCAAAATTCCCTTCATCCTATGATTATGAATAAGTTAGTTAAAAAACAATAAAAAATGAGAGAAACATAAACGGTTACGTCATAAAAACAAAGATAAAATAATAAAAAATAAGTGAATCAAATTACAAATTACATCCGACCCTCGACAATCAGGAAATAAATTGAGATAAAGAAATGTAGGTAGAGCAGCGAAGGCTTTTTTATATGTTGTCCTCTATAATTTGTATGTTTCGTTGAATTTGGGGCCTAGTGCGCAGTATAAAATTTTTTTTTTTTATTTTGTTAATTCTATTTTTATATTTTATAATTAATAACGTTGAATGATAATATATTGAAGAATAAGTAATTATTTATGGTTATGAGTCTACAACCGCTTCGCCCAACAACTTCTTTAAAGGCCCCAAAAACCTTAGTCGTCACTTATGAACACCCGCGGATTGAAATGGGATAGTGCCATTCTTCGCCGACATTACACAGCAAATCTAACTCTGTCTGTATATTAAATATTATTAAATAAATTCAAGTTTAGAATATCAAACTCAAAACTTTTCGTATTTTGTAAATAAGGGAATATTGTCATATTAGAAACAGTAACATGCATTTAGAGAAATAAACCTAATGGGTAAATGTAGGTATAATTTATAGTTTATCATACCATAGTTCTTATGATATAATTTTAAATTGAACAAAGTATTACTATTGTAAGTATTCAGTTAATAAAATTTGCCGTGTAGTGTCGGCTTAGAATAACACTACCCCATTTCTACCCGTGGGTGATCGTAAAAGGCGACTAATGGTATAGGGGCTTTTAAAGTGATTTTTGGGCGATGTGGTTAGAGACCCGTCACCAAAAACGTTTATTATTACCATCTTTTCCCCTATCAACTTCCAAAAGTGGCTGAGGAATTTCTCATTCCAAAGCTATGGCTACCCCGTTAAGGGATTTATAGCCGTGAGTATATGTATGTAAATAAAATTACAAGTTGGAACAAAATAGTATATGAACAGATACAATGCTAGATTATGAAAAGCTCTGCTTATCTAACAAGTAACTTTTAAGCTTTGGCTTTAGAGTTAAGAGTTTCCCGATTAGTTACATCACGGAAAGATTGTATAAAATCCTTTTATTTCTTAGACGCAGCTGTAAATTTAAAAAAAAAACCCATATTAACTGGGGCATTGGCGAAGATCATCTTGCATTTTACTGATATAATTTTATAACCACTGCAGAGTTTACTTATAAAGCCTGGTTTTAGGCCTAAATGAACGAATAGGCTTCGAACTCTTCAGCCTCAATTTATATTTTAACGCGCTAAAAAAACAAATATCGATGAACTCTCTTAGGCCACATAGAGAATGTGCTCAAAAAGGCAGGTGTCCAAAGTATGAAGAATAAAAGAAAATGTGTGAAAATATTGATGGATGTGAACGAAGCTAGAGAGGTTTGCCAGGATCGCGATCGATAGTCTCCGCCCACCCCAATGGGAACTAACGGCTTGAGTATATGTATGTAAGTATGGGAGGCAGAGACAATTCGTTGCCACTTTACATGACGCTGACAATTTTTTTATATTCGTATGGCAGTTTTCATATGCTAGAAGTTCATTCTCCTACTTGCACACATCCGCTCTTTAACAATGATTTTAATATTGACGAATTTAAGCAGAAAGGGCTTCACGCACAGAAAGTCTAATTTGAGATATGAGCGCTTGAAGTTTGAAATATAATACCTACTTCATTCTGCCAGTTATATTAGTTACATTTTTATAGTAGAGTTTTCACAATTTCATAGATTCAACCCTCAGCAATACAAGTACATTGGCATACTGAATTCAACTTCGGCAAAAGTGTGGGTTTGGTCCTTTCCGCTTCACTGAAACGCTTAGTTCTCAGAAATTAATAATGCGCATGCAGATCTTCGGTAATTTTCGTATTCCGGAAAAACCCGAATAATTGAATCGTAAGCGCCCTAAACGATGCACTTGCATTTTGCAACTTGTCTTAAAGTAATACGAGTTAATATCCTGTGTTTTCAAACGAAAACAATTCGGGCGGGCGGTGGCTATCGCCGGGCTGTCAAAGGTCCGTCAATGCCAATCGTCTTTCTTTACATATTGTTGTTGAGTTGACCGCACGCTTTTTCTCTGAGTGGAATTCTATAGAGCTGTATCATACACCCATCTTGGTTTTGTATTCAAATGTGAATTTAATTTTAACTTTATTTGAGCGTAGCGAGCGAAGCTCCATATACCCCCGACTTTTGTATTAGGCTTGTCACAGAACTTCTCCTAAACGGTTGGTCCGATCACAGTCAAATTTTGCACGATGGTTTAAGACATCAAGGACAAGGTTTTAAAAGTACTATACAAATTTCGAAGTAAATCAATCCAACAAAGATTAGCATATTCGCAACCGTGTGGATATCCTCGCATTTTGCACTTATCGAACATCACGAAAATCAACATGGAATCATCGAATCAAATTTCTTTATGATTAATTATGACATGCACATAACCACTCTATATACATATCGTCTCCCGACGCTCGGGAAACACGATCGTTGCCAAATAGTGACGAAGATTTCAATGCGCATTATTAATTTTATAGAACTGTAGGTCGATATGCTTTCGTTTATAGGGAATGTAAGCTTAGTCGCCTTTTATGAACACCCACGGAAAGAAGTGGTTAATTGCCATTCTAATCCGACACTAAACAGCTGATTGATGATAAGATAGCACAATAGAGGATGATTGGTAATGGCTAATGAGCCTCTACATCGCCAAAATTTTGTTTAAAAGCCCCAAAAAACTAAATTGCCTACGGCACCTGCGAGATGAAATGGTTTAGTGCTATTTCAAACCGACACTATACAGATAATTGCTTGTTTTATTGCATCACATTTTCTTACTACCATTTATAACACAACTAATTTATCTGCTCAGCCATATGCCACGTGTTTCAACTCATATGCGTAAAGCAAACAAAACTAACTCACGTTCAAAGTTTGTTGAAATTTCGCCATTTACAAAATTGTTTATGAAACTATCAACATAACCTTTCATCTTTTCTTTGTTTATAAGTTTTTTATGTCTCAGATTCTTGATTTCCAAGTTAGTATTAAAATACGCAAACCATATTAGTACATACATAAATATACTCAAGCTATAATTCCCTTTTAGGGTAGGCCGAGACTATTGATCGCCACTTTTTAGATTATGGCAAACCTCTCTAGCTTCGTTTTTAATCATAATTTTTTTTACACATGCTCTCTTATTCTTTATACTTCGAACGCCAGCCTTTTTGAGCATACTCTCTATTTGGTCTAAATGTATATTCTCCGTCGTTTTTTACTGACGTTACCTTACATTTTAGCTCCATAGATCTGTTTCAACAATTTACTGTCGTCCTACTTCACTGTTAAAAGTGTGTAGTAATATGAATTCAAAAGCTACATTCGAGTTTCAGATATAAGAACTTTTTTGCGGGTTGGTGAATTAAGACTTCTAATAACAGCCGGGACTGACTGCTTTTTGTATCCAATGATTCACGTAATGCATGCATACGAGGGCTGCTATTTATGTATCCGGAACTGGCCACTTACAGAACAATAATTTAAAAAGTAATTACATCATTTAAAAATAGAACTCTTTAGCTTTAGAATACATTTATTTTTATGTGACTGTCAATTGTTTTCACATCGTAGCGTCATTTTGAAAATTGCGTGTCTTCACCACCATGGATTTAACTCGTGAACATTTTCGTGCCATGATTTTTTACGATTTTCGGCGTGGTCTAACTCAAAAACAGTGCATCGATCAGCTTACTTCGACTTTTGGGGATGAAGCACCCTCAAAGACCACTGTGTATCACTGGTTTAGCGAGTTTAATCGTGGACGATCTAAGCTTACTGATGAAATTAAAGAAGGTCGCCCTAAAACGGTCGTTGTACCTCAAAACATCGATGCTGTCCGGGAACTAATAACTCAAGATCGTCATGTTACATATCGTGAGATAGAGGCATCTCTGGGCATTAGTATGACGAGCATACATAAGATACTTCATGAACATTTAGCTGTAAAAAAAATTTGCTCCCGTTGGATTCCGCACAACTTGAGTATTGATCAAAAACAGGCTCGTGTCGATTGGTGCAAAGAAATGTTAAAAAAATACAACCGTGGTGCGTCAAAAGCTGTTTATAATATCTACACAGGTGACGAATCTTGGATCTACGCTTACGACCCCGAAACTAAGCAGCAGTCCACGGTGTGGGTGTTCCAAGATGAGCCGAACCCAACAAAAGTTATTCGTGCAAAAAGCACATTGAAGCAAATGGTCGCTTGTTTTTTTGGTATAAATGGCCATGTAGCTACAGTGCCTTTAGAGAATCGTAAAACTGTTAATTCGGAGTGGTATACGACCATTTGTTTGCCGGAAGTCTTTGAACAAATAAGAAAGACTAACCGACAACGTAGAATCATTCTGCATCACGACAATGCTAGCTGTCACAGGTCGGCCGTCACAACTCAGTTTTTAGAAGCTCAAAAGATCGAATTGACAGGTCATCCGCCGTACAGCCCTGATTTGGCACCCAATGATTTTTATTTATTTCCAAATGTGAAGAAAAAATTACGTGGTCAACGTTTTTCGAGCCGCGAAGAGGCAGTCGATGCGTTCAAAATGCACGTTTTGGAGATACCTCAGTCTGAGTGGAAAAAGTGCTATGAAAATTGGTTTCAACGCATGCAAAAGTGTATAGATCTGAGCGGCGAATATTTTGAGAAGCAATAAAACCATATTAATTGATATATGTTTGTTTCTTTTTTTTATTCCGGATACATAAATAGCAGCCCTCGTACATATACTCACGCCATTATTTGCCATTGGTGTAGACAGAGACTATTGATTGCCACTTTGTACGATCCTGGCAAACCTCTTAAGATCAGTTCATATAATTACGTCTATAAATCCCAAGAAAAAGGTAGCACGAATTATTATTAGTAATTCGCTTTGCTATCACTTGAAAAGCCTTGAAAACCAAAAGTTGCCTCCTATGATACCGTCGGATAAAAATGAGTGCAAATGCTATTTAATTCAAAATTTCAATATTTCAGCCGTGAAGTGTCTGCTTAGAATAACACTTCCCCATTTCTACCCGTGGGTGATCGTAAGAGGCGACTAAGGGTATAGAGGCTTTTTAAGAGATTTTTGGGCGATGTGGTTGGAAACCCATTACCAAAAACATTTATTGTAACAATCTTTTCCCCAACCAACTTCCAAAAGTGGCTGAGGAATTTATCATTCCAAAGCTCTGGCTACCCCGTTAAGGGATTTGTGGCGGTGAGCATATGTATGTATGTGCGCCATTTTAAGCCAGTGTTGGCTTAAAATGGCACTTGCACTCATTTTGCATACAAATAAATAATTTATTTTTTTGGATAATCAGGCGATTTCGCCTGCCATATTCTTACTAACTTGAAAAATAGCACAAATTTAGTTTATCAGATTATTTCTTCGGCATTTAAATAAAAACTTTTTTTCTTAATAGGGTCGTACACGTTTTGTATAGGTAGGGTCAACACTATAACGCATGGTTTTTGTTTAAGTTACACCGTTTTTTGGGTGACCCACTCTAGGCAGCTTTGTTAGAATACGCTGTAGCATGACTATTTACAACTTGGCCAAGTTGGTTCCCTCAGAATGTTTTCGAATGAATGACCTATATGACTTAAGAAAAAACAATTTGTAATAAGACAGACTTGGGATTTGACTCACGTCTTCTGCATAAGAATGCCATAAATCCTAAAAAGGGGTAGCCAGAGCTTCAGGGCTAGAAACTCTTCAGCCACATTTGGAAGTAGATTGGGGAGAAAATAGTAAAAATAAAGTCCGCACCGCTGAAAAACCATTTAAAGAAAGCGCCATACCCTTAGTCGCCTCTTACGACATCCGTAGAACAAAGGGTTAGTGACATTCTAAGCTGGCAGGCAAATACCATTGAGATTTTAAGGTTAAGGTTAAGCAACCGTGATAGCCCAGTGGATAGAACACTCGGTTATCGTGTAAACGACTAGTGTTCAAATCCTGGGTCGGGTCTACACCAATTTGTCTTTTCTAAAGACATATGTATGGTTAATTTATCATGGTTAACGGTGAGGGAAAACATCGTGAGGAAACATCGCGACAAAGTCACGTGATGTTCAGAAGTATTAGTACCTCTGCCAACCCCTTCGGGGATATTCGGCGTGAACGTTTATGATTATGATTTATGATTTTAAGGTTAATGATGTAGCTATAGTATAGATGGGCTTCCTAATTAAGTCGGCTCTGCGTGATTTTATATTTCAACTCACTCGATAAAAAAAGGTGTGCGTGTAATACTAAAACCTACTTCTAATACCCCGTCCTTCTGCTATTGTAGTTTTCTATAGACCCGCGTTAAGTGTAACCTAAAACTGTAATAACTTAATACCTTCAGCTTGTAAATTCGTAATTATACTTAATACCGTAACACTTCTAGAACTTTCTTTTGACTAAACCAAGAAATTTTACAACGATTTTCCATGTACTTAGTACGGAACGTGTAATTTACTGAAACTCGCAGCTAAGTGCTAAAAACATGAAACAAGTAAGAAATATCAGAGCTAGAACTTGCTTGGTCGTTTTCTTTGTCTGAATTGTAAAACTTGAATAATATATTCACAATTTAATATTATTCCATGTTAAGTTTTCATTATGTTTTTTTTTTAATTTTCCTTGCTAAAGCGGTCCAAGAATAGCTAATTCTAAAGCTCTGCCTACCAGTTTTTGCAAATTATATGTGTATGTATGTATTCCATTTTACGACATATCACTTCTGATGTGCCTCATTAGTTTAACGACTAACATGTAATGCTTAAAAAAATTGGTAGGAAATATTTCCCAATAAGTTCAAGGAGCACGTTCAAATCTTTGTAATATTGGACATACATTTAATTTCATATTTTCCTTTTTTGTTCATAAGTGATTAAGTAGTAATTAAAATTCTGAAGATTATGCAGTTGCTGTGATAATTATGTTTATTAATAATTGTGAATGCATCTTTATGGCACAAATGCGGATGTCCCTTTATTTGTATGCGACAGCCTAGCAGCTAACTGTGAAAGTAGGCTCTATTTGGTAAGTAGCTTTGTGTGGCTTAGAATATCATTTCCTTTTAATATTTTTTATATAGCATGAAGGGTGAGAAGGATCAAGCTAATTATTCATAATTCATACATATATTTACGGCTATAAATCCCTAAAAGTATTATCAGAACTATAATTCCTCATCCACTTTTGGAAGTTCAGTAGGAGAATATTTCAATATGAAGGCTTTTGGTGACAGGTCTCCAATCGTATCGGTCAAAAATCGAATAAAAAATTACTTAACCCTTTGTCGCCTCTTACAATAACCCAAGGGCTGAACTAGGGTAGTGCTATTCTGAGAAGACACTACATCGCCTACACTACACTGGGTAATATCGGTTCCTAATAACGATGAAAAGATATTGTGACGAGAATATTCACAAATACCTACATTGGATAGAGGTTAGAAAGTTTGTCTATTTATTTAACACGAAAATATTCACACGGTAGTCACCGTAATTATACTTTTAAATTTGATCATCAAACAGTTTATTTTCTGTTTCGTGACCAGCCCGGTTAGTACGAGCGCTATTACATCGACACGATAATGGTTAGAATGAGATAGCAGTATACGATACTAAGTAAGTGCGTAAGAGATGGCTGCTTTATCGCACGCGATAACTAGTTTAAACACCGCTCGTAGTAGCCAGGCAGGGCCTAGTTCAAGCGCTATTTTATCGTCATGACATTGGTTAGAATGAGATGACAGGATACAATACTATGTAAGTGCGTAAGAGATGGATGTTTTATACCACGCGATATCTAGTTAAAAGGCCGCTCGTACTAGTTATGCGGAATTCTAGTATCTATGAAGACTTGAATCCAAGCAATTTTATGTTGATTCATTATGCTAATGAAAGTGATGACACGGTTTTTTATGACTATTGGTGCCGGCATAGAAAGTCACTACCCCTTTCTACCTACGGTGTCGTAAGAGGCGAAAAGCGGTATGGAGCTTTTTAAGTGGTTTTTGAACGATGCGGTTGGAGACCCATCACCAACATTTACTTTATTTTTACCCTCTTGTCCCTTATCAACTTCTAAATGTGGCTGAGGAGTTTCTGCCTCTAAAGCTCTAGCTACCCCTTTTAGGAATTTATGGCCGTGAATTAATGTATGTATGTAAGTTTCGAGACTCTGTTATTTCGACAAGGCAAAAGTAACCCTAAAAATAACTTTTCCATACACAATAAATAATTGAGTTAATTCCTAGTTCAGACAGTGTGTCCGAAATAAGTCCCGGTAAAAAATGTAAACATAATTTCATTCTTTGCTCATAAGAGTTTGCTCCTCTCTGACCTGACTTCTAGATTATTTGCCGTAAAACTTAAAATGTCTTATTACACCTTCTTAAAAACATGTGTTAATTGTAAGCAATTAAACGAAAAATATCGTAAACAATGCTTGTAAGTAGATTACTGTAAAGCCGGTAGAATAAAGTTTCGGCGCCAATTAATTTAAATAGGGGCCAACGATAGCCTTAATGGACATAGGAAAGAGGTTTCAACCACCAACTCGTTACATTCTTAATCCCCTCACAGGGTCGCGCTAAAACGCTGTTAATAAGTTAAAGTAATCCCTTTTACTTATCTTTGGCTATTATAACGTATCTAATGGCCGTCCCTAATTCCTCTAATGAAATTCACATAACAGGGACTCCAAGTTTTGACTGAAAGAACATACGGTTAATTTCATGCCGTTTTAATGCGGAGGGTTGGTAGAGCTACCTAATCTATATTTATAATAAATCTGTAGAGAGGTCAATTCTGTACATTAAATATATTTTTGAAATAACTATCAGGGGGTGATTAGTGATCGATACTGATGCTAAAATTGCAATCAATAAAATTTTTGTTTGTCTCATAAATAAAAGATGTTATTAAAGGAAAGAAAAATTTCGACACTGGCGGGGTTCGAACCCCGCCAGTGTCGAAACAATAACATCTTTTATTTATGAGTAATAATCCCCACATGAGGAATTCATGTCAAAAAACATTAAATTTTGTTTGTCTGTCTGTCGGTTTGTATGTTCCTTATGGAAACAAAAAGTACTCGACGGATTCTAACGAAACTTGGCACAGTTATTTTTTATGCTCTTGGGCAGGTTATAGTATACTTTTCAGCAGAGTAGTCAAGGGAAATTTTGGGAAATTTTAGGAAAACGAGAAAAGTTACATACATACATACATATACTCACGGCTATTATTCCCTAGAAGGGGTAGCCAGAGCCAAGGAATTATAAATTCCTCAGCCACTTTTGGAAGTTGAGTGGGAAAAAAGAGGTAAAATAAAGATTTTTGGTGATGGGAGTCCAACCGCATCGCCCAAAAATCCAATAAAAAGTCCCAATACCCTTAGTCGCTTTTTACGACATCCGTGGGTAGAAAGGGGTAGCGACATTCTAAGCTGACACTACACGAAAAAGTTACTCCATTTTATAAGCTCCCGTCGCATGTTCAGCCTTTATGGTTAAAGTTACATAGAAATGATGTATCACGGAAATATTCCACATAAAATTGTCTAAAAAATATCCTTCAACAGCACATGTCTATCTTTTATGGTAGGCTCACAATAACACCTGTAACTCCTGATAGCTTTAGCAGTTCGGAGCATTCTGATTATATATGTTTACTCTTACGTTTATAATATTCTCACTCATCCCTTATTTAAAAAAGTAAACATTATTACTTATTCAATAATAAATATATCATAGAAATCAGTAGAGAAACACCGAAATTATACATGAAATAAGCCATCGCGCCCGTGACCAAAACCAATTTCTCCTTACTTCTTTATATATTACATACTAGATGGCGCATCCCACATCGCGGTATGGTTTCTTTTTTAGATGGTATAAATACTTCATAGCGTCCTACCCAACTTTAACTCAACTTAAAAATTTGCTCAATAACGAAGATGCAGAATCGTTCATTTAAATGCATTAAAAATAATAAAGCTACACTGTTCAGGAGTGTTATAAATTGCAAACATTGCGCTAAATTTCACAAAGCTACAGCTATGATTGAAAAAACTTTAGATATTTAAAAAACAACGCTACCCGTGCGAAGCTGGGCCGATCCACTGGTAGTTAACTAATCGTGTCTCATGACTTTGTTGCCATATCTTTATTTAGATTTATGAATAGTTATATATTATTCGAATTAGTTCCCAAATTTGTGGGAAGAGACTATTAATGGTTTTTTTTTTATTTTTTATCTTTTGGTACAAGCCAGTTTATTACCCACAGTTTAAACACCTATTTTATGATAATAAATGTACTTTTTTTTTTATTTTTTTTTTTTTTTATGATAATTATATAGCTTTAAGTGACTTGTACTCAATGTGTTATAAAAATCAATACCTAATGATCCTTCATTTCACCTTTCTATTTTAAACTTCCGAATGTTATTCTACAAAAAACACAGGAAATACAAATATTTAAAAAGCTCTTCTATATAGAGGTCTGCATATCGATATTTCTACTTAAAAAATATTTAGAACTATACAAATGTTCATGTAAAACAAAAAGCCTACACAGACTTTTAAAAATCGACAATACTCAACTAAGGTTGTTCACATCATTACGAGTATTCAACTGACAATAGCTTTAGACCTTTCAAAACTCACTTATCTTCAAAACCAGTGTGTTTTTTTACCGATTAAAGTTTATTTTGTAGGACTGACTCACATAAGTTCATTAGGTTACATCATCGCGTATGAACCCATTATGTAATCAAACAAATCAACAAACATCAGCCTTGTACAAACGAAAGTGGGTAAACTAACAAAAACAAACATAGCTGCACGCTATATTTACTCGAAAGGTAAGCACTGTGATTGTTCTGAACAAAGATGTTACCTGATTAATACCTAGTAAAGCTTTGACAGGCTTCGTGCTTAGGCGTAGAAATTGATAGAAAACTATTTAAGGGTAGATCCAGTGTTTTTTCTGGATTGGCATAAAATGTGATATTTTTTTGAGGCGGTGAGGGTGGTGCAAAAGTTTACTTCATATTGAACTGAAATTCTATCAATATTAAAAACTTTTTGCGGAAATACTTTTCATGAATAAAATAATTATTAACACTTAACATACTTTCTTATATCATACTAGCTGACCCGGCAAACGCTGTTTTGCCATATAAATAATTTCTATGTACTTTCTATGTAAATTACTAAAATGGTTATAAAAAAATAGTGGTTGGTTATAAAAGGGTATAAATTTAGGGTTAAATGTATTTTTTAATGCGACATAATGAAAAAAATAAATTTGTATAGAATTATAAAAAAAATTGTTAAGGGTGGACAACCCTTAACGCTTAGGGGTATGAAAAATAGATGTTAGCCGATTCTCAGACCTACTAAATATGCATGCAAAATTTGGTTAAAATCGGTAAAGCCGTTTCGGAGGATAACATATAACATAACATAACATAAACGTTCACGCCGAATATCCCCGAAGGGGTTGGCAGAGGTACTAATACTTCTGAACATCACGTGACTTTGTCACCTGGTGTTCGGAGTACCCACGTTTTGCATGGACAGTGTACTCACGTGATAGGGGGCAGGCCTATCGCCGTTTTTGTACGAATACACTGTCACATGACTAAGTACAACTCAGCCATGTGGGTTTCCTCACGATGTTTTCCCTCACCGTTAACAACCATGATAAATTAACCACACATATGTCTTTAGAAAAGACAAATTGTTGTAGGCCCGACCCAGGATTTGAACACTAGTCGTTTGCACGATAACCGAGTGTTCTACCCACTGGGCTATCACGGTTTCGGAGGAGTACGGAAACAAACATTGTGACACGAGAATTTTATATATTGTATTTATGTATGACTTTACAAATAATCGTATCTACACTTTTATTTACTGTCAAAGTCTGTGGTTAACAAAAATACATACATACATATTCTCACGCCGTTAGTTCTCATTGGGGTAGGCAGATACTATCGATCGTCACTTCACATGATCCTGGCAAACCTCTCTGGCTTCGTTTACATCCATAAATCTTTTCAAACATGCTCTTTTATTCTTCATACTGTGGTTAAATTGAGTATAAATTAATATTGTACATTCATACAAATGCACATGCGTATGCCTGCCGCTATAAAAAAAGGGGTAGCGAGTCGAATTTTAATCACTAGTCAATCTCCAGTAACAGTAATAAATAAAACAATTGTCTCTTAAATTTATAAAACAACAGCTTTACCAACAATACTATCCACATTGACTTATATTTCTTTGCTACGTTACTTTCATCTATCCATAATACATACATACATATACTCACGACTATAAATCTCTTAACGGGGTAGCCAGAGCTTTGGAATGAGAAATTCCTCAGCCACTTTTGAAAGTTGATTGGGAAAAAGATGGTAATAATAAATGGTGACGGGTCTCAAACCACTCTTACGATCACCCACGGGTAGAAATGGGGTAGTGTTATTCTAAGCCATCCATTATACGAAGATAAAACAGCCCTGTATTAAAAGCCATAAATATATGCGAACGTATAAAATGGTAAAGTAGGCGAGACGGTATGAAGCGTTCATGTTTAATAAGTAATAATCCAGAATTCGATATTCTCTCCGGCCTTCATTCGACTGAACGTAATTTTAAGAGCCGAATCGAGTGTGTTACAGAAAATTTATTTATGTTAAATGTTATGTGAGGAATATTTTTTATATTTCACATATTCTTACAAATTTATAGGTACGTGTAACTTAACATACATAAATATACTCATGGCTATAAATCCCTTGAAGGGGTAGACAGAACTAGGGAATTAGAAATTCCTCAGCCACTTTTGGAAGTTGCGTGGGGAAAAGATGGTGAAATAAAGGTTGTTGGTGATGGGTCTCCGACCGCATCGCCCAAAAATCCATTAAAAGCCCCAATACCGTTAGTCGCCTCTTACGTACACCCACCGGAAGAAATGGGGTAATGCTATTCTAAGCCGACACTACACAGCATAACTTAACCTGGGTTTAAATTCAATACTAAGATTTTTTGGTAATTCGTAGCATCTTAAAGGTGAACTTAATTTATACAATTCAAACTGTTAGTGAATCAGTAAAATGAAACAAGGCCTCTTAAACAGAAAAGTGTTGTTTACTCCTGAATTGAAATAATAGCAATATATCTTTAATGTAAGCTTTAGTTGTGTCGGCATAGAATAGCACTACCCCATATCTTCCGGTGGGTGTAAGTCAGAGGCGACTAACTTAGGAACAGGGACAAGGAACAGGAGGCACTGTTCAGGAAAAAAATAGGTTTCTGAGCACATGGTGACAAAAATGACCAGTAATTTTTAAAAGTATAAAAAGCTCCGCCTCTCCTTTGGGAATATACAGCGTTAACGATGGACTGGGGTTGAAAATTTCAAACTGCATCGACCAACAATTACTTAAATACCCAAATACCCCCTAGTGTGTTCTTCCGACACCTAAAACTTGATATCACGGTATTTTTATGGCCTTTTTTAGATTTTTATGGTTTTTAACACTCTTTTTTGATACATTTCGGGCAAACATATCACGTAAAGGATTAAAAGTAGGTTAATCCCGATTATTATATAAAATACTTGGAATGTAATAACACGATTTTTACTCACCTATACTCACGCCCATTATTCCCATTGGGGTAGGCAGAGACTATCGATCGCCACTTAGTACGACTTTGACAAACCTCTCTTGTTTCCCTTATATTCATTATTCTTCTCATACATGCTCTTCTCACTTCGGACCCCCGCCTTTATAAGAACGTTTTCTATCTGGTCAAGAAACGTTTTACGAGGCCGTCCTCTTCTATACTGCGGAGCTTTTTATACTTTTAAAAGTTACTGGTCATTTTTGTCACCATGTGAAGAAACCTATTTTTATGACGATATAATCATCATTTGATATTCATCTGGTTTTAATTAATATTCATGAACTAATGTTTTGCTTGAATAAATAAATAAAAGGTTAAATTAATGCTAATTTTCCAAAAGTCAAGGATTTCTCTAATACTACACTAAATATAAACCCTAGTAGCTAAGTGAGTAGCTTAATTGTAAGGGTTCGAGTCTTGATAAAAGCCTTTTCAAGTGTAAAGACTTGAATCATGTATTTTGGGTCCATTAATGACATTCGGGCGATGTGGCTAAAAATCCCTTACCGAATTGTCTTAACTTTAAAATCTTCACTCCACTCAAATTTGTAATTCTGTTGATAAGACGCTGTTTAGTTTTGGATTAGAAAATGGTAATGCAATGGCCATTTCTTAACGTGTTTGGCCAGCAAGGCGACTAAGGGTATGGGACATTTCAAGTGGTTTTTGTGTAATGTGGCTGCATGGAACTAAGATTTATTTTTTATTTTTCTTTTCAATGATAAACCAGTTTCTGAGGAATTAGCCAGAGGAGTTGTTTTTAGTTATGTAACAGTGAATTCGTGTCAAACACCGATAAATACCCTATCTCATGTACACTAAAGAAAATTAAACTTTAAATATCCGGCAAGAATTGGGTACATCATCACATAATGTTTGACATAATTAGTACCTCTACCATCCCAATAATTTATCAAGGTTTGTACGACACAAACAATATATATGCTATTCTATCAGTTAGGAAATGTTAAATAACTTAACATAAATCCAGCAGTAGTATTCAAACGCACTGAAAGAAAACTTCAAAATGTTATTTAGACTGTAAATCACACAATTACTGGACCTGCATTTACTCTATCATATAACTTACTCGTGCATTCGATTATTGAATATTACCTTTTGCTTTACATACATACAAAAATACATATACTAACGCCATTATTTCCGATTAGGCTAGACAGAGACGATCGAACGCCACTTTGTACGAAGGTGCTGGCAAACCTCTCTTGCTTCGTTTACATCCATCAATCTTTTCATACATGTTCTTTTGTTCTTTATACTTTGGACGCCTGCCTTTTTGAGCACACTCTCTATTTGATCTACATGTCTTCTTTGTGGTCGTTCTTTACTAACATTAACTTCCATTTTAGCTCTATAGATGCGAAACAAACACTGCCGTACCATCCTTTTCTGGAACCGTTTCGCCGCATCTTCAGGGCCCCATTCGAGAACCTCTGGATAGGATTACAACGCTGAATTTTGTCGTGTAAAAA
The DNA here is from genome assembly GCA_963576735.1 of Bedellia somnulentella. Classification (NCBI taxonomy): domain Eukaryota; kingdom Metazoa; phylum Arthropoda; class Insecta; order Lepidoptera; family Bedelliidae; genus Bedellia; species Bedellia somnulentella. The sequence goes on along the minus strand of OY755185.1, from coordinate 1,736,052 downwards.
TTCGTAGTCACACACTTGAAATCCAAAATTTCAAGTCGGTAGATCAAATAATTCCAAAGTTAAGCTAATGCAAAGTTTCGCATTTTTGACACTGACTGCCTGACTCACTGATCATCAAAATAGAACTAGTAGACCCATAGACCTAGGGAGCTGAAATTTGGTACAGAAGTAGATTTTAACGCCCACGTAAAGAAAAAACTATCAGATCAAGGTTTATGGAGGATCTGGATTACCTGGTGACGCTGATGGTAAAACATAATAAGAGTACTGCCTGTAATTGTTTATGCCTACCCCAATTGGGATTAATGGGATTAATAGCGTGAGTATATATAAAATGGGAAAGGAGAACCGGGCGGTTTCAATGGTTTTAGGTCATACTTGTCTAGTCGTTGAGTGTCGGAGGTTCCGAAGAATTTCATATGACTGAACTATACTGTTAAATGTGACACTGCGTTCTGATAAAGAATCGATGTTTCCTCGAACACGAGATGTACTGCCGTGATGAGTAAATATCGCACAATATCCAAAATTATTAGTACCTCTACTGCCCATACACAAGCCAATTTTTAATACAACAGCAATAATAGCTTGTTTTCATTTATTTCATACGATTTTATTTTCCTTTGTTCATTGAAGGGAAACGTTATATTTATAGCTTAACCTTTTCATTTCAAAATTGACTGCCGTGATAAAAAAGACCGACCACGTTAATGTAGCTAACAAAAATAGCAACCAAAAAGACAATATCCAACAATGAGACAGCCGTTTGTGTTACAACTTTCACTTACAATTTCGTATTCCTTTTCACATTTTGAATTTTGGACACATAAATACATATACTCACACCGTTAGTTCCCATTTAGATAGGCAGAGACTATCGATCGCCACTTTGGACGATCTGGACGCCTGCCTTTTTGAGCACACTCTCTTTTTGGTCTAAATCGGTCCTCCGTGATCGTCCCCTACTAACAATACCTTCAACTTTAGCTCTTTAGATCTGTTTCACCAATTTACTGCCATCCAGGATGCAGATCCTCTATTGTGTTTAAAACATTTTGACATTCCTTTTGATATTTTTTTAACATATCGTCTTTCACACCACACCTTTCACAAATTACGCTGTTTCCCATGCGATCACATGATCTTACATTACAAACTTTTCTGAGTGACCTCATCTCTACTGCATAACTCTACACTCATGCTTCTTCTGCTACACCCAGAATTTAATTCCATACATAAGCGCAGGAATAACAACAGTATCATGCACATAAATAAAAGATGTTATTAAAGGAAAGAAAAATTTCGACACTGGCGGGGCTCGAACCCGCGACCTTCGGGTATACGCCCCCGTGGACCCCGTTGCGGGTTCGAGCCCCGCCAGTGTCGAAATTTTTCTTTCCTTTAATAACATCTTTTATTTATGAGTAATAATCCCCACATGAGGAATTCATGTCAAAAACATTAAATTATGTCATAGTTAGGCGTTTCCAACATTTGCATTCTATCTGAAAAGGTAGACAAGTGGCCGTCCGAATTAGTTAAAATTCGGAGGTAGGAAACGCAAACACTACTTGAACGTGTAAAAAAGAAACAAAGGATAGAGAAATTTCGCGCTGGAAGCCAACCGACACTGTAGCTCAGTTGGCAGAGCGACGGGGGCGTATACCCGAAGGTCGCGGGTTCGAGCCCCGCCAGTGTCGAAATTTTTCTTTCCTTTAATAACATCTTTTATTTATGAGTAATAATCCCCACATGAGGAATTCATGTCAAAAACATTAAATTATGTCATAGTTAGGCGTTTCCAACATTTGCATTCTATCTGAAAAGGTAGACAAGTGGCCGTCCGAATTAGTTAAAATTCGGAGGTAGGAAACGCAAACACTACTTGAACGTGTAAAAAAGAAACAAAGGATAGAGAAATTTCGCGCTGGAAGCCAACCGACACTGTAGCTCAGTTGGCAGAGCGACGGGGGCGTATACCCGAAGGTCGCGGGTTCGAGCCCCGCCAGTGTCGAAATTTTTCTTTCCTTTAATAACATCTTTTATTTATGAGTAATAATCCCCACATGAGGAATTCATGTCAAAAACATTAAATTATGTCATAGTTAGGCGTTTCCAACATTTGCATTCTATCTGAAAAGGTAGACAAGTGGCCGTCCGAATTAGTTAAAATTCGGAGGTAGGAAACGCAAACACTACTTGAACGTGTAAAAAAGAAACAAAGGATAGAGAAATTTCGCGCTGGAAGCCAACCGACACTGTAGCTCAGTTGGCAGAGCGACGGGGGCGTATACCCGAAGGTCGCGGGTTCGAGCCCCGCCAGTGTCGAAATTTTTCTTTCCTTTAATAACATCTTTTATTTATGAGTAATAATCCCCACATGAGGAATTCATGTCAAAAACATTAAATTATGTCATAGTTAGGCGTTTCCAACATTTGCATTCTATCTGAAAAGGTAGACAAGTGGCCGTCCGAATTAGTTAAAATTCGGAGGTAGGAAACGCAAACACTACTTGAACGTGTAAAAAAGAAACAAAGGATAGAGAAATTTCGCGCTGGAAGCCAACCGACACTGTAGCTCAGTTGGCAGAGCGACGGGGGCGTATACCCGAAGGTCGCGGGTTCGAGCCCCGCCAGTGTCGAAATTTTTCTTTCCTTTAATAACATCTTTTATTTATGAGTAATAATCCCCACATGAGGAATTCATGTCAAAAACATTAAATTATGTCATAGTTAGGCGTTTCCAACATTTGCATTCTATCTGAAAAGGTAGACAAGTGGCCGTCCGAATTAGTTAAAATTCGGAGGTAGGAAACGCAAACACTACTTGAACGTGTAAAAAAGAAACAAAGGATAGAGAAATTTCGCGCTGGAAGCCAACCGACACTGTAGCTCAGTTGGCAGAGCGACGGGGGCGTATACCCGAAGGTCGCGGGTTCGAGCCCCGCCAGTGTCGAAATTTTTCTTTCCTTTAATAACATCTTTTATTTATGAGTAATAATCCCCACATGAGGAATTCATGTCAAAAACATTAAATTAGTATCATGCACAGTTATCTGGGCCTTTTCAGACACCGATTCACTGGTAGACTATTCATTGCTCCATCTACCGCATTTCCTTCTTTTTAAATCTTCTTTCAATATCCACATTCTTACCATCAATTTATTCTTATGTTTGATAAAAATAAAAAAGTCATTTTTTTGGAATAGCTTTAATTTTACAGAAATGAAAGTGTACATCATACATTGTACATCCTGCAGAAATGAGTTTTCAATCGCTTATACTTTTACTGGAATAGTGTATAACTTTTTACAGCGTAAATATCCTGGAAATGTATTTAAATAAAAATTTTAATCAAATTGAAATCGTTCCAATAACAACTGTTCGATGTAAAAGAAAAATGATATTTAATGAAAAAAATGTAAGCGTTGCACGAGAAAGTTTTCAGACTTGTGCAATAAATATTACAATATATTCTGATCTCAGGCCTACAAAACTTACGTCGTTTTATTATTCCTTAAAGTTTATGTATAAGGTGGCAATCTATAGTTTCTGCCGAACTCACTGGGAAGTAATGGGGCGTGAGTATACGAATGTATGTTTTCATTATATAAAAGTGTTGAAATTACTTATATCCATACATATTTTCACGGATATAAATCCCGAAAAAGGGTATCGAGAGTATCATAATTTCATTTTTGGAATAATTTTGGGGAAAGAATGTACAAAATAAATGTTATTGTTGATGGGAACTCCAAATGAAAAGCTCCAATTTCTTTTAAGTCACTTTTTGAGACACTCGTGGAGGTAATTGTTTAAAGCAAAAGTACAGAACATATTTTTTTGAAATATAAAAAAAACCTTATAATAAATAGGCGTACAAACACACTGGTATTTCCTTCATTTTAAATAAATAAAAGCAGCACATAGTGACCATGTTCTACCGCTAGTTAGAAAACTGTAATTAGATTTAAGTTTCCCCAACTTCGGAAGTAGTTTTCCTAATGCCTGTGCCGTGCTGAAACTTTCGTCCTCGGGGAGGTATTAGCCTTCAACCTACGCTTGATAAATTGTTTGTTATAATTTTATTTTTGCCTGCTAATCCCAGTGTTGTATTTAAAGAGTTTTCGATTAATCTGTTTTACTTTGTTTTTTTTTTAGCTTTTACCCGTATACTGATAATTACACCCTGTTTATGTTTTGGGGTAGGTAGAGTACGTTTGGGTATTTTGTACGATCATAACAAACTTTTCTTGTTTATTTATCACAGTACATTTTTTTATCTACCAAGAGGCTCGAATGCTAAAGGTGATTTTGTAATAGTCTCCCACGATGGCCGAGTGTAAGATGTAGACTGACAAAAACTATTGTGAATGTAGCCGGGACTGACAGTTTGATTTCTCCTCGTAAATACAGAATTCATTAAATTTGTGATGCCAAGAATATTCTACCAAACTAGGCTAAACTTCACAAATTTACTTATGAGGAAATGGGACAATAATTTCTGGATCGCGAGCCATTCATCATTATCTTTAGTCATATTAGACAACACTGTTAAAAAAACTCACAGACGTAACTTTTAAGTGTAAATTTCTCAGCCTTTTTGGAAGTTAAATGGGGAAAATATGGTATAATTAACATAACATAACATAACATAAACGTTCACGCCGAATATCCCCGAAGGGGTTGGCAGAGGTACTAATACTTCTGAACATCACTATCACTGGACTTTGTCACCTGGTGTTCAGAGTTCCCACGTTTTGCATGGACAGTGTACTCACGTGATTGGGGGCAGGCCTATCGCCGTTTTGTACGAATACACTGTCACATGACTAAGTATAACTCAGCCATGAGAGGTTTCCTCACGATGTTTTCCCTCACCGTTAACAACCATGATAAATTAACCACACATATGTCTTTAGAAAAGACAAATTGGTGTAGGCCCGACCCGGGATTTGAACACTAGTCGCTTACACGTTAACCGGTGTTCTACCCATTGAGCTATCACGTCGTCGTCTCGTCGGTAAAATTAAGAATGTTCTATTATTGTTCTGATACACAACACTACCGAACTCTATTCGAATCTAAGCTTAGCTTCTACTCATTGTAAACTCAAGGTGTTGACTGAAACCACCGAGCGTCTGTTGGCGTGTAACGACATTCTCCAAACATAAATTTCCTACTGAGCTTAGACCTTTTAGATAATGTTAAAAATAAAATTCCTTTTTTTTAAGAATACAAAAAAATATTGAAAGTTATACAAGTATCATTAGGGATGGAATATGTTGATTCAAATAGTGATGATAGAGTGATAATGGGTAAAAAATACTGAAGTAGAAATAAATGCTACCGATTTTATGGTGAGCTTCGATCATATATACCAAAGATGCCGCACTCCATACAAACGCAAAAAAGTGGACCGCGAGAATGACAAGATTGTTTGACAAATAAATATTTATTTTTCTACAATTATCGACCTTACCGCATTTTCTGAAGACCTATTATTTATTACACGATCTAGCACGCGAATGCCAGTGAAACAGTGCTTACCATATAAAAAGCACTGTTTGGCTGGGCCGTTTTTTTTACTTTGTTGGTGTTTCTTTGGTATATATGATCTAAGATGGTGAGAATCAAAGTATATTTTTCTGTTATTCTGTACGTAATTCAAATATTACATACATACATACATATACTCACGCCATTAGTTCCCATTGGGGTAGCAAGAGACTATTGATCGCAACTTCGTACGATCCTGACAAACCTCTCTAGCTTCGTTTACATCCATCAATCTTTTCATGCATGCTCTTTTATTCTTCATACTTCGGACGCCAGCCTTTTTGAGCACACTCTCAATTTGGTCCAAGCGTGTTCTCCGTGGTCGTCCTCTACTAACATTACCATCCACACTAGCTCTGTAGATCCCTTTTACCAATATTACATCATAAATAATATAAAATCAAAAGGCGAACAACGCACAGTAAAGGAAAGAAAAGAGTTCTTAACAAGTATTTACTTATTTACTACAAAGAACCTCGTATGTTACAACTATTTTTTCTTCTAGTTAATAGCCATATTTTTACAAAAACAGATTTAAAACGGTGCATCCTTATTTAAATGGGATAACTCACATAACTCAGTTTTATTAAAAATTATGTAAGTAAATTAAATAACTCAAAGTATCGAGCTTTACGGAAGCTTTAGAAGCTTCCAAACAACTTTGTTATTAATCCTTGTCGGAGTAACAAGGCTTATTAGTATTTTATCAAAGAACTTTATTGCTGTTGACTTAATAAGCTATTATTTATATTATCTTCTTTGAAGAGACCAAGATCAGTAGTTTATATATGTTTAACTCGGTCCTTTTTCTCAGAAACTGTTTGTTCAATAAAATATGGAATCTTAGCTATTACGATGAAGAGTATATTAAATAACTTGAAGTTAAAATGGTCAACTTTATTTCTACATAACATATACTCACGGCTATAAATCCCAAGAAGGGATAGCCAGAGCTTAGGAAACAGAAGTGCCTCAGCCACTTTTGGAAAGTTGAGTGGAGAAAAGATGGCAAAATAAAGGTTGTTGGTGATGGGTCTCTAACCACATCGCCCAAAAATCCCTTAAAAGCCCCAATACCGTTAGTCGCCTCTTACGTACACCCACCGGCAGAAATGGGGTAGTGTTATTCTAAGCCGACACTAAACAGCCTTTATTCTATTTTCTTTATTTCTAGTTTCGAGAATATTTGTTTTCTACATTGTTTGCTTCTGATTATAGTTTTAAATATTGTGAAACAGTTAATTATTTTTAGTGTTTCTATTTCTACTTTCGGTTTATAATGAACTTTTATAGCACCTACGTATAGCAGGGTTATGACGGGTCTGACTGATTTTTGGCATAGCGGAATTTGAAATCTTACTCCTTTTTATTCTCTGAATGTCAAAAAGATTCGTTAAAAGCATATTTTTTGCCACTTTAAACTTGTTGAAGTTAATTTGAAATATGTTACTAATAAAATGGTGACGTTCTAACGATAAGAATATTAGTTTAGTGGTCTGGATGTCTTAAATTTAGTAGGGTATCTGTATACTGAAATAAGTTCTGTTCCAACTGGTAAATTAGACGGCAGTATTTTCATTGTATTAATCGTCCACACGTATGACCAAAATAGGCACCAGCCCTATACCGAGACAATGAAACATATTATATCACACATTCTATAAGAAAGTATCTACATGTGTCAATATCAATGCTGTCATAGTGCCATCAGAAAAATATATGAAATAATGATTACCACTGCAACCTCACTGATGCGTGTAAATCGGTCTTAAGCAAGCGCGGTGGACTGTGAACTTATCTGTCTTGCCTAGTCGGGCACAAACGTCTCAGTGAAGATATATATGTACTACGACGATGACAATATACATGAATATGCACGCTATTATTTACCAGGTAGACAGTGATTAAGAAACCTTTTAATTTCATTCATCAATTATTTCTTTATACATGTCCTTTCATTCCTTACACTTCGGTCGCCTTGATGCCAAGAATGGTTATAAAAAATTTAGATTGAAGTTTTTGAGTCACCTTATCGAACGGTTTACACAAGAACAGATTAATTAGTAATTAATTCTCAGTACTATAATACAACAGCAACCGTTATAGCTCAGTAGGTAGAACACCGCTTATCGCGCATACGATGATGGTTCGAATCTCGGGTTGGGCCGAAATTCATCATGGTTGTAACGGTAAGGGAAAACATCATGCGACAGTATATTTGTACCAAATGGCAATAAGCCTGCCCCCTATCACGTGAGTACACTGTCCAAGCAAACCGTGGCAGTCTGAACACCAGGTGACAATGTCAAGTGATGTTCAGAAGTATTAGTAGCTCTGCCAACCCCTTCATGAATATACGCCGTGAATATTTGAGTTTAAATTTATACTACAACGATCATTGTGTTACTTTTATGAATTACCTGCAAGCGTTTCAAATTGAAACCCATAATCACGAAGTCGATTCAAATAAAGCCTCTAGTTGATCCCTTAACACGTAAAATAAAATCGATAAAAACAATTAGTGATGCTGTCTGTCCAATGTAATGAAACAGACTTGAAAATTTGAGCATCCTGTTACAATGTTGGCGCCCCCAATTCAGACTTCTCATTTAGTTTCAATTCGCAACCCGCCCCTAATCACTGGACCCCTTTATTAACGACCCTTCTAATAGGGGTAGGTGTAAATTGAAAATACGATCTGTTTGTTGTAAGGTATTGATTGAGTGATATTTGTATTGGAAGAACATTTTTTGAGATGAGTAGTGTGAACGATGAAATTGTAAATATGATAGAAGAACTAATTTTAAAATGGTTTGGGCTCTTAGAAAGGATTTAATACAGTAAATTGGTTAAAGAGATCTATAAGAGCTTAAGTGGAAGGTGATTCTAGTAGAGGTCGACCACGGAGGAAACATTTAGACCAAATAGAGAGAGTGCTCAAAATGCCAGGCGTATGAAATATGAAGAATAAAAAAGCGTCGTATGAAAAGATTGATGGATGTAAAGGAAGCTAGAGGAGGTTTGCCAGGATCTTACAAAGTGGCAATCGATAGTCCCTTCCTACCCCACTGGGAAATTATGGCTTGAGTATATGTATGTATGTAAACGGCGATAGGCCTGCCCCCTATCACGTGAGTACACTGTCTAAGCAAAACGTGGGTACTTTCTCTGGACACTAGATGGCGCTGCCATGTGAGTTCAGAAGTATTGGTACCTCTGCCAACCCCTTCGGGGATAAACGGCGTGAACGTTTATGTTATGTTATGTTATATGTATATATTTATTAGTGTCTGCTTAGAATAGCACTTACCTTTAGCTTTTCACGGGTATCGTAAGAGGCAAACTTAAGATTATGGCACTTTTAGGTAATTGTTTTCTGTGATTTCGTAGGACACGTAAAGTCATCGGTCCGGGTTACTATCACGGTAGTAGTCGTTTGATTCCTAATTCAGACTCCGATTGTCATTTAATACACCTTATTTTATTTAGTTTGTATAAGATATTACTTGCTAAAGATAATTATATTAACTATACTATACTAAGTGCAACCTGCAAGTGTACTAAGCAACCGTGATAGCCCAGTGGGTAGAACACTCGGTTATCGTGCAAACGACTAGTGTTCAAATCCTGGGTCGGGCCTACACCAATTTGTTTTTTCTAAAGACATATGTGTAGTTAATTTACCATGGTTGTTAAAGGTGAGGGAAAACATCGTGAGGAAACCCACATGGCTGAGTTGTACCTAGTCGTGTGACAGTGTATTCGTACAAAACGGCGATAGGCCTGCCCCCTATCACGTGAGTACACTGTCCATGCAAAACGTGGGTACTCTGAACACCAGGTAACAAAGTCACGTGATGTTCAGAAGTATTAGTACCTCTGTCAACCCCATCAGAGATATTCGGCGTGAACGTTTATGTTTATGATTTATAAATGGGACAAGTTAAGTCCAAAACTTAAATATTTTTTAAGTATATAAATTTATAGAGCTTTTTCATGGTTAGTTTACATTTAGTATTGTATATAACTTTGACTCCAAAACGTTTCCAGAATAAAGATCAACTATTCCCCGACCAATTGTAAGTAGTTGTGAAAGAAGTTAAGATGAAAGAAATTCCCGTAGGTTTTGTACGTAAGAGGTAACTTACGGTATTGGGGCGATTTTAGTGATTGTTGGGCAACGTGGACCCATCGCCAATAATTAATTGATATGTTGTCTCTTACCAAATTCTAAGTCGTTAAAATATAACATACATACATAATATACTCACGGCTATAAATCCCTAATAGGGGTAGCCAGAGCTGAAGAATTGAAAATGCCTCAGCCACTTTTGGAAGTTGAGAGGGGAAAAGATGGTAAAATAAAGGTGTTTGGTGATGGGTCTCAAACCGCATCGCCCAAAAATCCCTTAAAAAGCCCCAATACCCTTAGTCACCTCTTACGTATACCCCCGGGAAGAAATGGGGTAGTGCTATTCTAAGCCGACACTACACAGCAATATAAATTTGTTAAAATATAAATTTAATAAAATTGAAATAAACAGTTTAAATATAAATTTTAAATGCTTGCCTGATTTAAAACTATTTCAAACCCATGACAAAATGTTTCTTTTGACTAAACTCAACTCAAACGTTCACGCCGTATATCCCCGAAGGGGTTGGCAGAGGAACTAACACTTCTGTACATCACGTGACATTTTCACCTAGTGTTCAGAGTACCCACGTTTAGCTTGGACAGTGTACTCACGTGATAAGATGCAGACGTATTGCCGATTTTACGGATAGATTTTCACTTGCCTTGTACAATTACTCATGTAGGTTTCCTCACGATGTTTTCCCCCACCAAGGCACCTTTAACAACCATGATAAATTAACCATACATATGCGTTTAGAAAAGTTTACAAATTGGTCTAGGCCTTACTTAGTATTTGAACACTTATCGTCTGCACGATAAGCGACGTTCTATCCACTAAGCTATCTCAGTTGGTTTCTTTGTTAATTGACATAACATTGGTCCCAAGACGTAGGTGAAGAAAATATGTGATTTTTTTTTAATCCGAAAGAAAGCAAGAAGCTTCCGTTCTTCTGCCAACCTTACGATGATATTATAGTACAGTAATACTATTTGGTGCTAGTAAGTTAATTGATTACATACATATATACATATACTCACGGCTGTAAATCCCTAGAAGGGGTAGCCAGAGCAAAGGAATTACAATTTCCTCAGCCACTTATGGAAGTTGAGTGGGGAAAAGATGGTAGAATAAAGGTGATGAGTCTCCAACCGCATCGCCCAAAAATCTCTTAAAAGCCCCAATACCATTAGACGCCTCTTACGAACACCCACCGGAAGAAATGGGGTAGTGCTATTCTATGCCGGCACTACACAGCATTGATGGATTAATCTGAAGCAAATGTCTAATGTTACTCATGTGTATAATAGACTGTTTAAGCTGGTCTAAGCCTATCAGTATAATCCTATCCAATGTTACACGAAGTCCAAATAAGCTTTCTAAACCGAGAGACGAAACAAGTCATAAGTCAAAGCTATTTGTCCTTGTCATTTTTGACACAGCATCTGTAGGTGTGAAAAGGATGGCTAAAATTCGGGACAAGTTAATGGAGTGACCATTAGGCGAGCCACTTTTTCCTTGTATTTAGTTTCTTTCTCACAAAAGCGGGCGTGTAATGTATATGTGGTTTTTTTCACGAGTTTCGGATGTAATTGATTAAGTTTTTGTTCAGTTCCGAGTGCTAGGAGCAAGAATGTTTTATTTGGTTTCCAGTTGTTTCTTTACCTTTGACTGACTTAAAATAAGTGGAAAGATCACTTCTCGAACTATCTGTTTCTTACTTATTTGTTACTATTGAGTTTTAAGAATTTTATTAAACATTATGTATATCTTTTTTATTTGAATGAAGATTTAACAGGATCATGCTAAATAACAATCGATAGAATCTGCCTACTCCATGATAATGAAAAGCGTGAGTATGAGTAAGTAAGGAAGTAATATAGACTAGGTCTGTGCAAAATATTGTTACTTTAAATAAAACGAAATTGAGAACATATCGAATCCTTCATAATTAAACACAGAAAAGATTATTTTATCAATTAACCAAATATTTTTTTTTACACCAGCAGGAGTCAAATTATACATACTTACATACATATACTCACGGCTTTAAATCCCTTAACGGGGTTGCCAGAGCTTTGGAATGAAAAATTCCTCAGCCACTTTTGGAAGTTGATTGGGAAAAAAAGGTAATAATAAATGTTTTTGGGGACGGGTCTCCAACCACATCGCCCAAAAATCACTTAAGAAGCCCCTGTACCCTTAGTCGTCTCTTACGATCACCCACGGGTAGAAATGGGGTAGTGTTATTCTAAGCCGACACTAAACGGCACATTATCACATACTTAATTTATTAGTAATAATCCTCACATGAGGTTTTCATGCAAAACAAAGCCTAATTATGAGAAAAGATCTTGTCAAATTAATATTAAAATAAATAATCTTTTGAATGATTGATTTGATTAAAGTTAGTCCAGGCAAAAAGAGTGTACTTTCAAAAGACATAGTAAATGATTTTAAAAAGACGGTTTGAACCCTCTTTAACACTTTCAGGGCTGCAAAATGATAAGACTATAGAAAATTTAAAATTAATAACGATAAAGTGGTATCTCCGTGATATTTACCAATTAAAGTGGTCCGTTTTCATACTGTTTATTCTGAGCTTCCGTTTAAAAGCGTTGCGCTTCAGTATTTACAACTTTTATTACGAAAAGCTTCAGCAATTTGAGACTCTTTCGATATTTATTAATTTTTAAAATTCAATCAATGTATTGAAAGAGATATTCCTGTTTTATGATGTCAGCTATTTTTAAAGTCAATCGTTCTTTGAAAATACTTGCTATTATTGGGAAATCCAATTAACTTTCAGAATCGGAGAGTTAATTGCTAAATTATATTTTAAAAAAAATATGTGTTACTTTGTTCTGTTTGAATGCGGTTCAAAAGTTCTTGCTGTCGTTTTAACAAAAATAGAACAACAAATCATTAAAAATAAATGATGTTAAGTAAGAAAGGAATCTATAATTTTATGTAAAACGAATCCAAATTCCAACTTGAACTTATTTCTTCAATATTTTCGGCGAACTGTAATTTTGAATGATCTGTCACATCAAATCTAGACGCGTAGAAAATTGAATTATTCGAAAGTGATATGACTTACGTTTGAATTTACTTTCACGCCTACGGTTACCCTACACAATCATATAGAACTTAAAAAAATCTTTTTACTAAAGTCATAAGACCTTGGCCTGAAAGAAGTTAAGAAATATTTATAACCGTTTATCAATTTAAAACAAACTAGGAATTTTGAAATCAGTCTTTAAGAAGCAATCCTAATAGAAATAATTAAAATCATCTTTTATGGTGTAGAACGGCTTGCCCCCTGATTCATCGCGTGATTACACTGTCCAAGCAAAACGTGGGTATTCTGAAGACCAGATGACAATATCATGTGACGTTCAGCAGTATTGGTACCTCTGCCAACCCCTCGGGTATACGGCGTGAGCCCTTGAATGTGAGTTTGATTTCTCAGCCACGTTTGGAAGTTGCGTGGGGAAAAGATGGTGAAATAAAGGTTGTTGGTGATGGGTCTCAAACGGCATTGCCCGAAAATCCCTTTAAAGCCCCAATACCATTAGTCGCCTCTTACGTACACCCACCGGAAGATATGGGGTTGTGCTAGTCTAAACCGACAGTTCACAGCAGATTAAAAGGGGGTAATTAAATACCTAATATAATTTAAGTTTCTGATATAACTTAACATTTTACTTTTTTTCAAGCATTTTACTTTTTGATCTCTTATCAATATTGAGTTTTACTTAGCATTTAATTACTAAATAAATACTAAATACGACACGTTATCAAATACACAATCTTGTTTCTCAAACTTAGAAAGATATCTTTCAGATAACTTTTTATACCAAGAGTTACATACTACCAGTTAAGAATGACGCTGACGAATTATTCTAAATAGGTAGATATTAAGTGAATGTTGGGAATATGACTGGAGACCCAATTCAAACCATGCCTTATTTTACAATATATTAACTTCTATTTTCACAGTTACTTATTTTCATTAATTTCGTTTAAATAACTTCACATGATTTGTGAAACTTTTAAAATAGTATAGATATTTTGTCTATTTATTACAAAGACTATAATATATTAATGCCGTGTTTTCTATACTCCTATATTCAGGTGACAACTGAAAGGGCACAGACAGGAAACAAATATGTGACATTGCCTTCCCAATTAGTTCCCACCATGGCTACGTGCGGACGTCAATCGATTCTCTCGTATTTTTCTCTTTTTCTCGACAGCAATCACAGACAATCGTTTGGTTTATTTCATTGAATTCCAGTGAAGTTTTATACTTCTATAATAGAATAGAATATACTTCTACTTCGGATTTGAATGGTGTATTGTTGTGAGAAAAACCCGCAAGATTTTCATCACACCCATTTTTATTATGTTTCATATCGATATTATAACATAACATAAATGTTCACGCCGAATATCCCCGAAGGGGTTGGCAAAGGTACCAATACTTCTGAACATCACGTGATTTTGTCACCTGGTGTTCAGAGTACCCACGTTTTGCATGGACAGTGTACTCACGTGATAGGGGGCAGGCCTATCGCCGTCTTGTACGAATACACTGTCACATGACTAAGTACAACTCTGCCATGTGGTTTCTTCACGATGTTTTCCCTCACCGTTAACAACCGTGATAAATGAACCACACATATGTGTTTAGAAAAGACAAATTGGTGTAGGCCCGACCCTGGATTTGAACACTAGTCGTTTGCACGATAACCGGTGGTGTTCTACCCATTGAGCTATCGCGTCGTCGATATTATGTTCCATCTTAAATTATTTTTTTTATTACAATAAAACGAGAAGCAATATTCACAGCATATTATTTCACTTTATACTAAGTATAGAGAAAAAAACTCACCTTTCAAATAATCATGGCTATTTTGCATGCTGTAATTTTTTCTGAGTATTTGCCATAATTCAAAAACTTTCCCAATTCTCATAGACGAACTAGAATTAGTATCTCTCCCGTCCCCTTCAGCATTTAGGGAAAGGATAATTCTTAGTTCCTTTTATTAATATTGCGATAGCTCTTAATTAAATTTCGCAGATTTTCAGTGAATCACCATTGTAATTATCATTTGGAATATACCTTTATAGGTAAAAAACATTTTTTTAATACACTTGGTTTTAAAGTTACGTTTATTGGACTAAATTGATTTATATAAAACCGCTGATTACCAATGTTTTGTTTTTTCTTTACCAGAACTTATTAGCGCGATACTGATATATATTTCTGAATTCACCAATTTTAAAACTAAAATCGCGTTGAATTAATAACGTCAGTGAGTAAAATCTGTTGAGTTCTACTATCAGCAGTATGAGTTTCACGACTCTGTTTCATTCATAGAGGCTCACCACATTTCTTTTGTTAGTTTGAGTCGGAAGCCAAATTTCAGAGGGTCCTTTAGCCAAAGGTTCACTATTGAGCTCTTTACGTAATGTAAAAGACATTATCCTCAAGGGCCGTTACTGAGTGTTCACCCCTCAGAATCGACTGGCACGTTTATTATGTAAATGATTGTATATGGACAATCCAAATTGGTTTTGTGTTTTTTGAAATATACTGTTTACGAGTTGTTACGTTTGACAAATAACCGATGAATTTATGATTTGTATTCATAATGGTCACATGTTGTTAAAAAACCATTATGAAATGAAAAAGCGTGGTAGAGATTTACTAGAATATGTTAAACACGAAGCAATAGATTAGTTCAGCAAATTTACATACATACTCACGGCTATAAATCCCTAGAAGGGGTAGCCAGAGCTAAGGAATTAGAAATTCCTCAGCCACCTTTGGAAAGTTGAGTGGGGAAAGATGGTAAAATAAAGGTTGTTGGTGATGGGTCTCCAACCTCATCGCCCAATAATCCCTTTAAAGCCCCAATACCGTTAGTCGCCTCTTACGTAAACCCACCGGAAGAAATAGGGTAGTGCTATTCTAAGCCGACACTACACAGCAATGTAACAAATAGCGCATGTTATTTTCAGAATAAACATTATACTGTGATTAAGCTTCAACCACAAAATGTAGTAATCAGGGAGGGGTGTTTCGGATCAAATTTAATTGTTTAAGCGTATGTAAAGTAATTTAAACAAAAATTTATTTTTACTTTTAATTTAAACATGTATATAATACACTCAAGGCTTTAAATCCCCAGAAGGGGTAGCCAGAGCATCAGAATAAGAAATTCCTTAGCCACTTTTGGAAGTTGAGTGGGGAAAAGTTGGTAATAATAAATAAATGTTGGTGTTGGGTCTCCTACCGCATCGCCCAAAAGTCACTTAAAAAGGCCCTATACACCTCTTCCTTTCATCCACAGCTAGAAATAGGGTAGTGAATAAAAATATATATTGTGGTCGTATTATAACCCTATAAAAAGCGAGCTATGTTAACGTGACACATAATACAAATAGACAGTCTTTTCGACAAGCAACAACCCTGTCATGTGCGTTTTCTCACGATGATTCCCTCCCTGTCAGTGTTTTATAGATTTTTTCCGACATGTCAGCATTCTTATCTTCAAATTCGCTATTGATAATCGTATATTGGTCCTTTTAAAAAAGGCAGGTCCCTGGTCTGGACAATGAAAGAGTGAGTATTAAAAGATTGACGAATGTAGAAAACACTAGAGAAAGTTGCTAAGATGGTATTAAGTGGCGTCGTAGTCTCTACCGATCCCAATGGGAGCTAAGGGCATGAGTGTATGTCAAGCTATGCGTGTATGTGTTTGGTTTTTGTCTATGCTCAGTAGGTTTACAAGTTTCATTTGTTCACTCAAATCTATTTCCATGGTCAAGATTAGTAGTTATATATCTATCTTTGTGTATCAAAAGGAATAATTACGCATGTTAACATACAATGTAAAATAAAAAACACTAAAAAACACGCTTTTATAAGTGCACTTAAAAGTCAAAAATAAATTACGGGTCGTTCAAGTTGTCTCTATTTCTGGGCTGAAGTGTAAACTATGTGCTTTTAATTATAATATTTGATTCTAAAAGCGTGGGACGCTGGAGCATGAAAAACTTTCTTGTAAACAAATACACGAACAAGAACTCTACATTTTGCCACTGTTGACTAGTACTTTGAACAGACTGTTTAATATAGAGCCTCCAACTAGTGGTGCTGCAACTCTAGTTAGAGTGCCGATCTCTGTAACCTGCTTCCCGAAACATCGCTTAACTTGATTTCTTATCAAGGTAAACAAAAAATCTTTCATTTTCCAACGCCCCACGCTTTTACAATCAAATATTATAATTAAAAGCACATAGTTTACACTTCAGCCCAGAACTAGAGACAACTTGAACGACCCGTAATTTATTTTTGACTTTTAAGTGCACTTATAAAAGCGTGTTTTTTAGTGTTTTTTAAACTATTAATTTATTTTATGCTTTTTAGTCTTTGCTAATGGCACAAACGGGCGGCTTGATAACATCTAACGGTAAGGTGACCACTAGCCTAACAAACCTCCACCGACCCGGCTGGTCCCTGTGGTGAAGTATGGCTAATACCTTCCTCACGGAAGAGACCCGTGCCCAGCAGTGGGACGTTTTGGGTTGGTAACGATACATCGTATGCTAATATTCATAATTAAATTCCAGTTCGAATCTTCCACCTCCACCATCAGATCAGTTCGATAGAACTATATTATTGTGTTCAGACCTTGAAACCTAATCGTGGTCAAAGTTTATTTCGTGGTCAATTTCATTACAAGACCTTTCTAACAAGTCCAAATACGGCTATAATACGATCATCCATCATAAAGTTCCAGTTAATATCTTCCGGCTCCATCATCAGATGAGCTCGACAGTACAATATTATTGTATTCAGACCTTGAAACCTAATCGTGGTCAAGGTTCATTACAAGACCTTTCTAACAAGTCCAAACACGGCTATGATACGATATTTCATCATGGAATGCTAGTGCCTATCTTCCCGCTTCATCATCAGACCTTGAAACCTAATCGTGGTCAAGGTTCATTACAAGACCTTTCTAACAAGTCCAAACACGGCTATGATACGATATTTCATCATGGAATGCTAGTGCCTATCTTCCCGCTTCATCATCAGACCTTGAAACCTGATCATGGTCAACGTTCATTACAAGACCTTTTTAACAAGTCCAAACACGGCTATGATACGATCATCCATCATGAAGTTCCAGTTCATATCTTCCGGCTTCATCATCAGATCAGCTCGACAGTACCATATTATTGTATTGTCATCGAAATCACATACAACTGCCAATTTTCATAACGCTATGACCTTTAGAAGACGGTTAAATTGAGTTTCTTAGATTTGATTACATAGTTACATACATACAGGTCGACCTAATAAAAGCGTGTTAAAAACAGCGGAAATTATTCACTAAGTTTCTTTGACTGGAAAATAGCTTCGCATACATAATAAATGAAACCGAACCGACCATAGCACGACGTGACCTTCAATGTAGGTGGCATGAAAATGCCGAAATAGTGTTAATTAGCAACTGTGATAGCCCAGTGGGTAGAACACTCGGTTATCGCGCAAACGACTAGTGTTCAATTCCTGGGTCGGGCCCACAAAAATTGGTCTTTTCTAAAGACATATGTGTGGTTAATTTATCATGGTTGTTAACTGTGAGGGAAAACATCGTGAGGAAACCCACATGGCTGAGTTGTACTTAGTCATGTTACAGTGTATTCGTAAAAAATAGCCATAGCGATAGGCCTGCCCCTATCACGTGAGTACACTGTCCATGCAAAACGTGGGTACTCTGAACACCAGATGACAAAGTCACGTGATGTTCTGAAGTATTAGTACCTCTGCCAACCCCTTCGGGGATATTCGGCATGAACGTTTATGTTAATTATAAACTTTACAATATTCTATTCATTGTTTTAAATCGCATTAAGGGACAGCAAGAGTATGAAAGTGACAATGTCACGTGATATCTCGTATGCCCTTCGAAGATATTTGGCGTGAACGTTTGAGTTTTGAGTTTGAGTAATCCCGAGATTTTCGGGACCCGGAATCGAATCCATCTAAATGTTTACAACTCGGTCGTCCTTTACTGACATTACTAAACACGTTGGATCTATGTGAGTAATTGTACGTACAGGGTGGTAAGAATTATTTGAGACTTTTTACCATATATTAATTTTCTTTTAAAATACTTACTTTACCATGATGTTACCTCTAACAAATATGAATAAAATTATAAATATTGTATCTAATTAAAATATCCCATAAACTTATTTGCCTTGTGCGAAATCTATAAAAAGTAGTTGATGCTTTTTAGACCGAAAACAAAAAAACCTTTTGTTTTCTCCAATTTGGCTCTGATTAAGCAATAAAAGCTCTGTATTTGTTGTTGCAATGGCCACAAGTTAAATTGCCGGTATAATTCATTCATGGTCACCAATCAAGGGATGGAAAATTTTCGTCAGGTACTTGATGAAACCACAAGCAAGGGAAACTAAATACATTTTAATTACTACTATTAAAACTATTAAACAATTTTATTAATTGTTAAATACGTGGTTCACATTTAGGAATTTTCACGTCAAGTTTGAAATTTTTCTTTTGACTGTTGTATTTAGTTTCATGAAAGAAGGAAGGGTGGAAAAGGCAAAGCCCTAGAGACCAATTCCGGTACGTTATCTGCAACAGATTGTTTTGCACATCACTTAAAAATTGAAATCTATTAAAACAGTGCTCAAATTGACCAAAGTGTATCACAAAAAGCTTCATAACATCACTGCTTTTAAGGTACGAATATAATTCTTCTCATTTCTTATTCACAACGACGAGAAAACATCAAGATTGTTATGTTTACACCTCACAACGAATCTTTTCTTCAAATTTTCAAATAAAAACGATCAAATTCTTACATGCATATATCCGGATTTTTGGAATACTCAACCATATTTTTCAAAACTACAGCCATTTATTTACAAACATATTTCTGACTGTCAGCTGTCACTCAACTATAGAGTATTTTAGTTCAGACAATTTGGACTGTAACTAACGTCAACGTCAACCAACTGACAGAATTTCAATTGTTGACAACTAAGTGAATGAGTAACTTTCTATCACTCAAGGAGCAGAAAACACAACTGGATACAACTTTTTTCGAGCCAAAGTCACATTGATACCTACATTTATTATTTTATTTTATTTATCTTAATACCATGGAAAATATAACTGTAAGAAAAAATAATCTTCAAAAATCAAGCTCTTTCCATAATTTATCGACGGATAATACCGTATGGTCATCTTCTAAATTAGATGAAACCTTCCAAAGCCTCCAAAACATATCGCCGGAAAATGATGACATTTTAGACTTAAGGAACCAATTGGAAGAAATGAATGAAACACTTAATGCAGCAAACGCAGAAATAGATAATTTAAGTCTAGAGAATTCATCGTTGAAATCGGTCATTAAAGATTTAACTAAACAAAATGATGCTTTAAAACAAATTTATACTGCAGAAAGTCCCAGAACCATTAGGAAAAAAAATATTAATGATCTGAGAATGAAAATACCAAGGTTCTCACCCTTAAACCTGAATAGCTCTGTATATTTACCCGAAAGGAACAATCAACCGGATTATATTAATAAAAATAACAAAGAGGCAACTGAATAATTCGTTGAATAATAAGACTCATAAAGAACAACCAAAACCGAAAATTATTAAGAATACTGACAAAACTGAAAATACCGCTGCAAATGGCCATATAATTTCAGCTTCCCAGGAAAAGCGCGTACTTTACTACAGCGATCAACAGGGTAAAGGGGTATGTCATTTCTTGAGAAAATTTTTACCAAATCACAACTGCTACGGTGTTATTAAACCAGATGCTCCGATAAAAGAAATCATGGGAAAAATCGAGACGGAAACTTTAACGAATAATGATTTTGTTGTTCTTAATTTTGGCGCAAATGACACAAACCCCATTGAATTCAGTTCATTACTTTATTATTATTTAAGTAAATTGAATCACACTAATGTAGTTCTCTGTGAATCTCTTTACAATAATCATCTTAATGTTTCTAAAATTAATTATACCCTTAGATTTATGAGTAGCCAGTTTAAAAATGTTATATATCTAGATTTAAGATATTCTTACTTAGGACGACCTGGTTATTTAGCTAGACATATTGCACAGAATATATCGAAGGAAATAATACATATTGAATACTTAGCTCGAAAACAAAATTGTATGAATTTAAATAAATTGTTGACAAAACCTAAGATGGTTACTATAGCTACTCAAACTGACGATTTAAGTCAAGACAACTTTTTAGATACAAACACTGATCTTTTTCGTAACTAATATTAATAAAATTGGCATTTTTCATCAAAATATAGCAGGCATTTTAAGTAAAAAAGATTTGATTATCCCTGCAATTCTAGATCTAGAATCACAACAGAATGAAACAATTGATGTTTTATGTTTTAGTGAAACGTTTATAAAACAAGGTTGCGTGACAAATTTACATTTAAATAATTATGTAGTTGTTTCCGCGTTTTGCAGGAAAAACGAAAAGAGAGGTGGGACTTGTATTCTTCTAAAAAACCACTGGAATTATAACACAATAAATTGGATATCTGAAGAAGCATCCGAAAAAGAATTCGAATGTTGTGCAGTTGAAATACCCCTCATAAATCTTGTAGTGGTCTGTATCTATCGAACCCCCAATTCAGATACATCCATATTTTTTAATAAACTAAAAAAAGTATTGACGAGACTTAATAAAGGTAAAACCATTAAAAATATAATTGTATGTGGAGACAGGAATATTGACATTTTAAAGGATAACAAATTTTCGAAAGAACTAATTGCAATACTTAATAACTATAATATTGTAAACCACATAAACAAACCGACAAGGAAAAAATCTTGTATAGATCTTATAGCCAGCAATATAGCGGAAACAAAGGGCGAAATTCATCTTCTTGCTCTATCTGATCACGAATCATGCCAAATTCTTTTTTGTGACATTCGAACGGTAAAAGGTATTTCACATAAACCACACTGGGTGTTCAAAAAAATGAGGGATTTCTCACAAGAAAATGTTTTAAAGTTTACCGAATGCATATCAGCTTTAACTTTCAACTGTGTATTAGAAACAACTAATACTAATAAAGCTTTTGATGAGTTTCATGATCTCATCGTCCTATTTTTTCAGCTTTGTTTTCCTTTCAAAACTGTAAGAATCGTACAAAAACTTGTTAAAAATAAATGGTTATCAAGGGGTATACGTCGATGCTGTGTTCGTAAGCGACAAGTATATTTGAAATATTTGCATGATCCCACAAATAAAAAACTAAACCACAATAAATTGAAATTGTACTCAAAAAAAGTGATGGGGTCTGCACAAAGATTAAATAATATGCGGTATTTAAAGCAATCTAAAAATCTAAACAAAGCATCGTGGACATTAATTAAAAATAATTTTGAACAAGAAACACAAAAACCTGACATATGCGAAATTAAACTTGACGATAATAAAATAATTAATAATCCAATTGATATAGCGAATATTTTTAATGATTTTTTTGTTAATTTGACATGTGTAATAAACGATTTTAATATAAATAATGTAAATATACCTCGTAACCCTAACTCAATTTTTTTGACTCCTACAGACCCAAATGACATTAATAAAATAATAAAACATCTTAATAATACATCTGCCACCGGGTACGATCATATACCAACATTTTTATTAAAAAAATGCTCTACACAATTGACAATTCCAATAACCCATATAATAAATCAGTCTCTAACAGAAGGAACTTTTCCTGATCGTCTTAAATTATCCATAATTAAACCTTTGCACAAGTCAGGTGAACGTAATATTTTAAAAAACTACAGGCCAATCGCACTTATACCAGTGATCTCAAAAATATTTGAAAAAGTGATGCATGATAAATTATGCAGTTTTTTGACAGCTCATTCGATATTGATCCCAAACCAATATGGCTTTAGAAAGGGTTCCTCTACCACCTTAGCCTGTTTTAACTTATTAAAGGATGTAACAGATTGTCTTAACTCGAAGTTACCAGTAATTGGTATGCTGTTAGATATGACAAAAGCATTTGATTTTGTTCATCAACCCACAGCATTAGAAAAATTCGAAAGATACGGTATAAGAGGACAAGCGTATAATTGGCTAGAAAGCTATCTGACAAATAGAAAACAATGTGTGGAAATTTGTAGTATCCAGAATAAACATCTTAATGTCTTTCAATCAGATAGTAAATCTCTTAAATGTGGCGTACCGCAAGGTAGTATCCTTGGCCCTCTTTTATTTTTACTATATATAAATGACTTGTCACAGACGACAGCGAATAAATGCATTCTTTACGCTGACGATACTACTATACTTATAAAATGCAAAAATTTGGATACATATGAATATGACATTAATCTTACTTTAAATAATATAATTCTTTGGCTTAAAAATAATAATTTGCAATTAAATTTTAATAAAACTGAATTTATACAATTTAGGACATATCGGAGACAACCGCTTAATTTAAAAATAAATTATGACGGTCAAACTGTAAAGGAAGTCGAATCGACAAAATTCTTAGGATTCACTTTGGATTCTTTTTGTGATTGGAAAACTCACGTAGACATCATCTGCACAAAACTGGAGAAGTACTTATTTGTCATCTACCGTTTAAGGTTTGTCATATCAGAGGGTGCCGCCCTTACCTGCTATCACGGATATGTGTCCTCAGTTTTACGATACGGAATCATACTTTGGGGTAACTCTGTTGACTCAGATAGAGTTTTCAAAATTCAAAAAAAGGGTGTTCGTATACTATGCGGTGCTGACTTTTTGGATAGTTGCGTACCGCTATTTAAAAAGTTAAAAATATTACCGTTTCCCTCGCTATACATTTATGAGACTTTAATTTTCGTTTACAAAAATCCAAAATTGTTTACCTTAAAACCGCCAAAAATTAGACCCCAACGGGGTAATCACAATATGCAATACGAGCATTCTGCTGCAAAATGTCTGGCTATTTGCCAGCGAAATTGTTACGAAATGTCCATTACATTATATAATACTATTAGTGACGACACGAAAAAATTGACATTTAATAAATTTAAAACTGTATTATTTAATTATTTGATTGACAATTGTATATACTCTGTGAAAGACTTTTTAGAAAAATGTAATATTTGATGAAAAATTAAAGCTTTACTATTTTATTAAATGTAACCAATTTTAAACCAATGTAATAAGTATTTACACGCCGCAAGGTAGAACAAGATGAACTATTTAAAAAACCTACCACCTTATTTAACTCTTGTTTCTCGTAAATAAACGCTTTTTATTTTTATTTTTATTTACCTTTCAGCGACAATTGTTTCGGCACTTTTCAATTCATCTGAACCAAAAAGTATTCAATGTATATTACAAATGTTTTAAAATATAAGCCACGGCTTAAAAATATATTATTGTGCATTTCAAACTATCAACCATGCAAAAAAAACAGCATTTCATAACTCAAATGATGTAGATATTTTACGCCGCATTGTGAAATTTAAAGTCCTCATAGGTTTTTCTTTTTTGTATGTCAATGTGTTTGTTACAGATATGAACTAAACTCTATTTTTACTCATGAAATAACATTTAATAATTACATAAAATACATATACTCAAGGCCATATATCCCAAAAAGGGGTAGTCAGAGCTTCAGAGCTAGAACTCCTCAACGGAGAAGATGGTAGATATAAAATAATGATAATTCTTCAACATTTTTCCCATATCATACGATATCATAAAGCTTTTCCTTACTGAACTTCCAAGAGTAAATCTTCTTCTGCGAACCCCTTTTTGGAATTTTTAGCCATATTAATAAGTAAAATATATATTTTTCTACAATTTGTGTGGCTTTGTATACAATGACGGATCACATAATTTTTCATTAACATTTACATTAATTGGTACTCAATATCAATACTACGGAAAGTTATCTATTTCGAGAAACGTTCAATATTAAACATCAGTTACTTGAAATATGCAAGCATTGTTTAAATATGGCTGTATAATTCTGATAGATTCCTTTAACATTCTCTGAGAATAATTAATTATTCAGTACTATTTGCAGTGAGTATCGGCTTAGTATTTCTTGTTTCATAGAAAATTTATTATTGACGTAAACAGAAGGTATTGTTTTTACCTTACTTCTGAAGTAATGGTGTATTATTCATCTTTACATTAGGTAGATTTGTAGTGCTTGGATTTGCTGTGTAGTGGCTTAGAATAGCACTACCCCATTTCTTCCGGTGGGTGTACGTAAGAGGCGACTAACGGTATTGGGGCTTTTAAGGGATTTTTGAGCGATGCGGTTGGAGACCCATCACCAAAAACCTTTATTTCACCATCTTTTCCCCACGCAACTTCCAAAAGTGGCTGAGGAATTTTTAATTCCCTAGCTCTGGCTACCCCTTCATGGGATTTATAGCCGTGAGTATATGTATGTTATATATGTATGTAAGATTTGTAACCTAGTGTTCAGAGAAGTCACTTCTTGTTTAAACAACATATACACGCAATAGGATGCAGGCCTATCGCTACTTTTTATGGATGAAGTAGCACACTTCTAACTAAAGTAACTAACTTTAACTTATTAATTTTGATTACATCACAATGATAAGCATCTAAAGAAAAAAAAGAAAAAAAAAACACATTTATTTGCCTCTGCAAAAATAAACAACTTACAACTACGTTGACAAACTTAAAAACAGATGTCCATTTATCACAGCCATCGCTACTCATAGTTGTCTCCAGCGACGAGTTCAAACCTTCTTATTAGCACTATCGCCAATTCTATTATTATTACTATAGATTTGGCTATAGTGTACCTTGCTGGCCAAGTACTAGTTGCCTGACTAACATCAAGACTACGACCGTGATTGTTGCCGCGACCAACGGTTTGACGTGCCCTCCATCTCCTCCTCTTATCGCTCCTCATCTTAGCTTTTGGATGACCTTATGGTTCAAGCCTGTAACATTATTCTGAACTGTATCAGTACAGTTTAAAAATAAATTTGTGAGTTCCCCGGGGATCAAACATGAGACTTCTAAGTTTGAAGCCGAGCGCTTTAACGCTACACCACAAAGGTAACCTCACTATTAACAATTCAAAGCTATGGCGCAATAAAAAAATATTACTCTAGAATAGGCCCCATTCAAGATTGGAAACCATATCATTCAGTATCTAAGCCGTAGGCCCTCCACTTAAGCCACGGAAGTTGCTAAGCTAAACGGATTGCATAGATAGAAAGCTATCTGACTTTTTCTAGAAGCTAATGGAATTGCAAAACTTGAGAGTGGTTTTTTATATTTCTGTTTTTGTTTGCAGAAAACTGTCTTCGCTTCGACGGTGATATTGTTACGTAAGTTTGCTCATGTTTCCTCCTCTTGGTGTTACATACATACACAGATAAAGGATAAAAATATCAAAAAGAGGTAGGCAGAGTTTATAAATTTTAAATTCTTCAGCCACTTTTGGAAGTTGAGTGTGGAAAAGATGGTAAAATTTTGACAGCCTTTTGTGAAGTCTGTTTAATGAAGGGAACAGTCTATAGCGTTTTTTTTTACTACTAATCAATTTGAAATATCTTCAGTTTCCTCACAGCCCATATATGTCCCCACCAAGGGGCTCGAGCCCACCTTATATAGGGCGATTTGGCCATATTCCACCACGCTGACCAATTGCGGGTTGATAGACTAACGACTACTACGGTAATAGTAGCCGGGACCGACGGCTTAACGTGCCCTCCAAAGCACGGAATCATTTTAATTTTCGGATAATCAGGTGATTCAAGCTTGCAATATCCTTCTAAACTGGGTTAACTGGGATCGAACCCGAGACCTCCGTACTTGAAACCAAGCGCTTAACTGCGAGACCACGGAGGCAGTTTATCTTCTATCTATAATATCATCTGTACTTTTTCACAATTCCCTATTGCAGAGTAGCTGGTTTTACCGGACAAATTCGTCAGTACGTGTGAAAGCTAATTGTCATGTCCTTGATCATATATTTTGCAGTCGGATATCCTGTACTGGTTACCCGGTAACCGAAAAGAGTTAAAGGGCGCTTTTTGAACCATTTTTTTCTTCCGAATCTCCGAATTGCACTTATATAGGCTGGTTTGATAATGGTAGTGTTGGGTTGCGTTCGATATATTATTATTTCGAAGAGTTAGGTGTTTCTAGTTTCGAGTTTTGCGTAAAATAATACTCACACGTAATTTATATTCGCCCCTTCGTCTAAAATTCAGATAGATAATTATACGTATTAGCATGATACCGTACCAATAACTGGACGTATAATTAAATTTATGAATTTCTGTAATCTAAGCTAGCATATTTTGGGAATAGTTATAGTGTAACTATAATAATAGTTCAGCTTTTTGCAAGAGGCGACTAGAGGTATCGGCGCTTTTTAAGTGATTTTTGGGCGATGCGACCTTTATTTTACAATCCTTTCCCCGCTCAACTTCCAAAAGTGACTGAGAAACTTCTTTTTCTGAAGCTTTGACTCTCCTTCTAGGAATTATAACAGTGAGTTTATGTATGGAATAAAAATACTGAAGGTTTTACTTTGGTGCTATCTGAAAATTATTGTTTTAAGGTTTCACCTTGAACAGTAATGTGTCAAATACCAATTTATTGCTAAAGAGGCTTTATTTATGCAAACTATTCTTGAACTATACTTTTAGAAACATTACTCTATCCTCAATTTTATTTATATATTTTGTTTAGTATTTTTCTATGTTTAATGTGTGTACTCTGAACAAAAAGTGTTAATCATATCATATATCACATGAATTATTAGTGTCAGCCACCTCTTTGTGTATATGCGGCGTATCACATGTAGAAATGTGCAGTATGTACAATTAAGTTTTTATATCTTATAAGTATCTATGTTTCTTTCGTTATTTCTTCCTTAATACAGTTTTAGTGTCAATAAGGGTTAGCCAGAAACTTCGTATTAGTTTTTCTTAGAACTTCTTACCCGATTGGTTTTACTAGTCATGAGCTAGACTGACGGATTGCCTATCGTCTAATTTGGAGACATTTAATCAGTCAAATGTAATTTACTATTGTAGATATATTGACAGCCTACCGTCTTGTGTATGTATGTCTATAAGATCTATTCAGTCTGTTGTGTCGAGGTTGACGCTGATAAAACAATTAAAATTTTATGAAACTGTGACCAAACCGATTCGAGGGTGTGCTATAAAAAGACAGGTGTCTGAAGAATGAAGTATAAAACAGCATAAATGAAAAGATTAATGGATGTGAACGAAGCTAGAGAAGTTTGCCAGGATCGTACAAAGTGGCGATTGATAGTCTCTGCCTCTGTCTCCTAGTAGAGTATTATGTATTTATGTAGGTATGTACATACATACATACATATACTCACGGCTATAAATCCCTAGAAGGGGTAGCCAGAGCTAAGGAATTAGAAATTCCTCAGCCACTCTTGGAAAGTTGAGTGGGGAAAAGATGGTAAAACAAAGGGTTTTGGTGATGGGTCTCCAACCGCATCGCTCAAAAATCTCTTAAAAGCCCCAATACCGTTAGTCGCCTAAATGGGGCAGTGCTATTCTAAGCTGGCACTACACGGAAATGTAGGTATAAATAAAAAATGTAGATATGTGAAACTTTATAATTGTATGTTTAGTATTGGAATACAATAGAACTCCCGTATTTCTTCCTGTGGGTGTTTGTAAGAGGCGACCCAGGGTATTGAGGTCTTTTTCAATCCATTGTTCGGCGACGCGGTTCACGGACCAATCACCAACAACCTTTAATGTCTAATCTTTTCAAAAATATACCTCCAAAAGGAGCGGAATATTTTCTGATTCTGAAGCTCTGGTTACCCCTATTTAGTATTTATAGCCGTGAATTTATAGGTTAGAAAGGAATATGCAATTCCAAAGTTCTCGCTACCCTTTTTAGAGATTATAGTCGTGAGTATAGGTCTTGTTTGCGCAGCTAAAATGTTTTAGTTTTAAACATTAAAACAAAACTTCGAGTGCTACGTCGTCGACACTTTTACTCAGCATTATTGTTCACTTTGAAAAGTCACGATGCTGTCAATTTGGGATAAGTAAAATCCAATTTTTCAAACTTCACAGTAATTTGTGTCAACGAAGCCTTTCGAGATTAAACCCGTCTCGTGATTGAATAAAAAAGAGAGACTGGTGTCAGTATATCTCGTTTAAATTACTATCTATAAAATCGTTTGTCGAAGTGAATATTAAATTGGTGATTCCTTAGTCGAGCCGGTTTAGAAAATCATTACTTAATTACTTATTTGTATATTATTTATGGTTTATGAAATGGATTTTAAAGACCACTATCTTAAATATTTATACCTCCAATCTATGGCTCTAAACGTTATTTAACAGTGTTTTATTGCGGAAGGAAATATTTTGTAACTGTCACATTCTATGTAAAAAGTTAATATCGCAAAAATTAATATTACGCTGAGTTTTCGCTGCTTGTTTAACATAATTAAACCTTAAAAACGTCGTATTGTCACGCTCTTTGAGTCTTTCCGGCACAATAATAATTCATATGCTTGTTGTTTGTTTGAAACATATCACAGAAAGAGAAGTTTTAGACAATATTAAGTTGTAGAACAAATGCTTGGACTATTCTTTTCGAAGTTATTATTGTTAAACATAATATGAATAAATCCAAGACATTTTTTTTTCTTAAAAGAGTTTTGAAATTAATGATTCCTCAGATACTCTTGGCAGCTAAGTAGGGAAAAGGGGGCAAATTAGAGAATAATATAGTGTCATTTTCCCATCCATATCGCCAAACTTATCGTATTTAGAAGAATCCAAAAATAATATGGTAGTTTTTCTTCCCTCTTTAAGGGAGTCTCAATTGAACGTTAACACCATATATCCCTAAAGGGTTAGCAGAGGTTTTAACACCTCTGATCATCACTTAATTACATTAGTTTTTTATCTCCTGTTGTACAGAGTGCCCACATTTTGCTCGTGATATCACATGCATCCACGTGATAGAGGGAAACTAGTCTTACTTGTGTACGAATACAGACACGTGACAACTATGCCAAGATTGTTCACGTGTTTATCCTGATTCTCTTTGATGTTTTTACTGAGATATCAAAGTCTCTAAAAGAATAGGTGGTTCATAAGTCCTGATTTCTCATATTTGCAATTATTGAGGTAAAAATAAATAGGTTTATGGGCAGGGTAACTCTTTATACAGAAAGTAATTAAACATTAAAAATATATAAATATTAGGTGTATTTACCAAAAAACATTCAAACAGCCCAAAAACCCTAAGTCTTACAGCTGCGGGTAAGTGCTATTCAAGCCAATAAAGCGCTGCAAATTTTCAGTTTATTTTTCTGTTAATATTAATTTCCATACATTTGAGCTAAACTTTAATGTACATCGTTCTTTGCTAAATCTTGCAGATTCTGAATGAAAATATCTTAAGACATAATCTCCAGACATTAAACCTCTTACGTATAGAAAACATGAATTCAAATAAACAATATTTACATTCAAATTATACTAAAGAGTGAACGTTAAAGTGAAACCATTTCCCCTTTTCATTTTAATTACTTCATTTTGAACAAAAACAACGCGAAACATTTACATAGAATTAAAGAACAGTATAAATTTTCTGTGAACGCAGCACTAAGGTTTCAAATTTAGAACGCGCGAACGGGCTCGGAATCAGCCAGCAAGCAACCTCTTTGAGTCTGATTGCTTTGTTCCCTTAAGCATTGAATTCAAAATTTATCATTCCAACACCTCTTTGCTGAACTTCGGAACAGTCTTATACATATTCCAACTGTTGTTAACATTTAAAGAAAAACATCGTATAATTTTGTAGGGAGACTTAGTTTCATTTGTGTTGATGGTGTTTAAACTAGATGTATTAAGACGTTGATTTTAAGAATTATGAATCAGTCTTGTTAATATTGGGATATTATAAATTTTGAACATTGTCATATTATTAATGTTCCAGCCGAGGAAATCGAGCCTTTCTTCAAAAGAGAGGTTGGGTTAGGTGGTTAGTATAATATATAGTAATCGTTCACCAAGCTGGCCAAGATCTGATTGGCAGAATTTAACAACTACTCCGTCATAACGCCAACATTATTTGACTTAACCTTAACTTTACTGAACTCTACAAGGTATGGAATCGTTTTTTTTCTCGAGTAAAAGGGGAATCAGCGTACAATGCAACAACTAGAATAAAAATCACGAAAAGCCTTTTGAAAACCTAGAGCCTTCGGATTTTTAGCCAGCACCCTTATTACAGCATGGAGGCGTGATGATTCGTTAGTTGCCGAGAGTACAAAGTGTAAACGACTAACTGTAAATACTTCAATGGGTAGAAAACTTTTTTATCTTTTTAGGGTTCCGTAGCCAAATGGCAAAAACGGGACGCTTATAGATTCGTCATCTGTCCGTCTGTCCGTCCGTCCGTCCGTATGTCACAGCCAGTTTATTCCGAAACAATCAGAACTATATTATTGAAAATTGGTGCGTAGATGTATTCTGTAAACCGCATTAAGATTTTAAAATAAAATCTGAAAAAAAAACCAAAATTTTTAGGGTTCCCCATACATAGAACTGAAACTAAAAAATTTTTTTTTCATCAAACCTATACGTGTGGGGTATCTATCAAAAGGTATTTGAAAATGATGTTGAGGTTTCTTATATAATTTTTTTCAAAACTGAAAAGTTTGCGCAAGAGACTTTTCCAAAGTGGTAAAATGTGTGTCCCCCCCCCGTAACTTCTAAAATATGGGCATGATAAAACTGAAAAAAATATATGATGTGTATTACAATACAAACTACCAACGAAAATTGGTTTGGATGAGATCTAGCCAGTAGTTCTAGTTTTAAACGTCATAAATCAAATTGCTTACCTAATTTATTAATTTCACTGAAATATATAACAATAATTTTACTATCACAGGCCTTACGCATAAAACGTGAACCATTGTTTTCTTATAGTAAATCAGTGATAAGTAAATAACATTTTAAACTAAACATTTTAAACTTGTATATTACTATGTTACCTACCTGCTGCTAGTGCTGCTACGGAACCCTTCATGAGCGAGTCCATCTCGCTCTTGGCCGCTTTTTATCTTTATTTATCTTTTACCAGGTGACAATGTCACGTGATTTTCACAAGAATTAGTACCTTAGCCTTAGATATATGCGGCGTAAACGTTTGAGTTTGAGAAGGATTAGAATACAAGCCTTCTGTATTTCAGACTGATCCGTTTCAGACGCTCAAAGGAATGATCATTTTTTCGTAGTTTTGCATTTTTGTTTGCTTCGTGAGTAGACCTTTTCTACGAAAGCCGCTTTATCTAGAGGAAATCTATGTTTGTTTGGACATATCAAATAAATTTTTTTGCTATTGTATGCACAATGCACTTTCATTTTGTGGAGGCTTTTCCCTATCAAAAATAGGAATGTATTTTGTTCATTATTTTTATTGGTTACGCATTCAAACATACATATACTCACGGTGATAAATCCTAAAACGTAGTAGCCAGAGCTTTGGAGCTAGAAACTCCTCAGCCACATTTGAAAGTCGATAGAGGACAAGATGGTAGGAATAAAGTGTCATTGTTTTGTAAGTCTCCAACCACATCGCCCAAAAACCACTTAAAAATCCCCGCATGGGTAGAAAGGGCACTACCCCTTTCTAAGCCGTCACTACGCGGCAAAGTAGTGGTCGCAATTTCTAATTCAGGAGTACTGGCTACCCCTTAGAAAGAAAGAAAGAGAAAGAAAGAGAGACATTTATTCGCTGCACAGATGAGCAAGAGACATACAGTTAAACATAAAAAGAAAAAATAAAAGGTTTGACAAAAACAATATTGGAAAAAAAAACATGAAAAAAAATGTATAATAATAATAGAAAAAACAATGTAATACAGAACGTATTAGATAAAGATAAAAGAAGACAAAGATAGAAAAAATAAAAAACTTTTTTTTTAAAATAACAACATAAGTTGACAATTTACATACAAAGGTCTCTGCACAGCGAAACGGTGCTGACTCAGCATAACGTTGTGAGCTCTGAGAACTCACAACACTGATTTTCAGTCAGCACCTACACAAGTGAAATTGCGAGCATTACACTAAACGCAACAGAGTAGTGGACATACATACAATATGTTTATATATATTAGATTTTGATAAGCATATTTAACAAGGATATATACTAAATAAACAAAAAAATAATAATATAATAATTATAGAGTACAAATATACAGCCTTATTGTTATTCATAAAGGTAAGTGTATGTATTTATATCCATTCTTTCAAAGTCGTAGTATCTTAGAGGAGGCCCCGCCTAAAGAGTTGAAATACGAGGGTTCAAATCTTGAATAAAACAAATTTACACAAAATGATTGTCCGCTAAGGTTTCCGGATGATATTTTTTATTATGAATTCATAAAAAATATTTATAAGAAATTTCATACTTTAAGTGAATTAAGTTATTATAACACAGCCATTTAAATAATTGAAAACCACCTTGACACTTGCGAAGTAATCATTCTTGTAAATATATACTATATACATACATACATATATATTCTCACGGCCATAAATCCCAAAAAGGGATAGCCCGAGCTTAAGAGCAAGGAACTCTTCAACCACTTTTTGAAGATAAATGGGGCAAAGTTTGTTACATAAATTAACTTTTGTTTGGTAATAATTATCGTAGTTTAAATCTTTTTGGTTCATGAAAACTTCATGTGGGAATAATTACTAATAAAAAAAGAATAAATAAAGGAAAGAAAAATTTCGACACATACCCGAGGTTGCGGGTTCAATTCCCGCCTGTGTCGAAATTTTTGTTTTCTTTATTTATTAGTAAAAAATATCATTCTTAATACAGAGCTCCTAATGATTCAAACATACCAACTCTTTCATGAATTTTCATGTAGATGTGGCGATATATGATTGCCAGTTCACCAAAAAGATACGCAAACCAATCGAACTAAGTTCCGAGTAAGATTATGTAATTCGTTACAATGGAGTTATTGCGTTCAATTTCCTACCTTTCTGAATAAGGCCAGGAAATATCTATAATTTTCGTCCGAACAACCAACGATCTATTCAGGCTATAGGAGAACAAAAAAACTAGGTCGAATGACTCGGCGGATAAGCTAATTTTGATGCTATATTAAAACCTGTGTGTGCTAATGGCTTAGAATAGCACTACCCCATTTCTAATTCAAATTCAAATCAAATTCAAATCATTTATTGCATTCAAGTGGTACATACAAGGTGATACAGGTTGTTTTTATTTAATAAGCCATAACTTGAATCCTGATAGGGCACCGCATAATATAAACTTACAAATAAAAGTTATAAAATATAAATAATAAAAAGAAAAGAGACAATTCTAAATAAAACACAAGTATGATATAAAACGGAAAAATTAAAAACTTAAAACTAAACTTTATTGGTAAATTATAATACTAGCTTATTTTATTATTACTACAAGTTAATTAAATTAAAAATATATTAAAGGTCCGCATATTTCTTCCGCTGTGTAGTGTCGGCATAGAATAGCACTACCCCATTTCTTCCCGTGGGTGTTTCGTAGGAGTCGACTAAGGGAACAGGGCTTCTACCATCTTCGCCCTTACACCAATCCAAGGTCTGCCGCGCCGAGGGATGCGTGGCCAGGGAGCGCTAGCGTGCCGCCCGCGCCGTCCCGGAGCTTGGTGCACTCCGGGTACTAAATAACCTTACCTAGTCATGCGGGGCTCTGGCTAGGTGGACAGTTTATTTCCCTTGCTTATCGTGGGGCCAAAATGTGTGCAACTAAAAATAAACACGGAGGCGGCGATGCAGCTCGCCACTCATCACGCCGTGGTTTCTCGCGGGGCGAAATGTGGGCTACAGAGACCCGCTTCAGTACGTTGAATGTGTGTGGAGGGATGCATGAAAAATTAGATGAAGTATGTATGAAAGAAAAATAGATTTGCTGTGTGTGAATGAAACGAAGCGAAAGGAAAAAGAGGTGTCACAACTTGGCAACATTAGGATGGCTCAGTGTATGAAAGGTTACGAATGTGTGAGTCCAAGGCTCCTGTGGCTGAAGGTGAAAATAGGGCTTGTCCGGATGCGCATAATTTGTGTGTATGCTCCGGACATGTCTAAGTCACTTTCCGAGAGGGAGGTGTTTTGGAATTTGTTAGATGATGTTGTGAATGTAAATAACCTTACCTAGTCATGCGGGGCTCTGGCTAGGTGGACAGTTTATTTCCCTTGCTTATCGTGGTGCCAAAATGTGTGCAACTAAAAATAAACACGGAGGCGGCGATGCAGCTCGCCACTCATCACGCCGTGGTTCCTCGCGGGGCGAAATGTGGGCTACAGAGACCCGCTTCAGTACGTTGAATGTGTGTGGAGGGATGCATGAAAAATTAGATGAAGTATGTATGAAAGAAAAATAGATTTGCTGTGTGTGAATGAAACGAAGCGAAAGGAAAAAGAGGTGTCACAACTTGGCAACATTAGGATGGCTCAGTGTATGAAAGGTTACGAATGTGTGAGTCCAAGGCTCCTGTGGCTGAAGGTGAAAATAGGGCTTGTCCGGATGCGCATAATTTGTGTGTATGCTCCGGACATGTCTAAGTCACTTTCCGAGAGGGAGGTGTTTTGGAATTTGTTAGATGATGTTGTGAATGGGTGTGATCAGAATGAGAGAATTATAATGTTAGGAGATTTTAATGGCTGGGTTGGTGTGTCAGGGGGCATTGTCGGTAAATTGTATGCTAAGGTACTGATTGAAAGAGTGATGAATGAAACTGATGAGAAAATATGGGATGTGCAAGCAGGATTTAGAAAAGGAATGGGATGTATGGATCAAATCTTCTCTCTAATGAGCATCACCGAAAAGTTCTTAGCTAATAACCAAAAGGTGTATTGCTCCTTCATTGATTTAGAGAAGGCGTATGATAGGGTGGTAAGAAAGTGTTTATGGGAGGTGTAATCCAAGTTCGGTTTGGGGAGTCAACTTTTACGTGCATTGGTATCACTCTCTGAGGATTCTAGTGCATGTGTAAGAGTAAACGGGGAAAACACTGACTGGTTTGGAATCTCTAGGGGTGTCCGACAGGGATGTGTAGCTTCTCCGTGGCTCTTCAATTTGTTCATGGATGACTGTTTGACAGAGTTGCGTGAAAGTGATTATGGACTAAGAATGGGTGGATTCATCATTAAATGCCTCTTGTGTGCTGACGATCAAGTGCCACTTGCATCATCGGCAGAAGAGTTGCAAGAGATGATGAATATTGCATGTAAGTCTTTTGTAAGAAAGGGAATGAGGGTGAATGTGGATAAGACCAAAACGATGGTTTTTGAGAGACAGGAAGATGTGACAGAATGCGTGATTGCGATTGATGGTAAGGATGTGGAACAGGTGAAGGAGTTTGTATATCTGGGAAGTTTGTTTACAAGGGATGGAAAATGTGATGAAAATATTAAGAGAAGAGTGAAAAAGGGTAATGCGATTAATGGAGCATTGGATAGCCTAATGTCTAGTCAATCGATGTCCAAAAGGGTCCGAATGGCTGTGCATGATGCCGTTCTTGTTCCTACGCTTATGTATGGCAGTGAATGTTGGGTGTGGCAGAAGAAGCATGAAAGCAGAGTGAATGCAGTAGAAATGAGGTCCCTCAGAAAAGTTTGTAATGTTAGGTTATGTGATCGTGTGAGGAACGATGTGATTCGTGAAAGGTTTGGTGTAATCGAGAAGATGGATGATAGGAAATTGGTAAAAGGTATCTATGGAGCTAATGTGGAAGCTAATGTTAGTAGAGGACGGCCACAAAAGACACACTTGGACCAAATTGAAAGTGTGCTCAAAAAGGCAGGCGTCCGAAGTATGAAGAATAAAAGAGCATGTATGAAAAGATTGATGGATGTAGACAAAGCAAGAGAGGTTTGCCAGGATCGTACGAAGTGGCGATCGATAGTCTCTGCCTTTGAGTACCCCAATGGGAATTAACGGCGTGAGTATATGTATGTATGTATGTATATTTCTTCCGGTGGCTGTACGTAAGAGGCGACTGACGGTATTGGGAGCTTTTAAGGGACTTTTGGGCGATGCTGTTGGAGACCCATCACCAACAACCTTTATTTTACCATCTTTTCCCCACACAAGTTTCCAAAAGTGGCTGAGAAATTTCTTATTCCTTGGCTCTGGCTACCCCTTCTAGGGATTTATAGCCGTGAGTATGTATGTATGTATGTATTAAAACCTGCTAGAAGAAGGTAATTAATACAGAAGCAATTTTAAAAGCATAAGAATCTTAACTGCTCTTTTGAATGGCTCAAGTTCCTATCTACACAAACATTAATAATGTGATTGTAATTTAATGCTTTTTGTTAATTATGTCAGAACAATAAAGAATATTTGATTTGATTTGATTACAATAACCAAGTCCGAGTGGATCAGTGAGTAGCTTCTCGGTCCGAAGGTCGCGGGTTTGATCCCCGCTGAAAACATTTATGTGATGAGCATAAATGATTGTTTATTTTTATCAGTTACCAAATGTGAAACAAATAAAATAAATACATATACTCACGGCTATAAATCCCAGAAAGGAGAAACCAGAGCTACTTTTGAAAGTCAAGAGGGGAAAGAGTTGTAAAAAAAAGGTTGTTGGTGGTAGGTCTCTAACTGCATTGTCCAAAAATTACTTAAAATTCTGTAATACCCTGTCGCCTATTACGACACCCACGGAAAGATATGGGTTAGTGCTTCGCCTCAACATACCAGATGGGTCGTAGGCGACGACCTGCCCTATTGGCTGTACCGTTCACACGCACCAAACTACTAGGGGAGGCTCCAGTCACTCGGGCTCTTAGAAAATTAAATTTAATTGCTGAGGATGTAGACTTGTTTTGGTGTACTCTGAATGAATTTACAATAGTAGCATTAAACATAATTTGCTACAAGTGAAGAAATTAAATATAAAATTACATATACCTATGTTAGAATCAGTTTTATGGTTATCATGTGTGAATAAATAAATAAATAAACCCTAAGACACTTCATAGCACAAATAAAATATAATACAAATCAAATTTATTATCAATAAAGGAAACTATATTTTTCCTCAAAAAGTAGAGTTAAAACGCGTATTCCTTGGCCCGCACACAACTGGGCAGGTCGAGTAATGCCTCGTTTAACCTTCGATCTTCGGGAATTGGCAACAGCTCCATCTGAGCCTCGAAGATTCAACTGCGAAACACGAAACTTATTTTTAACAGTTCTAATTCTATTGTACTTTGTCTTTGTATTCAATTTTTATACAATAAGTTGTAGTCTACTTTTACAACATGCATATGATAAAGCTTAAGAAGGTTTACTTCTTGCATTCAAACATAAATGTACATAATAAATAAAGAATAAAAAGGAAAGAAAAATTTCGACACAGGCGGGATTCGAACCCGCGACCTCGGGTATACGCCCCCGTCGCTCTTGCCAATTGAGCTACCGTGTCAATGGCTGCCAGCGCGAAATTCTTCTATCCTTTATTTCTTTTACACGTTTTAGTAGTGTTTGCGTTTCCTACCTCCGATTTTTTTCCTAATTCGGAGGGCCACTTGTCTATCTTTTCAGAT
Organism: Bedellia somnulentella; assembly: GCA_963576735.1. NCBI lineage: Eukaryota > Metazoa > Arthropoda > Insecta > Lepidoptera > Bedelliidae > Bedellia > Bedellia somnulentella. The sequence goes on along the minus strand of OY755185.1, from coordinate 1,697,622 downwards.
AGAATGCAAATGTTGAAAACGCCTAACTATCACATAATTTAAATCTTTTTGTTCATGAAAACCTCATGTGGGGATTATTACTAATAAATAAAGAATAAATAAAGGAAAGGAAAATTTCGACACAGGCGGGATTCGAACCCGCGACCTCGGGTATACGCCCCCGTCGCTCTTGCCAATTGAGCTACCGTGTCAATGGCTGCCAGCGCGAAATTCTTCTATCCTTTATTTCTCTTACACGTTTTAGTAGTGTTAGCGTTTCCTACCTCCGAATTTTTTCCTAATTCGGAAGGATTATTTATTAGTAATAATCCCCACATGAGGTTTTCATGAACAAAAAGATTTAAATAAATGTACATACATACAAACATACACTCACGGTCTTAAATCCCAAAAAGTGGTAGCCAGAGCTTTCGAACTAGAAACTCGTCAGCCACATTTGGAAGTTGATAGGGGGAAGATGGTAGAAAAAATATCATTGGTGATAAGTCTCCAACCGCATCGCCCAAACACCTTAAAAAGCCCCATACCCTCAGTCGCCTCTTACGACACCCGTGGGTAGAAAGGGTTAGTGAAATTTTGAGCCGGAATTACACGGCAATTGTAAATAAATGAAATTTTAGGTAAGTACGTATTTATCAACATTTAAATTTGCAGCACTAATACTTCTGAACATCACGTGACATTCTCACCTGGTGTTCAGAGTACCCACGTTTTGCTTGGACAGTGTACTTACGTAATAGGGGGCGTGCCTATCGTTTTGTACGAATACAATGTCAGGTCTCAGGACTAAGTACAACTCAGCCAAGAATGATTGTGCAGAAGATGGTCTGCACGATAAGCGGTGTTCTACACACTAAGCTATTGCGGTCGCTTTTTATCAGAGAATAAAAATACGCAATTCGCAAACTCATATTTTACCTGGTGACAACGTGTTTTTAATGGCTGTAACTTTAATATCGGCTCCGACTGTCAATATGGCTGCTAATTAATTAATGTCCCCAAGGCTAATATGTGTATAAAATGTAAATTCACTGATTTTGTACCTTTAGTTTCATATTTTATTAAAATAATTTATTTATAAAGCAATGCTTTTTATATTTGGAATAAGTCATCACTCATCACGTAATTAAAAACTTTACACACAATAAAAGTACGTAGCTACATACATACATATACTCACGGCTATATTGCCCTAGAAAGGGTAACCAGAGCCAAGGAATAATAAATTCCTCAGCCACTTTTGCAAGTTGAATGGGGAAAAGATGGTAAAAATAAAGGTTTTGGTGATGGGTCTCCAACCGCATGGCCCAAAAATCCAATAAAAAGCCCCAATACCCTTAGTCGCCTCTTACGACACCCGATAGAAAGGGGTATATATAGAAAATAATGTATTTGGTATATTCAAGAAAAAATAGATTGCCTTTAAACAAAGCGGCTTTCGCAAAAAAAGGTCCACTCACGAATAGATGTAAATATAAACATGTAAATATAAAACTACGAAAAAATAATCTTAACTTTGAGGAATGCATCTAGAACTGGACCACTCAGGATCAGTCTGAAATTCAGAAGACTTGTATTCTAATCCTTTTCATATTCAAACGTTCACGTCGAATATGCCCGAAGGGGTGGCTGAGGTACTCGTACTAGCTCGTCTGAACATCACGTGACATTGTCACCTGATGTTCAGGGTACCCACGTTTTGCTTGGACAGTGTAGTCCCGCGCTAACAATGAATATTTATGACCATAAGTGTGTTTGCGCTTTTGGAAATTAAATGAAGAAAAGATGGTAAAAGAAGAATACTTGGTGTTAGCCATCACCAAGTATTCTTCTTTTACCATCTTTTCTTCCTTTTACCAGCTTTTACCAGCTTCATCGCAAAACAAGCACTTAAAAGCCCCCAATATTCCTATCAAGCCATTATATACAGCCGAATTCTGTTCTTGGAATTATGAGAAGATAAATTATGTAACAAAATTTCTTTGAAATCGATCATATTATACAAAGTAATATTTTAGTATGTAAATTGACACGATACAAATTTTATCGCGAAGAGAATATCATAATAGAATTACCTTTATGATTTTAATTTTAAAACATACTTGTGATCCGCCGCAGCTTCGCACGGGTATAGGTATTTTATTATACTCAACTCAGACTAAAACGTTCACGCCATATACCCCTGAAGGGGTTAGCAGAGGTTCCCAATACTTCTGAACGTCACGTGACATTGTCACTTGATGTTTAAAGTACCCTCATTTTGCTTGAAAAGTGTACTCATGTAAAAGGGGGCAGGCCAATACAGTTTTGTACGAATACACTGTCACAGGTCCAAGCACAACTTAGCCATGTGGTGTTCCTCACGATGTTTTCCTTCACCGTTAATAATCATGATAAATCAACCACATATGTCTGACAAAGACAAGTTGGTGTAGGCCCGACCCGGATTTAAACCATTATCATCTGCATGATAAGCGGTGTTCTACCCACTGAGCTGTATAGCACGGGTAAAGGTATTTTTATTGGAGCGAATCTCCATTTACCCCCGACTTTTGTAAAAGGCTTGTCACAGAACTCCTCTTAAACGGTTGATCCGATCACAGCCAAATTTTGCACGATGGTTCAAGACATCAAGGACAAGGTTTTAACGAAGAGAACATGGAGATAGATGTTACCATTGAGGAATAATCACCCGTGAAAATTTCCCATGTAAGTCGACTTGCTCGCCCTAGCGATTACTCGACAATCACTCGCCACTTCGCTCCAATTTGGCATTGCGAAGCATTAATACCTACCTAGTAATATTAATGTATGTGCTTTCTTTAATCACTGCTCACTCTCTATTAAATTCAACGTTTGATATATTAGTCTACCTATGTTTTTCCTGAAGGTTCTATAGATAAAACATAAAAAAAAGATTCTATAAATGAAACATTTAAAAAAATGTGTGGTTGTGTGGCGTTTAAATTACCTGTTAATTTCTTATAAGGGGTAGCTGATGCTTTAGAATACGTAATTCTTCAGCCACTTTTAGATTTTAAGTGGGGACAAGATGGTAGGAATAAAGTATCGTTTGTGATGGGTCTTCAACCGCATCGCCCAAAAACCAATTAAACAAGTCCCAAACCTTTAGTCGCCTCCTACAAAACCCAAGGTTAGAAAGGGGTGGTGACATTCAAAGCCGGCACTACACGGCAAATTCGTATTTAAGTACTTTCCTATACTAACTGAATTTAAGCCAAAGATGTTAAAAATAAACGGTTTTCTGTTTAAGGGCATGGACTTTCATATGTAAACAACTAAGTAATTTCACTGCTTTGCCATAGCATGTCAACACGAAACATTAGTAAAAGAACTGCCTCGGAACAGCAAGTCATTTGTATTTGAACTTAGCGTTGAGCTCTGAAAAGAATTGACTTCGATTTCGGTGGCCCACAAAATACGATGAAATACTTTTTGTTACTTTACAAACTTTTTGTGAAAGAAGAAATGATTTTTTGTGGGTTGTACAAGGCATTTTGGCAGCAAACTGTTGTAATTGTTTTTTTTTTATATAGTTCATGAAATAGGGTTGACCTATTATAGCGTCAATGATTCTATTTAAGTATGCTTCGCCTTACCTAGAAGTTTTTATGTAATTTAGCTATAACATGTATTAGGCCGTGTAGTGCCGGCTTAGAATGTCGCTACCCCTTTCTACCAACGGGTGTCGTAAGAGGCGACTAAGGGTATTGGGGCTATTTATTGGATATTTGGGCGATGCGGTTGGAGACCTATCACCAAAAACCTTTATTTTACTGCCTTTTCCCCACTCAACTTCCAAATGTGGCTGAGGAATTTATAATTCCTTGGCTCTGGCTACCCCTTCTAGGGAATTATAGCCGTGAGTATATGAATGAATGAATGAATGTATTAGGCCTATGGAGATATATTTTTATATACGATTATTTGCATGATTCAAATATGGGGCCTAACTTTATACCATGCATCATTATTTATGAATATAAAATCAAACTTTTAATTACCAAGTATTAACCAAAACGCAATTATATTTTTTTCGTTTTTATTTTTTCATAATCACCAAGACACACAATGATTGATGCACGATAATAGTTTTATACTTAAATGGGAAAACAATCATTAGTCTCATGATGAAAAATTTGCGCAAAACAAGGTCTGAGGACCCTATATACAAATTATTTTTATATATAATATAAAATCATTACATACAACAATACATTACCTACAATTGGCTGTGCAGTCATAAATAAAAGATGTTATTAAAGGAAGAATCTTTAATTTATGAGTAATAATCCCCACATGAGGAATTCATGTCAAAAAACATTAAATTATGTGATAGTCAGGCGTTTCCAACATTTGCATTCTATCTGAAAAAGTAGACAAGTGGTCGTCCGAATTAGTTAAAATTCGGAGGTAGGAAACGCAAACACTACTTGAACGTGTAAAAAAGAAACAAAGGATAGAGAAATTTCGCGCTGGATGCCAACTGACACTGTAGCTCAGTTGGCAGAGCGACGGGGGCGTATACCCGAAGGTCGCGGGTTCGAACCCCGCCAGTGTCGAAATTTTTCTTTCCTTTAATAACATCTTTTATTTATGAGTAATAATCCCCACATGAGGAATTCATGTCAAAAAACAGTAAATTATGGCTGTGTAGTGTCGGCTTAGAATAGCACTACCCCATTTCTTCCGATGGGTGTACGTAAGAGGCGACTAACGGAATTGGCGGCTTTAAAGGGATTTTGGGCGATGCGGTTGGAGACCCATCACCAAGAACCTTTATTTCACCATCTATTCCCCATGCAACTTCCAAAAGTGGCTGAGGAATTTCTAATCCCTTAGCTCTGGCTACCCATTTCTAGGGATTTATAGCCGTGAGTATATGTATGTATGTATACAATAAAAAACATATAAAAAATAGTTTGTAGTTTTACCAGCAAACACCTTTATGTCGACCAATCAGCGCACGGTATTGTCGCTTCGAATAGCGTAATACGTAATTTGAACATCCATTTAAGCGTTGCCATGGCTTCTGTGAAACCATGTGTGCCTGGTACATTAGTGCTAATTGTAACTTTGTGTTGTTCTGAGTTTATTCAAACTACCCTAAGCCTTGCTGGTAAAGATCTGTCTGAGTGATAAGACCGACGATAGTTGCATTTTTATCATTATTATTTTTAGAAACTTTAAATTCTGTTGTGTAGTGTCGACTTAGAATTGCACTACCCCATTTCTACCCATGGGTGCTACTAAGAGGCAACTAAGGGTTTTAGGGCTTTTGGAGACCCATCACCAATAAATAACCTTTAGTTTATCATCTTTTTCCCAATCAAGTTTCCAAAAGTTTACGTTTACACATAAGTAAACCGCTATCGTTCTCTTTTTACCATGTCATGTAATTGAACACTTGACATATTTAAAAGAAAAAAGAAACCTTATATTCATAACCAAAGAACAATTTAAAGAGATAAATGACAATCATCCTTAAACATACATACATATACTCACGGCTATAAATCCCGAGAAGGGGTAGCCAGAGCTAAGAAATTAGAAATTCCTCAGCCACTTTTGGAAACTTGAGTGGGGAAAAGATGGTAAAGTAAAGGTTGTTGGTGATGGGTCTCCAACCGCATCGCCCAAAAATCCCTTAAAAGCCCCAATACTGTTAGTCGCCTCTTACGTACACCCACCGGAAGAAATGGGGTAGTGCTAGTCTAAGCCGACACTACACAACATCATCCTTAAAGGTCCATGTTAAACAAAAAAAAAATATGAAAACAAATAAACGTTTTAACATGTTAATGCCCTATAGCTATTACGACACACTATTCGTATAAATAACCTGGAGCCTGGCAAATAGCTATGAAATTCTTAGTAAAATAACCTTTTATATCATAATACATATAGGTTGGCAGAAGGGGTTGGCAGAGGTACCAATACTTCTGAACTCACATAGCAGCGCCATCTAGTGTCCAGAGAAGGTACCCATGTTTTGCTTAGACAGTGTACTCACGTGATAGGGGGCAGGCCTATCGCCATTTTGTACGAATACACTGTCACATGACTAAGAACAACTCAGCCATGTGGGTTTCCTCACGATGTTTTCCCTCACCGTTAACAACCATGATAAATTAACCACACATATGACTTTTGAAAAGACAAATTGGTGTATGCCCGACCAAGTATAGGAACTCACGCCCTTCTGTTTTTCGGGCGGGTGTTCTACCCACTGGACTATCATGTCGCAATTCGTATACATAAAATAGAGCCTGGCAAACAGCTATGAAATTCTTAATAAAATAACCTTTTATAATATTTTGAAATAGCCACAACTTTCTATCTACGCAAACAAAAATAAAGTGATTACTCAATTCGAGTTAAAAAGTTGGAATGAAGCGAAAACCCTCTGGATAAAGCAACTTACTTTATCAAATCAAATAATCTGATTATCATTCGGTAAATTAACAGTCATTCGAAAAGCAATTTGCCTTAAAGGTAAACAAATTTTAATCGAATTCTAGCAATTTTGTTATCGTCCGATCATGCTATGATTATTGCTTATAGAATGTTAGGGTTGTCACGAAAGGGTTTAACTTAATTGTTAATTGTCTGTTTTGTAATGTTAGCGTAATCGAACATGCTTTTGTAAGTTACTTAATTGTATTAATAAATTTTTGTACTAACCCATTGTAAAATTAAGGTGTATTTTAAGTATTTCAATTAGGTCAGGACAGTCTAGGTGAAATTAAACATAAACGTTCACGCCGAATATCCCCGAAGGGGTTGGCAGAGGTACTAATACTTCTGAACATCACGTGACTTTGTCACCTTGTGTTCAGAGTACCCACGTTTTGCATGGATAGTGTACTCACGTGAAATTAAAGAACACAGTAAATCATTATTTATTTATTTATTTATTATTGAGTAAAACAAACAGCACTTAATCTATTAACAAACATTTTTAAATATAACAATTTATCGTGCCAATTATATGTTTCACAAATTTCATTTAATAAACTGAGCATTAATTTGTAGCAGAAATATTTATGGACATATAAAATAGAGTTCTTTTATTAAGGTGTGTTTCTCGTACAAATTAATACAATTATTACTATAGTGTGTTGTGCTGTGCAGTGTCGGCTCAGAATAGCGTTAGCCCATTTCTACCTATGGGCGATTGTAGGCTTTTTAAGTGATTTTCGGCTATGCGGTTGGAGACCAACTACCTTAATTTTGCAATATTTTCCCCACTCAAATTCCAAAAGTAGCTAAGGAACTTATCTGTCCAAAACTCTGGCTACCCCTTTTAAGGATTTAATACCGTGAGTATATGTATATTATATTTTCACTATCATTAACACTCACTAAAAGCGGTCTTTTTGAAATCACTGGGTGCTAAAATCAGTAAAAACTCCAGTCATTTTAGATGAATTTAACCTGCATATATTTATTCCCGTTTTTTAATATAGCTTCGCAATACTGATATTTTTTCGAAAAAAAAACCTACTTAAAATAAATATATCTTAGCTTATATTTTTATTGTTACATTTTGGTATTATTTTGTTCAGACTTGAAATACCCACAGGAGTTTGTTTGATATGGATTATAAAAACCCTCATCAATAATTATACTTACTTACTTATTTATACTCACGCCCATTATTCCCATTGGGGTAGGCAGAGACTATCGATCGCCACTTAGTACGATCTTGACAAACATCTCTTGCTTCCCTTACATTCATTATTCTTCTCATACATGCTCTCTTATTCTTCTCACTTCGGATAATAATAATTATTCATCAATAATAATTAATTATAATTGTATATGAGTAATTGATTTACGTTTACCTTACCTTCCTTGCCTTGTTTTATTTGTACATTTATAATTCATAAAAACTAGTCAAAAGTCAATCATAGAATGTGTCTTAAAACTCGAGTAACGTAAATACCACGAAATCTTTAAAAATAGCAGTGTCACCGCAACTTTTCAGACAGATTCAGTGTGAATGTTACGAGTATGTCAAATTAGTGGTGGCGACATTTCGTGGGTTTCTACTGTTTGCATAGATTGCTATTTGACCTTATGATTTTAAGTTATGCTTAAAGTTACTACGATAAAAACATTTAAATAATTAAAACTTTGATGTTATTATTAAAATACTAGCTTTTTGCCCCGCGACTTCGTCCGCGTGGACTTCATTTTTTGCATCCAGTTTACATAATACCAAAATACCGAAACACTATCTCAACTTCTGTTTTTTATATTTATAATCCCGCGGGCATTGTAAATGAAATAAAGGACATTGAGGCTTTTTAAGTGATTGTTGGGCGATGCAGTTTGTGACCCATCACTAACAACCTTTATTAACCTATCTTTTATCAATATATTTCCAAAATTGGATGAAGAATCTCAGAAGCTATGGCTACCCTTTTATGGAATTTATGGTTGTTAGCATATATTCATGAATGATTGATAGATGGATTTCATAAATTCAATCGCACCAAGTTTTATTATAAAATGTAAAAAAACTCTATATTAACTTTCATTTGCTATATCAACCCGTTAGGGGTTGAGTTCCAAAAATTCCTTTTTAATTGTTCATAAGAATCATGAAACAAATATACCAAGTTTTTATGTTCAGAAATAAGAATATCTTTAGTAAGTACAGATACGGATAGTAGTTTGGCGCTGCGGCGACGGCCCGGTGCTGCCCCCTACACTGACCGTTGGTGATAGTGGGAGAGCTTGCAGCGATTGCTTGGCAATATAGTGATGATTAGTGGTGGATCTCCTTCCAAAATAATCGCTAAATTGAAGGGATAGTGCTTGTTATTATTATATATAGTGTTATTTTAAGCTAACAAAACATTTTTTTACAAAAAGCTTGAAGTACCTGAGATACGAACCCGGGACGATTGATTCATAATAGTTCTAATTAAATATTCATAGTAGTTAGTTATACCGCTACGCCACGGAGACGTTACCGGGGCGGTGTCAATTTTTTATTACGCTTTATTTCATATTAGTCTTACTATTGATAAACAAATTTGTCATTTAAATTGATGAAACCCCTTCATCATTCCAAAATGAACATTAACAAAGTGTCTGATGTGAATTCCATCGATGATAAAAATAATCGCTGCAATATTTTGAGCCATATATGAGTTAAGGTTTTTTGATGTTCCTATGAGAACTCTTGCGGATTCCTTAGTTTCAAGGAATCGTCGTCGTTTCATTTAGCTTCTAAATTTACATGTTAATATTCGTTTGCAATATAAGTAGATGTAAAAAAAAAATGTATACGATGAAAAAATAGTACATCATCCCTCGGGAGTTCCTTATTTTCGGGGATCCATTACCATACCATGAAGCTTCTAAATTTTGATTTTTATATTAGTTTACAATATTTTACGTTGTTTTAAACGATACACAGCGCCATCTCCAATGCATTTAGTAAGCAAACAATATTTTTGATTTCCCATGGGAACATATTTTTTCCGGGATAAAAAGTACCCTATTATTTAATTTAAACTTCTAACTACACGTCTGAAAAATTTCAAAGCAATCGGTTCAGTATTTACGGCGTGAAAGCGGAACAAACAAACAAACAAACTCACTTTCCCATTTATAATATTAGTATGGATGTAAAGTTCGGGCAGCAAATTGATTTCCATCAATCAATGAAGGTGCTAATGTAAGTATTGTAAGATTACTAAAGAAAAAACAATTAAAAGTAACGAATCGGAAAGCCTAATTAATACTGGGCAAGTAACATAATACAAGAAAAAAATACAATAATTATAAGCAAAGTTAATGAAGATTTTATTTGATTGAGTTTTTTTTATTTTAAATGGTGATGTTAAATATTTAATCAAGCTTGTTGACAAATTATATCAAAATTTTTTTTTTACATTTTATTTCAAAACATAAAGATAGAAAGTCTTTAGCAGTTATAAAATATCTTTAAATAATTATCTTTTGTGATGACCCTAATATTTCCCAAAAGGGCCTCATTGCCGAGTTAGCAAATAAGCGACAGTCACCTAACATTCGATTAATTACATTGACATAAGTCGAATCGATTCTTCCACTGTATGTTTGAGGCCGTGTAGATCTCTATCTTTCCAATTTGAAAAGAAAAAAAATGGTATTTTGAGAAACAAATATCATTACTCATTTAACTTATCTTTACATACATATTATTATAGCCGTAAATCCCAAAAAGACAGAGACATGATAAAATTTTGTCATTTGACTACAGAACTTTTAACCTAACTGCATCACTGCAAAAAACATCAAAAAACATCTTTCCTAAGGACTATCATAAAAAAAACAGCTGGCAAAAAATAACTATCAACTAATTCAATGAAATATCGAATATTTCCATTAAAATCATATCATTTCGTACGAAATAATCACACCAGTTTATGTAGAGCATCATCAAAATTTCCTAATTGTCACATGTCGCTAGTCGAATCCTACCAAAAAGGTTTGGTACGTAAAGCAACGCACACATTGTTAACAAGGCCCAATTATGTCAGACGTAAATGCTGAAATTGTACCTTTGTACGTTAAGTGAGGTTGATAAAGGCCCGCATTTCTGACTTTGATGTTCGTTGACATTTACTGCAATTGGGGAAGTTTGTAGTGTTTTATTTTTATTAATGCGACGTTTATAATATTATATCTCACAACCCATTGTCCCCACCAAGCGGCTCGAGCCTACCCTATATAGGGCGATTTGGCCATAGTTCACCACTCTGGCCAATTGCGGGTTGGCAGACTAACGACTACTACCGAAATAGGAGCCGGGACCGACGGCTTAACGTGCCCTCCGAAGCACAGAATCATCTTAATTTTCGGATAATCAGGTGATTCAAGCCTGCAATATCCTTCCAGACTGGGTGAAATCTTACAAATTAAATTTGTAAGGTTACCACCCCCCGGGGATCGAACCCGAGACCTCTGTACTTGAAACCAAGCGCTTAACCGCGAGACTACGGAGGCTAATATTATAATAAATATAATATAAATTAGTAACAGCCGGGTCCGGGTTTGTACGGGTCGAAATGTATTTACGCCTTCATCTCCAAGGAAGTTATTAATTACTTTATAGGATTACAGCTAACTTTGAATTACATACATATTACCTACCATTAATTTATGAAAGTATCCTGATTGATTGATTGATTACGTACATACATAATACATATACTCATGGCTATTAATCCCTAAGAGAGGTTACTAGAGCATCAGAAAATTCTTCAAGCACTTTTGGAAGTTAAATGGGGAAAATATTGTAAAATTTGTAAAAAAAAAGATTCGTTTACATTCATCAATTTTTTCATATATGCTCTTTTATTCTTCACACTTTGGACACAGACATATTTTTTCTGCCGTGTAGTGTCGGCTTAGAATAACACTACCCCATTTCTACCCGTGGGTGATCGTAAGAGGCGACTAAGGGTATAGGGGCTTTTTAAGTGATTTTTGGGCGATGTGGTTGGAGACCCGTCACCAAAAACATTTATTATTACCATCTTTTCCCCAATCAACTTCCAAAAGTGGCTGAGGAATTTTTCATTCCAAAGCTTATATATATGTTTAGATAACTCGCGTCATTGTACCCATTGGGCCCCCATGCTATAGAAAAAAGGAAAGAAAGGGAGAAGAATGATTTATTCACATAAGAACTAATGGCTTGCGTACACTATATTAACTTATTTGAGTGAGCTTAAGTTGATGTCTGTATACTACGTTTACTTACGCTGTGTAGTGTCGTCGGTTTGAAACAGCAATGACTCATGTTTTCTCGTAAGAGCCGTAAAAGTGTTTTTAAGGGATTGAAGCTTTGAGACCCCTCACCCTCGTTTATTTCACCATCTTTGCCCCATTCAACTTCCAAAAATGGCTGATGTATTTATAATTCTGAAGCTGGCTACCTTTCTTCTATTTATTGGCGTCATTACGTGTAGGTGTGTGTGAATTATTTGGTGTAAATATTTGACATTGCCATTTACAACAAACGTACACATACGTACATATACGAAGAAATGGGGTAGTGCTATTCTATGCCGACACTACACAGCTATTTACAACAAACATTTTATCTATTCTTATTTATTGTAATGTTTTAGGTTTATGTGCGGTGTAGTTCTGGATTAGAATTTTACTACCCCTTTCAACCCACGGGTGTTGAAAGACGCGACTAAGGGTATGGGGCTGAATAAGTGGCTTTTAGGCAATGTAGTTGGAAACCCATCACCAACGATACTTTATTTCTACCATCTCTTCCCGAACCAACTTCCATATATGGCTGAGGAATTTCTAGCTATGAAGCTCTGGCACCCCTCTTTGGTACATTCTAAGCCGGCACTACACGGCAACTTTTAACTTATTCATAATATTACGACATCCGGTAACAAATGGTTCAGGTGTTATATTTCAATATTCGAGAATCATATCCACTATTTTCTATAAACATACATACATACATACATATTCTCACGGCTATAAATCCCTAGAAGGGGTAGCTAGAGCTAAGGAATTAGAAATTCCTCAGCCACTTTTGGAAGTTGAGTGGGGAAAAGGTGGTAAAATAAAGGTTTTTGGTGATGGGTCTCCAACCGCATCGCCCAAAAATCCACTAAAAAGCCCCAATACCGTTATAATAATATACTATAAACATTATGGAATTAATGTAAAAAATTTAGGATTCCGAAAATTACTTGGACGTTTAATTAACATACATACATATACTCACGGCTGTAAATCCCTAGATGGGGTAGCCAGAGCTACGGAATAAGACATTCCTCAGCCACTTTTGGAAAGTTTAGTGGGGAAAAGATGGTAAAAAAAAGGTTGTTGGTAATTACCGTTAGTTGCCTCTTACGTACACCCACCGGAAGAATTGGGGTAGTGCTATTCTAAGCCGACACTACACAGCAAAATACACGTTTAATTAAATTTTTGGCAAAAATAGAACTGCACTTTGGTTAAATTATTTTTGCTGTAGATTTGCGGTTTTACGATTCATGTAACTTCTGGTGAATAAAGGTAGTAATATTAATATAAGCGATTTAAAAAATATATGCATGTTTGAATCGTATGTTTTGTGGGCTAACAGCATGACCAGAAAATCTTAAAATAAGTTGGTTAATTATAAAAGCAAAAAATTTTATATTTCTAAATCTAAATTAAAAGTAATACTCACAATTGAAAAGCAAAGATACTCGTATTTGTATTTAATCATGAAAAGGTATACAAGAAGACATTATTTTCTATGTCAAGAAATTACTTGGCTACCATATAAATCATTTTGAGACTATATTCGCTCCACAGGTCGCTATTATTTCGAGAAGGTGAGAATTGGATTTATGATATAGACTTTTTGCTACGAAAACGGTGACGTAGAAACGTTTTTTGTATTTCTGATATAAAATGGTTACTCAAGCATTTTCTCGATTTTCTTTTATGGCCACTGGACTGTATTACTGTATTAAACGAAATAAAATCTTTTTAATGCGCATCTTAAAATATAACTTTTTACGAAAATTTCAATTTATAATTAAGTACAATGGGCGTTCTTATAACTTAAAGCGAAGAGATTAATTTTACTTATAAGTATGCCAGCCTTATAAAACTAAAAATAAAATTGATACAAATAAATATAAGAGTATTTTTTATACCTTATATAAGACATATGTGTGGTTAATTTATCATGGTTGTTAACGATGAGGGAAAACATCGTGAGGAAACCCACATGGCTGATTTGTACTTAGTCATGTGACAGTACATTCGTACAAAACGGCGATAGGCCTTCCCCTTATCATGTGAGTACACTGTCCATGCAAAACGTGGGTACTCTGAACACCAGGTGACAAAGTCACGTGATGTTACCTCTGCCAACCCCTTCGGGGATATTCGGCGTTAACGTTTATGTTATGTTATGTATGTTATGTTATATGTTTTTATACTTTACTACCTTGATAGTTCTGCGGGATGCAAGAAACGTGGCCTCCAATTCTGGTTGAATCTACATCAGTGTGTTTTTTTTATAATCATATGGTTCAGGTGTGAGTCAACCAACATTACCAATCACATTTAGTCATGTGACAGAGTAATTGTACTAAGCGAATGTAACAACAACACGTGGGTACAATAACAGCTAGATAACATATTAGTGTAGCAAATAAAGAATAAATAAAGGAATGAAAAATTTCGTCACAGGCGGGCGGGCAGGACTAAGAAATTTTTCTTTCCTTTATTTATTAGTAATAATCCCCACATGAGGTTTTCATGAACAAAAAGATTTAAATTATATTAGTGTAGCGTTTTTTCCACGAGTATTAGTACCCCTTTTGCCCCATTCGTATTTTAGTCGTAAACGTTGGGTCTGAGTTGAGTTAATTATATACTTAGAAAGTGAATCTACTCGGAAACAGAAGATATCACTACATTGTACGGAAACACTGCCATTTAACCTAGTAAAAACTTAGCCATGTGGTTCTTATCTTAAGACACTTGGGTCACTAAAACTATAAATGCTACGTATTCATAATTATTCATATATTCAATATTATACAATATTGCCGTGTAGTGTCGGCTTAGGATAACACTACCCCATTTCTACCCGTGGGTGATTGTAAGAGGCGACTAACGGTATTGGGGCGACATTGGGGAGACATCACCAAAAACCTTTATTTCACCATCTTTTCCCCACGTAACTTCCAAAAGTGGCTGAGGAATTGATGATTCCTTGGCTGTGACTACCCCTTCTAGGGAATTACAGCCGTGAGTATATGTATGTATGTATGTCATAACTTTTCAAGTAATTATGCACCACAGTATTTATTCCAAAGTTATATTTGTTAAGTATTTTAGAGTGATAGCTCAGTGGGTAGAACACCAGTTGACGTGCAAGCGACTAGTGTTCGAATCCCGGGTCGGGCCTACACCAATTTGTCTTTTCTAAAGACATATGTGTGGTTAATTTATCACGGTTGTTAACGTTGAGGGAAAACATTGTGAGGGAACCCACATGGCTGAGTTATACTTACTCATGTGACAGTGTATTCGTACAATAACGGCGATAGGCCTGACCCCTATCACGTGAGTACACTGTCCATGCAAAACGTGGGTGCTCTGAACACCAGGTGACAATGTCACGTGATGTTCAGAAGTATTAGTACCTCTGCCAACCCCTTCGGGGATATTCGGCGTGAACGTTTATATTATGTTACTAGTGGATCGTCCCAGCTTCGCATGGGTAGCGTTGTTTTTTTTAATATCTGAGGTTTCTTTCTTCAGTCCCTGCTTAAGCATTGTGAAATTCAGCGCAATGTTTTCAATTTATTAAATTTATAGCACTCCCTAAACAGTGTAGTTTGGTGATTTTGAATGCGCTTTAACGAACGGTTCAGTATTTCCATTAAATAGCAAATTTTGGAATATAACGCTATGAAGTATTTATAACAATCTGAAAAATAAATCATTACGTGATGTAGGATGCAACTACTGGCGCCATCTAGTATGTTATATATAAATTAGTAAAGATTTGGTTAAGGTCACGGGCGCGCTGGCTTATTTTATGTATAATTTCGGTGTTTGTCTACCGATTTCTATGATTCTTTTTTTAATTGAATAGGTAATAATGTTACCTTTTTTAAATAAGGGATGAGTAAGAGGTTTACAAACGAAAGAGTAAACAAATATAATCAGAATGTTCCGAACTGCTAAGCTATCAGAAATTACACGTGTTATTGTGAGTCAACCGTAAAAGATAGACATAAACTGCTGAGGATTTTTTTTAGACAATTTTATGCAATTTTTTTCCGTCATACATGATTTCTATGTAAGTTTAACCATTAAGGCTGCACACGCGACGGAAGCTTAAAAAATGGAGTAACTTCTCCCGTTTTCCCAAAATTTCCCAAAATTCCCCTTTATTACTCTGCTGGAAAGTATACAAAAACCTGCGCAGGAGTATTAAAAATAATTGTACCAAGTTTCGTTAGAATCCGTCGAATAGTTTTTGTTTCCATAAGGAACAACAAACCGACAGACAGACAGACAAAAATTTTACTGATTGCATTTTTGGCATCAGTATCGATCCCTAATCATTACCTGATAGTTATTTTGAAAATATATTTCATGTACAGAATTGACCTCTCTACGTATTTATTATAAGTATAGATGTTATGTTATTTTAGAGTAGAGCTGTGTAGTGTCGGCTTAGAATAACACTACCCCATTTCTTCCGGTGGGTGAACGTAAGAGGCGACTAACGGTATTGGGGCTTTTAAGTTATTTTTGGGCGATGTAGTTGGAGACCGAAAGTGGCTGAGGAACTTAAAGTTCTTAAGCTCTGGCTACCCCTTCTAGGGATTTATAGCCGTGAGTATATGTATGTATGTATGTATGTATTTGAGAGTAGCGCTAACCAAGTATTAGTACCTCTGCCAACCCCTGCGTAAATATACGTGAACGTTTGAGATTATGAGTTTGATTTTATTTCTCTATTTACCCTAACATAATCATCTTTGTCCCTATTTCGTTACATTATTATGTTTCCACACGAGTTTTTAAAGTTAATATTGTAAGATTTGTAAGTGAACTAATAAATAAAGTTTCCCTAGTTTTCGCAAAAGTTGTATTGTAATATTTTTCCTTGAAATAGTTATTTCTCATTCCGAGCACTTGTTTTATTAACCAACCGCCGCCAGAAGGAAGCATAGTTTTCTCAAATAAACGACCTTTTTTACTTGCTCGCGGCACTTTTGTGTTGGTCCAAATGAATGCGATAGCTCCTAGAAATAAACCTTTCAGTAATACAAGATTTAAAACAGCTAACTAACACTTTATAGGTGTCGAGAGCAAATAGACAATTAAGGTTTACCTTTTTTCGAATGTATTTTATTGAGTCTTAAAAAAATAACTTTCTTTATTGCAATTATTTCCACTTGTTTTAACAAAGACGGGCGCGATAAACCTATATTACCTCTCTCATTATAATAAATATTCTCAAATATATACAATTGGATTCTGTTCACTTCTGCTTCTTAGACCGTTTTCTATATGGTCACAGATCATAGATGTAATAAAAAACCGTAGATAAGTTATGCGCGCTTGTAAGTGGCACTTAAAAAATAGGCTAAATGGCTCATCTGACTTTTGTCGCACACTAGCTGCCTTTGCAATCGTTCACCTCTTTTGGATTCTGTTTGTTTAGTAAAAATAATCGAGAATGCCGTCGTGTGTGATGAGATTTTTCACAAACTATAGTAGAAAAACGACTAAAATGATGTGATTACTAATCATTCGTAAGTATTATAAATTTACGACGTTTTAATCTATACTTATAATAAATCTGTAGAGAGGTCATTTCTGTACATGAAATATATTTTCAAAATAACTATCAGGTAATGATTAGGGATCGATACTGATGCCAAAAATGCAATCAGTAAAATTTTTGTCTGTCTGTCTGTCTGTCTGTCTGTCTGTCGGTTTGTATGTTCCTTATGGAAACAAAAACTACTCGACGGATTTTAACGAAACTTGGTACAATTATTCTTCATACACCTGCGCAGGTTTTTGTATACTTTCCAGCAGACTTCAGAAGAGTAGTAAAGGGGAATTTTGGGAAATTTTGGGAAAACGGGAGAAGTTACTCCATTTTTTAAGCTTCCGTCGCATGTGCAGCCGCAATGGTTAAACTTACATATAAATTATGTATGACGGAAATAATCTTCATAAAATTATCTAAAAAAAATCCTCAACAGATTATGTCTATCTTTTACGGTTGACTCACAATGACACGTGTAATTCCTGATAGCTTAGCAGTTCGGAACATTCTGATTATATTTGTTTACTCTTACGTTTGTTAACCTATCACTCATCCCTAATTTAAAAAAGGTAACATTATTACCTATTCAATAAAAAAAGAATCATAGAAATCGATAGACAAACACCGAAATTATACATAAAATAAGCCATCGCGCCCGTGACCAAAACCAAATCTTTACTAATTTACATATAACATACTAGATGGCGCCAGTAGTTGCATCCTACATCATGTAATGAATTATTTTTTAGATTGTTATTTATAAATACTTCATAGCGGTTTATTCCAAAATTAGCTATTAAACGGAAATACTGAACCGTTCATTAAAGCGCATTCAAAATCACCAAACTACACTGTTTAGGGAGTGCTATAAATTTAATAAATTGAAAACATTGCGCTGAATTTCACAATGCTTGAGCAGTGACTGAAGAAAGAAACCTCAGATATTTAAAAAAACAACGCTACCCGTGCGAAGCTGGGACGATCCACTAGTTTATAATAAATTAGGTGTGTCGTGTGTATAGATCTAATTTATTCTTTGTCAAACGGTCGTCTTAGTTATCATATTTGACGTCGGTACAGAGAAAATATGTTTATCTCTTTTTAGCGCTTGCTATGAGATGTGCTATCTCGCCTTCATTTCAAATGTATTTCTTGTGGTGTGCTTACATCTGCCGCAATCCTATAAATAACCTATCTAACGTTTTTTTGGTACATCTATGTCACTGATCGTTCACTTTACTTTCTTATATCATTAAGTGCGCCATAATAGGTTATGTTTTTGACCGATTTATCTACATAGATATGATTTTTCATTACTAGTTAATTTGGTGGCTTTTATGGTAACGGGTTTTTTAAAATAATATCGCAACCCATACTTTAAATACTAGATTAGGTAATTCATAAAAATAAATATGCACACTTTATAAATGGCGATCGACACCTCTCTGGCTACCCCAATGGGCGTGAGTATAAGTAAGTAAGTACTTCATAAGTTCCCATTAAGATAGACAGAAACTATTGAGATTACATTTTCATTCTAGCTAAATTTTCGACATTAATTGACACTAACCTATATCTTTATACATTGCTTTTATACACACTTCGGACGCATATCAATTTTACCAAATTATTTATCAGCTATAAAAACGTTTTCCTAGGTCATCTTCTACAGACATGCCTACCAAACATCTAATAATATCATCAAAAACTGAGTTTCGCTTACAACATGCCCCAAACACATCTGCTTGAGCTCAATAGTAAGTGAATCAATGAATTTGGACTACACTGTCCTGTTTTTGTTGTTTGTGGCGCAGAAAGTAAGCTTTGTTTTTGTAATGGGTTTCGCGGTCTCGGTTCGGAGCTCTCGGGGAAATAAATTTTGTTAAATTGAATATAGAAAAATCCAATAGAAGCATTTATTACATCAACATACTTGATACGTCGCTATTATAAATATACGAGGCTAGACTCTCAATGGGGAGAGCGTTGCCTGGGTACTTACTTGGTAGTACAGTAGTTACATATTGTTTTATTAAAAACAAATTCGTCATTATAAACATTGATGAAAAATAACATACATTTGTGAATTTAATTATTAATACATAACATAACATAAATGTTCACGCCGAATATCCCCGAAGGGGTTGGCAGATGTATTAATACTTCTGAACATCACGTGATTTTGTCACTTGGTGTTCAAAGTACCCACGTTTTGCATGGACAGTGTACTCACGTGATAGGGGGCAGGCCTATCGCCGTTTTGTACGAATACACTGTCACATGACTAAGTATAACTCAGCCATGTGGGTTTCCTCACGATGTTTTCCCTCACCGTTAACAACCATGATGAATTAACCACACATATGACTTTAGAAAAGATAAATTGGTGTAGGCCCAACCCGGGATTTGAACACTAGTCGCTTGCACGTTAACCGGCGTTCTATCCATTGAGCTATCACGTCGTTAATAACATAAAAACAATTCTAAAAAGAATATTTTACAAAATGAGTTACGCCAACTAGTGTAATACTAATTGAAGTTTCGGTACAGAAGCATCGACTAAAATTGAAAGCATTCTCTTCTTCGTCTTCCTTCCTTCACACTTATCGATTTATAAGGCGTTATCAGAATATTTTCTATTCTGCGTACCAAGTAACAAAATGTCACCTATTGTTTAAGGAATCAAACAAAAGCTTTCAGAGTATACGCTCTATCTATGTAAATATAGCATAGCCTTCTCTTCTAACAATGTATAAAATCAATGGTAATTACAGGAAAAAAGTAAGCTAGAAAAGTTGGACACAAATTCCGTAACTAATTTAAAGTTAATTTGCTTACCTGACACAAATTTCCAACGGGTAATTGTTGAATTTCTAAAATGTCGGCCGTTGAAGTTCCTTTGTTTTTCTTTTGATTTTTCCCTGTTATATTGGCTGTGTAATGTTGGCTTAAATTAGCACTACACCATTTCTTCCCGTAAGTGTACGTAAAAAGCGACGAAGGGTATTAGAGATTTTGAAGGGATATACTCACAGCTATAAATAATATATAAATCCCTGGAAGGGGTAGCCAGAGCTTAGTAATGAGAAATTTCTCAGCTACTTTTGGTAGTTGAGTGGGTAAAAGGTAGTAAAATAAAGGTTGTTGGTGTAAAATAAAATCTCCAATACCGTTAATCGCCTCTTACCCTCTTACGTACACCTACACGGGATGAAACGGGGTAGTGCTATTCTAAGCCGACACTACACAGCTTGTAACTATGTCACTAATAAGTGTGATTATCAAAAATCCTTAGTTTCATGAATATTTACATCATATTACGCTAGCTAGAGTAATTATTTGTTTAAGTCTAATTCTGTACTTACTTCGTCAGTAATTTAACAAGTATCCAATCCCTATAGAATTAAAAATCAACTAAATTATTCCCAAAGAGGCGAAACTAGACCAATTCGTCTGACTATCCAAATACTGTGCTCGTCCTTGTGTGTATTTACATGTTGTACTAACGTCCAGTCTAATGAACTTGGAAATTTAAATTAGAATTGTAGAATACAAACTAATTGGGAATCGGTAACTTTATAGTAGAATGAACTGAATATATCACTAATTGAATGGAAAGAGAACTGGCTAAGTATAAATTGTTTTAAAACGAAAGAAAAATTTACGAAGCATAAATAATTATACATACATATAGTCAAGGCAACAAATATTTAGAAGGGGTAGCCAGATGTTCTAAATTTAAAAAAAAGAGCTAGAGACCAGATTTAATATAATTTAAGAAAATACTATCCTAATAATACTACTACTACTAGCGAAAGGTTTCCTTACTTATTATTATTACTAAATATATTTTACTAATTACAACACATTAAAGATATGTTTGATTGTGTGGTTATTAATTGATAGTTTTTCAATAATGTATTATAACTCTGGAATGTGATTTTAGTATAAAATCTGCCTCTGTGTATCTTTATTATTTTGTTTTAACGTAGTCATTTTGCATTCCTTCATTTTTAAAGATTAAAACTACTACCAAATTATTAATTCATGAATTACATACATACTTAGACTAACGGCTTAACATATAAAAAGTGTCATTTTAAACCGACACTACGTACCTCCCACTTGATGCTCTCAAACTAGAGGTAATTGTAGTGCCGGCTTAGAATAGCACTACCCCATTTCTTCCGGTGGGTGTACGTAAGAGGCGACTAACGGTATTGGGGCTTTTAAGGGATTTTTAGGCGATGCGGTTGGAGACCCATCACCAAAAACCTTTATTTCCCCACTTTTCCCCACGCAACTTCCAAAAGTGGCTGAGAAATTTCTAATTCCCTAGCTCTGGCTACCCCTTCATGGGATTTACAGCCGTGAGTATATATATATAGAGGTAATCTAAAAATATGAATGGCCTAAAACGTTTAGATCATCAACATTTTAGTATTACGCAAGTTTATGATATATGATATAAATCAACTCGTCTTGATGTCTTAATTAAAGACAGCCTTGAGTTTTTGAACTTTGGCAGTCGCACTATGACACTCTACTTATAATAAAAAAATAAACAAGACAAAAAACTAATTAAAACTGAAGTTAGTCCAAAACACAATACACACTGAGTCCACCGGGCCGCTGACATATGTTGGCAACTTTTTGTCGGCGGTCTGGTTTTCATTTAATTTAAATCTTTTTGTTCATGAAAACCTCATGTGGGGATTATTACTAATAAATAAAGAATAAATAAAGCGTCGGGGCGTATACCCGAGGTCGCGGGTTCGATTCCCGCCTGTGTCGAAATTTTTCTTTCCTTTATTTATTCTTTATTTATTAGTAATAATCCCCACATGAGGTTTTCATGAACAAAAAGATTTAAATTATGTGATAGTTAGGCGTTTTCAACATTTGCATTCTATCTGAAAAGGTAGACAAATGGCCTTCCGAATTAGTTAAAATTCGGAGGTAGGAAACGCAAACACTACTTAAACGTGTAAAAAGAAATAAAGGATAGAAGAATTTCGCACTGGCAGCCAATTGACACGGTGGCTCAGTTGGCAGAGCGTCGGGGCGTATACCCGAGGTCGCGGGTTCAATTCCCGCCTGTGTCGAAATTTTTCTTTCCTTTATTTATTCTTTATTTACTGATTTTCATTTACACATATAACTTTAAACACACAGGCTGCCGGGTTGTGTCGCCGGGCATTGTCGGTATTCCGCTTTACATCTACAGAAACAAAATCTATGACAATTGTAAATCTTAACCAATATGATTATGGTGTTCGATGACGTTTAACGATTTAAGAAAATAATACGCTGATTGATGAATCTGATGGATAGTACCTTATTCTTAAGTCCGTTTGCGACTCACATTATTTCTTATTCATTGATGATACATCAAATAATTAAAATAAGATATTTGGTTACCAAAACTACATACATACATACATATACTCACGGCTATAAATCCCGGGAAGGGGTAGCCAGAGCTAAGGAATTAGAAATTCCTCAGCCACTTTTGGAAACTTGAGTGGAGAAAAGATGGTAAAGTAAAGGTTGTTGGTGTTGGGTCTCCAACCGCATCGCCCAAAAATCCCTTAAAAGCCCCAATACCGTTAGTCGCCTCTTACGTACACCCACCGGAAGAAATGGGGTGGTGCTATTCTAAGCCGACACTACACAGCAATACCAAAACTATTATAAATTATTACGTATATTCTTATATATTCTATTTACAAGTAATAATAACCAAAATAAATCCATTTTGAAAGCAAAAAATCCATTAACTGTTGCTGTTATAGACTAAACATCCATAGTAGTGCAGAAAGGCAATTATATAACACAAAGGCTCAGTTATTGTTCAATTGAGATATCTTTGTTAGGAACTTATGAAAAAGTAATATGAATAGAATAAGGATCGCCATTATTTGACTCGTAACAGCTATCTCGGCAGTCAACAGGACTCCTTAGTCTCTCGCATTTTAATCAGTTTCTTTGAGAAAGAAATTCTAAAAGTTTCAAAAAGAAATTGTTCTTATAGCAAGAGTCTTTGTCAAAGAAATAACTTTTATAGTATCTGATGAGAATGAATCATTTTCCTACTCGTAATGATAATTTAATTTGTATTTTTACGGGTTTTTGAACCGGGATTAAAAAAGAAATGAGCTTCATTCATTTATTTATTTTATATACTGTTTTTTGAATTTGTAACAACACCAGTTGGGAAACAAACATCCTCATTGCATTCTGTAAGACTTTTACGATGACACATTACAAAACCACTGATAACCGATGAAATATCCGAAAATCGATAGTTGATTTAATTGAAACCTCCTCATTTTTTGCTAGAATGATGACATTTCTTAGATTGTCCCACTGTAATTTTATCACATTATATCACTTTGACAATCCCGTATCAGCTAGCCATCGATTGCTACAAATTAATCCTCTACTCACAAAAGAACTTACATTGAGAATAACACACATACATACATATACTCACTGCTATAAATCCCTAGAAGGGGTAGCCAGAGCTAAGGAATTAGAAATTCTTCAGCCACTTTTGGAAAGTTGTGGGGGGATAGATGGTAAAATAAAGGTTGTTAGTGATGGGTCTCCAACCGCATCGCCCAAAAATCCCTTAAAAGCCCCCAATACCATTAGTCACCTCTTACTTACACCCACCGGAAGAAATGGGGTAGTGCTACTCTAAGCCGACACTACACATCAAATTAAATAATAAAACAATACAAGTAAATAAAACAATGAAATTCCGTGACAACCTTCGCCATATGAAAACTTATGATTCTCCTTACACATAGTATATACTAGAGCTAACAAAACTATGTTAATATATTTCCAAGTTATATTAAGATACTCCGTCTATGTAGTAAGTGAAGCCTTGTTTTCTCGACAATGATTGCCCGCAAACCCTTGATGAGGGACTTCCAACGTAACGCTGATTACACGAACGAACAAAAAGCGACAATACAGAAATTGACCGAAACGCCTTAATTATTTAGAGGTTTAAAAGTTATTTTTCATAATCATGTAAATTGGTAACATGTAAGTAATTAAGACGCGGTAAAAAAAGTAGCAATTAGTTTTTTTGCTATCGGCAGACCAAGTTTTTTTATAGAATATAAATATATTATCACATAAAGATAACTTAGCACAATTTTGTAGGTATTATTTTGGGACATGCAATATCAATAAAAATAATTATCTGGCGATTTAAGGGCCTTTTTAAAATAAAACTTCTACTTACTTCTATCAATATATATATAGTAAACAATAGTCAAATAAAATATGTATATATGTGAATCAGGCTTAATATATTTTAAAGTCAATAATTCTTGTACATATTACTTTAACATGTTAACTAATGTTTAAAAACTATCGCTTAAACTAAGATAATAAAGCATGGTTTATGTAATGCAAATGTATGTTTATATTTTACGTCTAAAACTCTTAACCTGTCACATTGTTTCTTTTCAAATTCTTATACAAATAAATTATATTCGGCTCTAAAAACGTTACGATTAACATACACCCTTATAGTCGGTTAAAACTAGCGTAGCCAGCATGACCGACCTTTTATCTAAATAACGCGTGGTATAAAACAGCCATCTCTTTCGCACTTCGATATTATCGTATACTTTTATCTCATTTTAATTTTACTGTAACATTGTAATATAAATTGATAAAACTCAAGTCTATACGTAAAAAAAATAACTTAATAAGCCCCGCTAAATGACACAAAAATACAGAAACCTTTTCAACATTTGATTTTCATTTTACGTTAAAAATATCTACCGAGAATTATTTATGTTGATTACTAGAATCAACCTCGATTGTACGTCTTGATTTTTATGTCAATTATATAATCGAGTTCAATAATATTCGTTTGTTATTATAGCCCAAAACTATTAATTATAAAATTAACATGCATTCTTACATAAACTCACGCCGTTAGTTCCTATCGATCGGCACTTTGTACGGTCCTGCAGAACAAGCACGAGCCGTGTTTAAACTAGTTATCGCGTGGTATAAAGCAGCCATCTCTTACGCAATTACTTAGTATCGTATACTGCCATCTCATTCTAACCGTTATCGTGTCGATAAAATAGCGCTCGTGCTTGCACTTCTGGCAAACATCACTAGCTTCGTCCACATCCATATATTTTTTCATACATACTGTCTTATTCCTTATACTTTGGACACCTGCCTTTTTACGACTTTCTCTATTTAATCCCAATGAGTCCTCCGAGGTCGTCACCTACTTAGAAACCTCATTAAAAATTTAACTAATTATTTTAATAATTTAGTACACTAAGATTTTAAATACTTATGCGTTTCATTTGGAGGGAGGTATCCGTAGCAGCAAGAATAAACCGGCATGTATGATAATATTGTTGAATGTAAATGAAGATCGAAAAGTTTGCAAGGATCATAAATATAATGTATATAATGTATATGATCGATAGTTTCGATCTACCCCAACAGGAACTACTGTAGTGAGTATATGTATGTCCATATTTGCTGTGTAGTGTCGGCTTAGAATAGCACTACCCCATTTCTTCCGGTGGGTGTACGTAAGAGGCGACTAACGGTATTGGAGCTTTTAAGGGATTTTTGGGCGATGCGGTTGGAGACCCATCACTAACAACCTTTATTTCACCATCTTTTCCCCACTCAACTTTCCAAAAGTGGCTGAGGAATTTCTAATTCCTTAGCTCTGGCTACCCCTTCTAGGGATTTATAGCCGTGAGTATATATATGTATGTATGTATATTTGATTCCAAAGATTACAATTCTTTAATACTTCACATACGTCAATGTTTGGCTTTATTATGCAACAGTTGTAAT
Organism: Bedellia somnulentella; assembly: GCA_963576735.1. Taxonomy (NCBI): domain Eukaryota; kingdom Metazoa; phylum Arthropoda; class Insecta; order Lepidoptera; family Bedelliidae; genus Bedellia; species Bedellia somnulentella. Next base: position 1,671,395 of record OY755185.1, on the reverse strand, counting down.
GGTTTCGTAGAATGGCAAAAAATAACTCTTTTGAATGCGTTACCCATACAATGCGCTGCTCTCATTATATATTTATCAATCGAACTAACTAAAAGATCTATACTTACTACACAAAACATTGTAAAGACGCACTCTTAAACTGCACGTTGGCCCAATAGTACATTGTGGAAGCTCAACATCTGTGGCATCTTGCTGAGCCAATGACCGTTTTGATGCATAGGGTTCGTTTTAGTTTTAATAATAAAATAATAATAAGATTTTATTTGCCTCTTTTAAATAAAGAAATACATAAACAACATGAGAAAAACACAAAAAGACAAAATGGTTTAGAGCTCGGTCTATTCACTGTCTTTTTGTGTTTCAGTTGTATTAAGAATGTATTGTTTTATGTGTTGTACAAATGTTATTTTTTGTTTAGTGTGTTGTACCTATCCTATGCACCGAAGAAATATTGTTTTCTTTCTTTCGTTCTATTATAAATCACACACTTCTATCACTAAACTACACATTCAATTGACTGTCATAGATATCAATTTGACAGACAGACCTGCACATTCAGATAAAATGACATTTTAAAATTGACGTCATGTCACTGTTCCCTGTTAGGGCCGGCGCTGACTGCCGGCATGGCATGGCAAAGGATTTTGGTACAGATATAGCATTTTTAATCTTATTACCATGCGTATAGAATTCATTTTACTTTATTTTGACACAACGATGCCGACGTGCTGTCCTACCACGGCCTCCGTCGGCATCGTTTTGTCAAAATGAATTCTATACGCATGGTAATAAGATTAAAAATGCTATATCTGTACCGAAATCCTTTGCCATGCCATTCCATGCCATGCCGGCAGTCAGCGCCGGCCCTTACGTGTTTGGATTTCATCGTTAGTTTCGGATTTTCATTTAACCTTTCTATATAAAAACTCCTTTATAAATGGATGTATATGACCCGTATTGTTATCTGCAAAAAAAACAACTCCTGATCTCACTTAAAGATTCACAGCTATTTGTTGAGCTTTAAGAACTCAAACTCAAACGTTCCTGCCCTATATCCTCGAGTGGGTTGCCAGTGGCAGTGGTAGGTACTAATACTTCTGAACATCACGTGGCATTGTTACCTGGTGTTCAGTTTACCCAGTTTTTTTGCTTGGACAGTGTACCCTCGTTATAGGGGACAGGCCTATCGCCGCTTTGTGCGAATACACTGTCACATGGCTAAGTACAACTTAGACAAGTAGGTTTCCTCACGGTATTTTCCCTTACCTTCAAAAATCATGATAAATAAACCACACATATGACTTGAGAAAAGACAAATTGGTGTAGGCTTGACCCGGGATTTGAATTCACGTCTGTCTATTTTGACGGGCGGGTGATCTACTCATTGGACTATCAAGGTTGTCGAATGGCTTTAAGAACTCCAATTAAAGCTATTGCTAAAAGGTGTAACTGGATGAATGACACCAACAACATTTATTTTATAATATTTTCCGTAGCCAAGTTCCTAAAGCGGCTGAGAAGTTTCTAATTTTCAAGATGTCGGTACCTCTACTGGGATCGTTCATCAAATCTGTATTGAAAATTTCCTAAATTATGCATCTAATTTATATAAATTAATTTGCACAACCGCAAAGCACTGCGGAGAAGTTTCCAAGTCTATCGACATTTTGTTGGAAATTCCGAGCCCAAATTTTTAGACTACACTCAGCCTGCGAGTGGAGAATATTTCTAAATAGAGATAGCATCAGAGTTTGTACGCACAAACATTGAAAAAAGTAGTCGCGTTCTTGTTTTACTTTAATTTTAGTACTTCGTCCAATTAGAATGTTTTTTGTTCATGAAAAAGAAAATTCCCCGCTGGTGTCGAAATTTTACTTTCCTTTATTGATTAGTACTGGGCTCCAAGTTTTGCTGACTTTAGTTTTGCTGTTTCGAATAGCACTTATCCTTTTAAACAGCGGGTGACAACGACATCAGATACGCCTCAGAGTTTTGGGATTTTTTTAATGCTTTTGGCGAGCCAACCATTTAATCATCTTTTTTTTTAACATCTTTTTCTACTAACTTCTAAAAAGGCTTGAGCATTTCTTATTCTAAGGCTCTAGATATCCCATGAGTAAATATGTATGTATTCACTTACATAAAAAAAACATGAAATAAAAGTGATTAAGCTCAATAGACTCAGTGTCCAATATCGTTACTCAACATATTTTTTTAAAGCCATGTTATTGTACTTGTTAACTTTTTTAATCTCAGAAACGGCTAAAAGTCGCTCGCTGTCAGCCGCAACAATAACAATAAAGTATTTTTTTGTCTTTGGCAGATATTTTAAAAGCTTTGTTTGAAATAATTCGGAAGTGTGTTCAAATATATAATAATATAATTGTATTATTCGCGCCTTTTTGGCCGAATGGGTGTTGGAAGACTTAGGTATTGACACTTCTCAATTTCTCTTTATATTTTCTATGTGCGTTTTGAGTGCCTACCCACTTTTTTGCCTTACGTCAAAGAGGGCAGGCAGAAATAGCCGTTTCATAACAATACATCGTCACATGATTTGATTAAGACGTAATTAGTTATAACTCGACCATGTGAGTGACTGATTGGTTTTACTACTGCCAAGACTCATGATCATCATTATTTAATACATTCGTCGACAATGTTTTTGTTATTTGTATTCAAAATACAAATCTACCATCCAATTATCAAGACTAACGAATTTGGACAAATGCTATTTCTTGTTGCAATTCAAATATGAAAATGATATTTCGCAGTCCTTTGAAATCATATTTGAATCGTAACAAGAAATAGCACTTCACGCTTATTACGGGAGAGCGAGACAATTATTTCCGGGCTCGTATTTTAGTGCCTTTTGCACATCAGTGTCACACCAGAGTTACATACGTTGAGGCGGCATTCAATTTACACACTCCGACTTGACAAATCAAGGAGCTGAAGTATTTCGTGATGGTTTTCAATTCTTTTTGTCCGTTATATTGTGTTTGTGAATCGAATTCCCTGTTTTTTTTTCTTTTGTTTTCAGTGTTTCCAATCACGAACGGAAAAATCAAAACCCTTATAGTTCATCTGGAAAGCCTCATGTCTGTCTTTCTGTATTACCATATGTTACAGTAATTAGATGTAACTGTAAATAAACTTAAGAATATAAGATAAATTCAAAATATATATCTTTTTCAACATTAAACAATATGTACGATAGATTTCCAAAAGTGGCTGAGGAATTTTTAATTCCTTAGCTCTGGCTACCCCTTCTAAAGATCTATAGCCGTGAGTATATGTATGTATGTACGAAAGACGTGCTACCCTCATTGTTTACCCATATGACCCGAACTACTTTTTCTACGTGTAAACGGACCAATTTCTTATTAAACTTTGTATGAAATAAATAAATGTCATGTATAGACGAAAAAAATATAAAATCTTCAATTTTCCTGGGATTTAACTTGAAAATCTAAATCCATCGAATTATTTCAAGGCTTTCGTTGTCACGAAAGAAATGCGAGCGATTTAAGCATTCTATCTCTGCAACCTCAACCCTTCTATTGTGATCGTCAAAGATAGGTTTTATTTAAAAAGGTTGTTGAGATCGCCCACTTCTTATCTAAGCTTTACAATCCCTTACATGGGCACGTTTAAGAGGAACCCTATAAAAAGAAATGTATTAGAGCTTCAAGAATTTACGACGGTTTGATTTGGTCTTTGAATTTCAAAGGAGATGTAATTGATAGTCGCTTAGATTTTCTAGCAGTTGGACAGTTTTGATAATCTTGTACCAGGAAACATGTCTTTGTAAGGTTTCGCAGTTAACTGGAAAAATCAAAGCCTTATACATGTTTACGTACGCCTGTATGTTATTTTATCTGTCTTAGTGTGTGTGTATGTCAATCTTTTAGGTTAGAAAAGATTCAAAGTTTTAGTAATACTATGTTGTCCATTGTAAAATTTACTCACAATCGTATAAATATCACAACCAGACTGATTACGTAGCTTTTGCGAATATTATTTGTTTTGTCAGTTGTAAAATTGACGATTGCCGTGAATATATACTACATTTGTTCCGAAAGAGATATATAGTCATTGTGACTGGTGTTGTTAATAAAAAATGGCTGGTCAAGACGTTTGAAAACCAAATTTAAATCATTCTTACAAACGTTTAAGTTAAGACCAAAGTGAAACGACAGCAAGGTAGGTTTATTAGTATCGTGAAAAATTGGGAAAAATGCGCGTGTGTATAAATAATCATAAATTTGTAAGCGATAATTGAAAAATTTAATATAAGTAGGACTTACCTCACTCAAACAAAACACGGGTCAAATTATTTAATACATAATTGCTTAAAATTGGTAGTCGTCAAACTATGAGCAATACGAGGCCTAGTATGAAAATTTATGAAGGCAAACAAATCGCAGAGATTTCTTAAGATCATGCAAAACGTCTATGTACCTACGCCTACCTCAATACCCCAATAGATAGTGACGTTATAAGTGTATATGTAGTATATGCTTAACATAAATAAACGTTCACGCCGTTTATCCCCGAAGGGGTTGGCAGAGGTACCAATACTCCTGAACTCACATGGCAAGCGCCATCTAGTTTCCAGAGAAGGTACCCACGTTTTGCTTAGACAGTGTACTCACGTGATAGGGGGCAGGCCTATCGCCGTTTTGTACGAATACACTGTCACATGACTAAGTACAACTCAGCCATGTGGGTTTCCTCACGATGTTTTCCCTCACCGTTAGCAACCATGATAAATTAACCACACATATGACTTTAGAAAAGACAAATTGGTGTAGGCCCGTCCCAGGATTGGAACTCACGCCCTTCTGTTTTTCGGGCGGGTGTTCTACCCACTGGACTATCATGTCGCTATTAGTACAAGTATATGCTTGTATTATAAAAACCGTGTAGTGTCGGCTTAGAATAACACTACCCCATTTCTACCCGTGGGTGATCGTAAGAGGCGACTAAGGGTATTGGGGGCTTTAAAGGGATTTTGGGCGATACGGTTGGAGACCCATCTCCAAGAACCTATTTAAGTATTTCACCATCTATTCCCCATGTAACTTCCAAAAGTGGCTGAGGAATTTCTAATTCCTTAGCTCTGGCTACCCCTTTCTAGGGATTTATAGCTGTGAGTATATGTATGTATGTGTAAAAACTTATTTCTAGCGACGTTGTAGAGAAATCCTTAACCTCTCCTGGGTAAGCGAATATATGGGAGAACATTAATTCAAAATTTTTGTAATTTTGTCTTGTTTGTGTTCAAAATAAAGCGATTTGATGGGTTCAAGGTTGCTCTTTGACTTTGATCGTATAAGGAAAATCATATCTGGTTATCCAGTAGTTACTCTTGTTTGAATAAACTAAGAAAATATAAGCAAATATTTTTAACATCCATGAATTTCTTCCGGTGGGTGTACGTAAGAGGCGACTAACGGTATCGGGGGTTTTTGAGGGATTTTTGGGCGATGCGGTTGGAGACCCATCACCAACAATCTTTATTTTGCCATGTTTTCCCCACTTTACAAAAGTGGCTGAGGAATTTCTAACTCCTAAGCTCTGGCTACCCCTTTTAGGGATTTATAGCCGTGAGTATATGTATGTATCCATGAATTTTACCCACGGGTGCCGTAAATTGCTACTTATTGGTTTAAGTGATTGCTAGACGATGTGGTAAGAGTTCTTCATTTCAAACCTTTTGAACAACTTATACAATCAATAATAGTACTATTTATTTATACTCACACCCTTTCTCCTCGTTAGGTAAGGCAAAGTGTATCGATACCAATTTCACTCGCTACTGACAAATCTGTTTTGCTTACCTCACATTCATCATTCTTCTCTTACTAAATCATTTCATTGTATTTTGAAAGACACAAAAATTTTGCATTTAATAAGTTATTGTAGGTAGAAATGTTGGGTCCCGACGGGTATAAATTAAAATTGCTCTATTACTATTACTACTACTTAATTATTATTGCCGTGTAGTGCCGGCTTAGAATGTCACTACCCCATTTCTACCCGTGGGTGATCGTAAGAGGCGACTAAGGGTCTGGGGGCTTTTTAAGTGATTTTTGGCGATGTAGTTGGAGACCCGTCACCAAAATCATCTTTTCCCCAATCAACTTCCAAAAGTGGCTGAGGATTTTTTCATTCCAAAGCTCTGGCTACCCCGTTAAGGGATTTATAACCGTGAGTATATTTATGTATGTATGTTTGCTACTACTACTACTACTACTATTATTGCCTTTGCTCTAAGGTGCCTACTCACGCCCGATTTCTGAATTGAGTATTCCAGCTGAGAACAACTTAAGTATCGTTCTGTCGCATTGGAATCTTAACAACTGAATGAGACAAAACGATACTTAAGTCGTTCTCAGATTGAATACTCAATTCAGAAATCGGGCGTCAAACTCGTATACATAGATGCCATGTGATATAACCAAATAAGTGTAACCGCATCTTGCTACGATCCTTGATTCATGCATGCATAAGATAGCAACCATTATTTTCCAATGAATATTTAATAACATGTTGAGAAGCACTAATAGGTTTGCTGTAGAGTAGGTTTCCATTCGGATTGATGAATATTATTTTACATACAACACAACATAAACGTTCCCCCGAAGGGGTTGGCAGAGGTACTAATATTTCTGAACATCACGTGACTTTGTCACCTGGTGATCAGAGTACCAATGTTTTGCATGGACAGTGTATTAATGTGATAGGGGACAAGCTTATCGCCTTTTGTACGAATACACTGTCACATGACTAAGCTTGCTTGCTTGCTTTTACTTCATATTTTTATTCCTGTATGATATTAATTTTATATAATTATGCAATTCCATCCAAAACAAAATGCTACCTATTTTATTCCATTGAAATCTTGTATTACAAACCTAAAGAGTATGTTTTCTATTAACTAAAATATTGCAGTGTTATTTAAACCAGTTATCGCAAAACCTATAAAATATTTTATCCTATTAAAATTCCTAACATCTTACTAAAACATAAATACTTAATCGTAACAATTATTTCTTAGAACTTAGTGGCCTTAAACAGGACCAATGTTTTAATCTACTTCGAGTTCTGGAGTCAAAAAGTGCTGACTTACCCCCTGTAAGAAACGAAGTCGTTGGTATATTAATCAATCAAGGAAAGAACAATTAAACATTAGCAGGACTCGAACCCGCGACATCATCAACTGAGCTACAGTGCCAAGTAACCACTGTTGCGAAATTTGTCTTTCCTTGCTTCTTAATACCTGGTACATACACACACACACACACATACTTACGGCTATTATTCCCTATAAGGGGTAGCCAGAGCTAAGGAGTTAGAAATTCCTCAGCCACTTTTGGAAGTTGCGTGGGGAAAAGATGGTGAAGTAAAGGTTGTTGGTGATGGGTCTCCAACCGCATCGCCCAAAAATTCTTTAAAAGCCCCAATACCGTTAGTCGCGTCTTACTTACACCCACCGGAAGAAATGGGGTAGTGCTATTCTAAGCCAGCATCACACAGCAACCTTAACTGGTGTATCACCGTAACACCGTACTTAAGTCATGCTGGTGTTGAAATTTTTCCACATAAGGTTTCATGCGCAACAAAGTCTTACTAAAGTCGTTGGTAGATAGGTGTATAGCTATTGCTATACAAAAACTGTGTTTCACTTAACTGCGAAAAGAAAATGTTCAGCAGAAATATCGCAGGGCACATGCAAATACTTAAAATTTATTAAGTTCAATTTATAACATTAAAAGTGGAAAAGCGGACTTTCAAGGAAATGTAAAACAGAAGTGTGAATTAAACAATGCCTCTGAAAAGCTATAAAGAACCAGGGATCTTCTTTTTAATGTGGTTTTTGCCTTTTTCCTTTTCAAATACAACCATTATTAAAGCCCAAATCGCGCTTATTCGGGTTCGTTCAGCTTTAACAACTCCGTGACCGGGAAAATAATAATTTGTGACGCGTTTTTATGGAATATTTATGAATACGCACGTAAGTATTGTAAGCGGTTCCTTATAGCTGTAATCCTAAAATTATATTTTTTTGAAGTATATAGTGGAAAGTGAAACTGCAATAATTAAGACGTTACTTTTATAAATATAATTTAAATATTCAACTACTTACAAATTTACTTACTTTATTTTTACTATCTTTTCCCCACTCAAATTTCCAAAAGTGGCTGAGGAATTTCTAATTCTTTAGCTCTGGCTACCCCTTCCTGGGATTTATAGCCGTGAGTATATGTATGTATGTATGTTACAAATTGAGATATTTTTTTAGGGATACTTCATTCGTTATTTCTTAAACGCCTAGAACCGAAATCCGACACCAAAAACGTGTTTGCCGAAGTAGAAATTTATTTTTCGTTCGGCTGAATATAAATTTCATCGAAATTCTCAATAAAAGTGTACATACATTTTCGAAGATCCTTAGCTAAAGATGGAAATTTCACTTATGTTGTTCTTATCTCAATCATTTTAGAATTAAAAATGTTTTATAAGTAGTGCCGGCTTAGAATGTCGCTACCCCTTTCTACCCACGGGTGTCGTAATTGGATTTGCTTTTTATTGGATTTTTGGGCGATGCAGTTGGAGACCCATCACCAAAAACCTTTATTTACGATCTTTTCCTCACTCAACTTCCAAAAGTGGCTGAGGAATTTATAATGCCTTAGCTCTGGCTACCCCTTCTAGGGAATTATAGCCGTGAGTATATGTATATGTATGTATGTATGTTTATAACAATCAAAAGAATTTCAGAAAATTTCATTGGATAAAACTAATGTTGAAACCACACTAAACTAGGGTTATTTATAGTTTATAAAATAAGAGTAAAGGCGTTGTAAATATTGTAAAAAGTAAGGCACATACAAGTTTTTCAGCATGTACTTATTAATGGTATTATTCGGATATGATCATATTAAGATATTAAGCATCTTATAACGCAAAACAAGTTTACTAGGAACTATTTGAAAATAATACCAAAAAAAACTAGACTCAGCAATAGCCATTATTCACAAATTAGTTGTTTTTCAAAATGGTAAAATACATACATACATACATATACTCACGGTTATAAATCTCGTAACGGGGTAGCCAGAGCTTTGGAATGAAAAATTTCTCAGCCACTTATGGAAGTTGATTGGGAAGAGATGGTAATAATAAATGTTTTTGGTGACGGGTCTCCAACCACATCGCCCAGAGATCACTTAAAAAGCCCCTATACCCTTAGTCGCCTCTTACGATCACCCACGGGTAGAAATAGGGTAGTGTTATTCTATGCCGACACTACACGGCACTTATACTCAGGCCATTATCTAAAATGGTAAAATAATTATGAATGTCAAAATGTATAAATTTTTTGTACTAATCCCTTACTTATTGATTGTTAAATATTGTGTGGATAAAAGAAGATTGGTAAAAGTTATATATAGAACCAATATGGATGGAAATGTCCGTTGAGGACAACCAACGAAGCCTTCATTTAAATTAAATAGTGAATGTCAATTCAATTCAATTTTTCTTCAATGGCCTTTGACCGTGTTTTAACACAGTAACTTTGCCAACGTCCAGTGAAAAGAAAACACATTTTGAAAAGTTAAAAAAAAAATTGAAACTGATTTACATACACTCATTGATCATTCATGGTTGAAAAATAAAATAAATATTACCAACAAAATAATTACTACAAAATTATCAATATGAACAAAAAGAATGCATTATAATTTTATATTATGGACCTTGATGAAATGACATAAAGTTTTAATGAAAGGGGTATATACAAAACAAAGTAAACATTTAAAATTAGTAGGAAGAGGGATAAAAGGAGGCAAAACATCATATAAAGAAAATGATAAATTAGGACATACGAAAAAAATATGGTCAACTGTTCCTTCATCTAATCAAATAGTGAATGTGTTCAAAAGTACTTATTTCGGAAGTGTCAAGAATAATATGTCATTTTTGAAAAGATTGATTAATTTATATGAAACTCGAGAGGTTTGCCAGGATCGTACAAAGCGACGATCGATAGTTTCTGACTACCTCTATTGGAATTAATGTCGTGATTATTTGTATAAATCGAGAAAAAGAAGAAAATTTAAGTACAGTTTACAAGTTAATGGGTTTTCTAAAACTGCTGTTAACGTGTTGTAGCAATTAGTAACTTCAATCTATTATAAGCAGCACTTATATAGGACTAACTAAATAGATTGGAACTAAAACTAAATTGATTGGAATTTGCCGTGTAGTGTCGGTTTAGAATAGCACTACCCCATTTCTTCCGGTGGGTGTACATAAAAGGCGACTAACGGTATTGGGGCTTTTAAGGGATTTTTGGGCGATGCGGTTGGAGGCCTATCACCAACAACCTTTATTTTTACTATCTTTTCCCCACTCAAATTTCCAAAAGTGGCTGAGGAATTTTTAATTCCTTAGTTCTGGCTACCCCTTTTATGGATTTATGGATTTTATGGATTTTACGGATATGTATGTATGTATGTAACTAAATAGATTGGAAACCAACCGTAGTCCAGTACAAAATGCTAAAAAAAACCGCTAAAAACTAATTGTCAAAACAGGTGGTCCCTATTAATTTGATTGATTGATTCAATGTTTTGATTGATTGATTCAATGTTTTGACTTTTGTTGGTCATACATTGGCTTCGCTTAAGTCAGTTGAAATGCACTGAATCGTTCACTTCTTCGTTTCTCTTCTATTTAGTTAAGTCATATATGGAAGCACTATTTACACACATTTAGGACTAAGTATACGCAAATATCATAAAGCTAATATTTGTTACTCAACTAATTATTTACCAAATTACTATGCAGCCATGACAGTTTTAAAGCTTACAAACTAAATAGAACCTTCAGAGCAAATATTTCACTAACTGGACATTATTCTATTTAATAATTAATGAATTTATATATATTTTTACATGGAAAACCCTTAGCTAACAAATACTACATTATAATTTAAGACTTTTTACCACTAGTTATGATTGGGGTAGTCAGAGACTTTTTATACGATCTTGGCAATTTTTTCCAGCTTGGTTTTATGCTAGTGATATTCTCATAAATTCCTTTTAATTTTTCATGATGCTGACCTTTTTGATGCACATCGTCTATTTGATCAAAAAGTACGGTAAGATGAAAGTACGGTCTTCCTCTTCTGATATTTACCTTCATAATTATGCCTATTGGGTAAGTATATGATATCAATCGTCACGTCTAATAACCTGATAAACTAACCTAGCTTATTCTATATTCGTTTTTCTTCTCACACAAATTTTATTAAAAAACTTTTATCAAAAACAGCAAAATCTGAACTATTTATAGCGCACGAAATAAAAGAAAATCAAAAATTGGTTCCCACATACGTAAAATTCTTATGTTATCTTATAGCTTTCCCAGTGTGTTAATAAACTGTCACCACAAACAGTTTTATTAATAATCTTTTATCCAAACGTATAAAATCGTTATTTACAATACCATGAAGATGCGATAAGTAATTTAATAAAACCTGTCTCATTTATAAATACACGACTTTAGTAATGAGACGGGTTTCACCCATTTTCACTTTCGACAAGGTCGTTCCATTCCGGTTTCGGCTTACATAATATTTGTTAATTGAAAAACTTGTTAGCTCCTGCTTAGAAATGTCGACTATATGAATAAAAGTTATTATTGTTACTGCAGTTTGGAAACTAACAATTTTTCTGAGCTTTGGAGAGGTAGGAGATATATTCAGTCAGTTTGCTGAAGCTAAGAATAGTACTACCCCATTTCTTCCCATGGGTGAAGTGATTGTTCGGCGATGCGGTTTGATACCCATCACCAACAACCTTTATTTACAATCCTAAAAGGATTATGGTATATTTTATAAACTATTATATACTGAATTTTAATATATGATTAAATTCATTTCAACTTTTCAGATTTCTTCGGTCAAATGAAGCAAAATAATATGTTTTTGTTTTTTTAATTTGAGGCTTCACTTATGGTGAAAGCCATTAAGTATTATAGTAATTTGTTCAAAGTATATAATAATACTAGTGGAACTGACAAACGTTCTTTTGAAACATGAATTTATTTCTAGGGGATTTGTAGTCAATAAAATAAAAATTAAGGGTGTACAACCCTTATCACTTACAAGTATAAAAAAAATAACCTATTCTTAGACTACTGAATGTTTATGCACATTTAAATTGCTAATAAATGAGGGAAAGAAAAATTTCGACACAGGCGGGAATCGAACCCGCGACCTCGGGTATACGCCCCGACGCTCTGCCAATTGAGCCACCGTGTCAATGGCTGCCAGCGCAAAATTTTTCTTTCCTTTATTTATTCTTTATTTATTAGTAATAATCCCCACATGAGGTTTTCATGAACAAAAAGATTTAAATTATGTGATAGTTAAGCGTTTTCAATATTTGCATTCTATCTGAAAAGATAGACAAGTGGCCTTCCGAATTAGCAAAAAATTCGAAGGTAGGAAACGCAAACACTACTTAAACGTGTAAAAGAAATAAGGGATAGAAATTTTTCTTTCCTTTATTTAATCTTTATTTATTAGTAATAATTCCCACATGAGGTTTTCATGAACAAAAAAAATTAAATTACATTTAAATTGGTTCAGCCGTTTCGGAGGAGTTTCGTGACAGACAAAGTTGACTTCCTACCAATTAAATTAATTACCTGGTACTACAACTATCCCTTAGAAGCATCACTTTATTAAACCAATTCGTTATGAAACCAACAATTTAGTTCAACAGAATACGCCTACGTGGGAAAACTAAAAATATCCTTGAAATAAGTTATATGTCTTCTTACACAATTTGTATTCAGTTGAGGTTCGAGACCCTTGTCAGGTGTATGTCCGTCACAGGCTTAATCTGCCTTGAGGGACTACTTTTGAGACCCGAAGGAGCTACAGGTCAAAACTTGATATACAAAGTCAACAATTCCGAAGAATTATTGGCATCCTTAGAAGAAAATTATTTTATTACATTACTTTGAAAACCGTCCTCAATTTTTGAAAGGTAATCTTGAGTTTATGCTGTTGAAAAGTTTTTTCAATGAAATATCTTTCATAACACTTCATACAATTTGGGAGAAAATGAGATGAGTTTTGTGTTTTAGATATTTAATCTGCATGCTATAAACAACAGCCAATAGAATACAAAGGGCACGCCACATTCCTCTGTGCATTAAACACATTTTAAGAAAGAATCGATTTTGCTCTCGAGACAGAACAAGATTATTGAAGAACAACTCACCTGATGTAATGAAATGACTAATAGATAAGTGATTTACTTTTAAAGAATACGTTACAAACCCGACTTAACTGTAGATTGTGAGGCATCGGTTTTAATATCATTTTTAAAACGCAGGGTTTAAATTACCCTTATAAAATTATTTTAATGTCATTAAAACGGTAGGGGACAAATTTCATACAATAATAAAGTTTATAGCCAATAAATGATTTTTTTGCTGAAACTAACGCATCTACAATATCCATCAATTGAACAATCTACCTTGCCTTAACTCATACATCCCAGAAAGGGTAGCCAGAGCTTCAGAACTAACAATTTTACAGTCAATTTAGTGAGTTGATGATTCCGTATTATGATTGGGTAGAAGTTGGTAAAATTAAAGAGTTGGTGATGGGTCTTTAGCCACATCTCCCATCAGATTCAAGACATAAAGCTAAAATGTTCACGCCATATATCCCCGAAGGGGTAGCAGAAATAATATAATTTCTTAGCATCGCGTAATTTTAATGTAAGCCCGGCTAGTGCGAGCCGTGTTTAAACTAGTTATCGCGTGGGACCCTGCAGAAGGGCAAGCACGAGGCTAGTTTATCGACACGATAACCGTTAGAATGAGATCGCAGTATACGATACTAAGTAAGTGCGTAAGAGATGGCTGCTTTATCCCACGCGATAACTAGTTTAAACACCGCTCGTACTAGCCGGGCTGGTATTCAGACTACCCACGTTTTGCTTGAACAGTTAACTTACGTGATAGGGGGCAGGCCTATCGCCGTTTTGTACCAACGCCCACTTTAAAAGTCCAAAGTCGCCTTTTACGACAAACCCGGGAATAGTCGGGTTAGTGCTATCACAGATAATATAATTCTATACTGGAAGCTATTTTTCTGTGAAAAGTAGCTTTATTATATGCTTATATACCCTTTACCATATATATACTCGAATTTCCTTATTCTGTCTTTTTTCAATGTACATACATACTCACGGCTATAAATCCCTAAAAGAGGTAGCCAGAGCCAAGGAATTAAAAATTCCTCAGCCACTTTTGGAAGTTGCGTGGGGAAAAGATGGTAAAATAAAGGTTGGTGATGGGTCTCCAACCGCATCGCCCAAAAATCCCTTTAAAAGCCCTAATACCGTTAGTCGCCTCTTACGTACATCCATCGGAAGAAATGGGGTAGTGCTATTCTAAGCCGACACTACACAGCAAACAGTCAATGTCTGATTAAAATATACAGTAAACGTATCACTTTATTAACTCAGTACTTTTTAGAATATTTAGTCGTTGTAAAATATTAGTTTAATTTCGCTCGATTGACCATTCGTAATTGCATCGAGAGTTTTAAACTAAAAACCAATACGTATATTTAAATTGAACTTTTCAACGGCCATCAGTTATACGAACGATATCGACTCAATACCACATTTATTTCACACCGCTATGAAAAGTTTGAAAAAAGTTATAATCATATTTTTATGTTTTGCAGGTTCCCTGGATGAAGCAGTGATATTGATATGTAAGTATTTTGACGCTATTTATTATAGTAAGCTAAATTTTAAATGAAATAGTCCTATTGTCATCACTAGGAAAGAGTTTCATATTGGCTAACATACTATCTTATTTCTTTAAATCTTTTTGTTCATGAAAACCTCATGTGGGGATTATTACTAATAAATAAAGGAAAGAAAAATTTCTTTATTTAGAAAACACTACTTAAACGTGTAAAAGAAATAAAGGATAGAAGAATTTCGCACTGGCAGCCAATTGACACGGTGGCTCAGTTGGCAGAGCGTCGGGGCGTATACCCGAGGTCGCGGGTTCGATTCCCGCCTGTGTCGAAATTTTTCTTTCCTTTATTTATTCTCTATTTATTAGTAATCTTATTTCTGTTCATGGTTTCACTACCGGTTCATCTTTATAATAATTACTTTTTTATTATTATAAATTTTAATTGCTCATCACAGAACTTTAAACATGTAGTTTACGTTATTGTCTTAAAAACTGCTTAAATTAATAAGAACAACCCTATCCTGAACTGTTTCATCTATAAAAATGTAAAGATTTTTGATTCTAAGTAAACACTTATATGTGAACAATCTATCTGACTAGGCAATCGTTGTTTTGCCAAGAAACAAAAATTTTTGAGTCAACAACCCTTATAAAAAATAGTTGGAAACCTATTCTCATATACCCATTTCTACCCGTGGGTGATCGTAAGAGGCGACTAAGGGTATAGGGGATTTTTAAGTGATTTTTGGGCGATGTGGTTGGAGACCCTTCACCAAAAACGTTTATAATTATCATCTTTTCCCAATCAACTTCCAAAAGTGGCTGAGGAATTTATCATTCTTCAGCTCTGGCTACCCGTTAAGGGATTTATAGCCGTGAGTAAATGTATGTATCTGAATAAATAAAAATTTATTCAGATTTCAAAAGTACATAATATTCGTCTTAACCTAGTTAGTTATTTAAAATACGAAATATATAATTTTCCTGTTCCTGAGCTAGGTTATTTACCTGTATTTCAGGCAACAATAAACAAAACAGGCTTAAAACTATCAGTTTTCATATAATGGTATTGGTAAGTAGTGTATAAATTATTATCAGAATCGATTGTATTAAACTAATTGTATTATTATGATAAAAAATAAAAACATCTTATATTAACTTATTATTTTAAGCAATTCCTGTGATTCCGTGTATACATGTAAGATTTAGTAGCCGCGATTGAAGTTTTTTCTTCAAAGTAATTCAAAGAAGTAAAAGTATGAAGCAATTTTGATATCAAATCACCAGGGCTGGTTCAAAGTAGGGAAGGGGTGTAAAATTCTGTCAAAAAGATCCACGGTGAAGCTACACAAACTTATCGAACACCCTAGAGATCACGAACCAGTCAATGTTTTCTCAGTTTACTCTTACACATGCACTGAACAGCGCGACACCAATGCACTTACAAGTTTGCTCCCTAAACCGAACTTGGAACACCTCCCACATACAAACTTGCTACCTTAACTGCCTTCTCCAGATAAATGATGTAGCATTATAGGTTTTGCTTTTTGTCTATAAGGTGTTTTAAGCACGTAACGTATCTTCTTTCTCACAGCCCATATATGTCCATACCAAGGGGCTCGAGGCTACCTTTTAGGCCTTAGTCCAACGCGCTGGCCAATTGTGGGTTGGCAGAGTCATCATCTTATTAAATCCTTGTCACTTCGTCATAATTTCCACATATAACTATTTGTTTACATACATACATATACTCACGGCTTTAAATCCCTGGAAGGGGTAGTCACTTCGTCATAATTTCCACATATAACTATTTGTTTACATACATACATATACTCACGGCTTTAAATCCCTGAAAGGGTTAGCTAGAGCTAAGAAATTAGGAATTCTGCAGCCACTTTTGGAAGTTGCGCGGGGAAAAGATGGTGCAACCGCAACTCCAACCGCAACTCCAACCGCATCGCCCAAAAATACCCCAATACCGTTAGTCGCCTCTTACGTACACCCACCGGAAGAAATGGGGTAGTGCTATTCTAAGCTGGCACCACACAGCCTAATTATTTGTTAGCTAGCGCTTATTTCTAGTATATCGAGTAATCCTTTTATTCTGCTCATCGTACATATTTTTATCCAACCAATTGTCATTCCATTACGAGTATAAGAATATTGTATAACTAAGCAGTAAGTATACCCTCAGTATAATATTGAATAATAATAATAATTAATCATTTTTTCCAGGCTAGAAGCCCATATTTAGCCATTGCATACTCCTACAACATTAAAAACATAAAATGAAACTTTGATGTACTAGTATTTTTTTACCTGATGACATTTTGAATCTAACAGAAAACAAATTCAAAGTAATTATAAAACGCAGTCTTCATTTAAAAGCTTATTACAGTTTAAATGATTATATGATAGATGAAACTGCTTGGTGTCACCAGGGCTCTATTCAGGATATTTCCAGACATACACCAATATTGTAATATGACTAAGAAAAGATGTGTGTTGCTGAGTTTCTAACGGGTTCTTCTCGCAACAATACACCTTCCGAATCCGAAGTAGAGTCAGTAGAGTAAGATTTAACTTATACGTAAGTTTGTGACGTTCAAAAAAAAGAGAACAATTCTTTTTATTTTGAAATAAATATTTTTTATCTTCTTTTTTATCTTTATCTTTTATTAAAGCATTAAAATTTACATTTTATTCTCATAGCATTCAACTCAATTGATTTCCAAGTACTTTTATCACTAAAGCAAAACTTACAACATAACCAATATCCAAATATTTATCATAAAATGATTCTCCTGAACGGAAATCGAATATGAAATCTCCGAACTCAATTAACTTGCCTTGTAACCACGGGAACCTGACCATTATATATTTTATTATATATTCAGTACTTTAATTTGGCAGATTTTTAGAGAAGGGTAAGGTGGGGCTCAGGGACACACAGGTGAAACAAAGGTTGTATTTCTAAACATTTTTAATTAAATTTCAATTTGGTAACACTACTTTGACAAACGACCAAGCCACTATCATGTGTGCATTGTTGCTTGTGGAGTTATTCCAAAAAAAAATGGGTGGTCATTCAGGGCTTTTTTTGCAAGAATCTTTTCGTTTTCACTTTGCGACACTTTGAGTGTGCGTATATTTTTTTTGCTATTCTTGCTTATTTTGTCTAATATTTAAGTGATAAGTTATGATTATTTAAGTGCCGGTATCTATTACCTAAAAAATTTATGTGCATGATTCTTATTTGAGGTACCCGTGGGGCATAGTGAAACGGGGCACAATGAAACTTGTTTTTCTTACTTTTACTTTTTACTTTGACCATGGGGCTTGCTCAGCCAACGTGTTGGATGAACTTAGAATTATTTATCGAAGTGATGAAACATTTTGTCATGTTAACTGGTTCATCGTAAGAAAATCAGTGCCTTTTAATTCTGGAGAATCATGCAAGTCATCTTTCACCTGAATATTGCGAATATTGCTAAGGACAATGGCGTGACTCTTCTCACTCGTGTTTGGGCCGTTACAAACCTATGTTTCGTTGTGCCCCATAATATATCATTGTGCCCCAGGATGTGTTCAAGCCCCAGACCTGGGGCACAATGAAACAGAATCAGGGCCTCCGAAAAACTGAAAAATAAAAGAGATAACAGTTACTTTTGATCTCTTTTCATTGATTGATTATTGGATGATTAAGTTTATTATATGACAGAATAAACTTTTTGTTGATTAAGTGATACAGATATTTATAAAAATTAAAACAACTTTTTTGTTTCACTGTACCCCACCCCACATGCATATATACTTACACATATGGCTATAAATCTACGGAAAGGGTGGCAAAACTTCAGAATAAGAAATTCCTAAACCACTTGAGTGGAGAAAAGAAAGTAAAATAAGGTTGTTGGTATTTGGTCTCCAACGCATCGCCCAATAATCACTTATGTAGCCTTAGTTGCTTCTAACGAATAAAGAAGGAACGAAGAAATAATTATTGCCGTGTAGTGTCGGCTTAGAATAGCACCACCCCGTTTCTACCGATTGGTGTACGTAAGAGGCGACTAACGGTATTTGGGCTTTTAAGGGATTTCTGGGCGATGCGAACAACATTTACTGTACCATCTTTTCCCCAATGAACTTTCCAAAAGTGGCTGAGGAATTTCTAATTCCTTAGCTCTGGCTACCCCTTCTAGGGATTTATAGCCGCGAGTATATGTACGAAGAAATAAAATAGTACTATTCGAAGCCAACACTACACAGGTAATAATAATTTTAGAGGAACAATGGAAAATCTACATCAGTAGTTCAATAATTCGTCGATTATTCTAGTTCAGTAGCCCGATGAGATCAGTCGTGTAATAGCTCCATAGTGTCTCGGCTGAACAGCCCAAATTATCCTGAACCGAAGTAATTGGATGGATTAGACTTAATTGAATGTGGGTAGAATGGAAAAACTTGTCCTTGTTTCTTTATTTAAATTAAATTGCTAACCTACAACCCTTGGAGTGAATAAAAGAAATAGTTTCAGATTTTGAAACAAAGGTTTTATTTTGTTAGATATATCTGCATAGGAAAACCGTTCCTGTTTTTGTTTTAGGATTTGTTAAATAAATTGGCTGCCGTATTATTGAAACCAAAAATAAGGGTCCCATTTTTTTGAGTAATATGTAAAATTCATGAACAGAAACGACTTAAGTTTAATAATATAAAAAGTTACTGACTTACTCACTTATACTCACGCCCGTTGTTCACATTGGGGTAAGCAGTCTCTCTTGCTTCTGTACAATTCATAATTTTTCTCTTAAGAAGGTTTTCAAATTACAGAAAAAATATTGATGATATAACGATTCAAGTTTATTTTATCTTTCCAAAAACAATAAAGCTTATTCTTTCTTTTTTCATATTAAGCGCCATGTTACCAAACGACGTAAAACAATTAGTCTGAACGCAGAAATAAGATCACAAATTTAGACGCGCGGACGAGCTTGGAAGCAGGTGGCAAGCAATCTCTTTGAGCTTGCTTGCTCTGTTCCGCTAAGCTTTGAATGTAATATTTATCATTCTAACACTAACACCACGTTGCTTTACATCCTGAATAGATTTAAAGAACAATAACATTCGCTGATAATAGTTGAGACGAGTATCCTCGTTGGTTTAGAGGTATGCGAATCTAGTTATATTTCACAGGTCGGGGATTTCGAATCACTAAATTCTTCAAAAATAAATATCTTTATATGCTTTAAGAGCTCGTAAAATAACCTTACATGCCTTCTTTTCTTATGTTATATAATCAAGGAAAACTTATTGACCGTACATACCAATAAGTAATATTCCTAAACTACTATAGTACAATATTCCCTATACGTCATACGCTCAAGGCTTTAAGTCCCAAATCAAAAAAGGGAAGTCATAGTTTTAAAATTTGAGATTCCTCTGCCACTTTTGAGCGAACTAATACAAATGATAGGGGCTCAAAGGTTCTAGAGTGGCAGCCACGTAACGGATAATGCAGTGTGGGTAGGCCTCCCACGAGGTGGACCGACGACTTGGTGAAGGTCGCAGGAAGCCGATGGATGAGGGCAGCACAGGACCGGACGTTGTGGAAATCTTTGGGGAAGGCCTGTGTCCAGCAGTGGTTGTCTGTAGGCTGATGATGATGATGAATACAACATATATACATATTTATACTCACGGCTATGAATCCCTTGAAGGGGTAGCCAGAGCTAGGAAATCAGAAATTCCTCAGCCACTTTTGGAAGTTGCCTGGGGAAACGATGATGGAATAAAGGTTGTGGTATGTAATGATGAATACAAATGACTGAAATAAAAATTTCGCTTTACGATAATATCCCTCACCTAGCCTTGGTGAATTACCACACATAATATGACTTAATAAAAGATACATTGTCGTTGGCCGGATTCATAATTTTAAATCTCTTGTCCTGCTGAACTAAGAAAATTCATTCCGGCTGAGATAAATAAAACTTAAGTAAGTTTCAATATTAATAATTAGGGTTAAACCCTCATATAACCACGACGACATATTGATTTAAACACCTGAATAATGGAATTCATGGAATTAGAACTATAAAGTTCCGGATATCCTTTCCGAGGGGAATCCGGGACGGTTCAGATGGAGCTGTTGCCAATTCCCGAAGATCGAAGGTTAAACGAGGTATTACTCGACCTGCTCAACTGTGAATGGGCCAGGGAATATGCGTCCAATATGTTGTTTTACATAGTTTATAAGAGAGGAAGATAGAAATTGTTTTATAGCCTCAAGGAACCAGAATAAATAAAACTTGACATAAATGATTAACAAAACAAGACAAAGAACTAAAGGACAGTTTACATTGAACATAAAAGATTTGATCATACCATCACGAAACCTAACAAATGGCTGCCTGCATAGCGACCTTTTTACTAAATGTCGCGTGGTTTATAACAGCCATATCTTACGCACTTACTTCCTATCTTTACTATTATCTTATTCTAACCGATATCGTAACGATAAATAAGCGCTCTTGCTAGGCCTCCTGAAAAGGTATTTGTGGTGAATTTGAGTCGCCTGCAAAATATACAGTCATAGTCAGTACACAGTACAGTGCCGTGTAGTGTCGGCTTAGAATAACACTACCCCATTTCTACCCGTGGGTGATCGTAAGAGGCGACCAAGGGTATAGGGGCTTTTTAATGGGGCGATGTGGTTGGAGACCCGTCACCAAAAACATTAATTATTTTAATCTTTTCCCCAATCAACTTCCAAAAGTGGCTGAGGAATATCTCATTCCATAGCTCTGACTACCCCGTTAAGGGATTTAAAGCCGTGAGTATATGTATGTATGTATGTATGTTTGGTCAGCACATTTGGCAACAATGCAAATAATGGAGGATTAAACTAAATACAGTTTCATTCAGATTGTTCATGTTCATACGAATATTCTAAATCGAATTTCTTGGCCCGATTGAATACCGGTAGAAAATTCAATGCTATAACTCCGATGTAACGAATCACATAATCTTACCGGAACTTCGTGCCGATTGGCTCGCGGATCTATTCGGTTTGCCGGTAAAACATTTTTATTCTTTGTCTTTTAATCCGTTTACGGTAGCAATTTACACGCTCCTATTGTTAACTGACTAAACACTCGTGGACATTGTTTGTCTACCCCTATTAGAGTAGAAAATCTGTTTACTGCATATCACAAAAAAAAAAAACCAAAAAAAAGTACAAAAAAATTGGTAAGTAGATATTTGCTTCTAATAAATGAAGAAAAGATAAATTTCGACACAGGAGGGAATCGAACCTGCGACCTCGGGTATACGCCCCGACGCTCTATTGATATATACCCGAGGTCGCGGGTTCGATTCCCGCCTGTGTCAAATTTTCTTTCCTTTATTTTATTCTTTATTTATTAGTAATAATCCCCGCATGGCGTTTTCATGAACAAATAGATTTAAATTAGATATTTGCTTCGTAGTGTTAACGAAAAATAGCACTAACTAATTTCCTCCCATGGATATAAACGAAGTGACTATGGGTTATGTGGCAAGAGACCCAATACCAAGCTTCCCTTTGTTCCCAACTGTACTTTAAAAATTCCTGCAGAATTCCTGGTTTTTTTTGTGCTTGAAAGCTGTTAGTAGACAGTGTGCAAGTATGAAGAAGAAAAATATTCAATTAAAAAAATGTACCATTAGAAGTAGCAGATTAAAAAATATATAATTATATTAAGTTATTGTCCTAAAAAGTAGGTTTTTTTTCTTTAATTTATTTAACTAATAAAATTTAACAATTCTGAACATTAATCATTGCAGCATAATAGAATATGTTCTGGTCCTTATTTTCTTTTGCACTCAGATCACCTGCATTATTTACATGAATCCTAAATGCTAGCCAGATCTAATGTTTTTTTACAGCCAATTGCAGCCGTTTTGTAAAGTAAAAATGAAATAATTAAAACAACTATTGACTTCGGTTATTTTAATCGCGTTTTTAATTGTTTTTTTAAAGCCCGAAGTTACGAAAACTTTTTAGCTATCATAGTCACGGGAAGACTAATTTTACAGTACTATAAAATTACTAATACTAACTACCTCCACAAAATTAAAGTTAAATTAAAAGCTAATGTTATCTGGAGTCTTGCTAGTGTTTTTCTCTTGCTTATAAATAAAGAATAAATAAAGGAAAGAAAAATTTCGACACAGGCGGGATTCGAACCCGCGACCTCGGGTATACGCCCTGACGCTCTATCGATATATACCCGAGGTCGCGGGTTCGATTCCCGCCTGTGTCAAAATTGTATTCTTTATTTATTAGTAATGATCCCCACATGAGGTTTAAATTATGCGATAGTTAGGCGTTTTCAACATTTGCATTCTATCTGAAAAGATAGACAAGTGGCCTTCCGAATTAGTAAAAAATTCGGAGGTAGGAAACGCAAACACTACTAAAACGTGTAAAAGAAATAAAGGATAGAAGAATTTCGCGCTGCACGTACGGCAAAATAGGTGAATTGGGGGGTCAAAAATCATTATGATCATATTTATATATAAAATGGTTCCACTATAGTCCCCGCAGGTTTTCAATGATTCTGGGTGCACTTGGGATATATTACACGTCCTAAATTCGATTTTTGTACCTGTGTGCTGCGGGGTGGGGTACTTGTAATATAAAAGTGATATCTAGAGCCTGAAAAAAAAACAAATAGATTAACTAATGTAATTCAAACAATTTGCGCGATGCTATGGCTATTAGGGGAACACTCTTTCAAAAATAGCATAGGTAATATATAATAATAATAAGTATTTTAAGTATATCATATTAACCCAAGAAATAAAACAAATTATAAATAATAAAAGAGTTTATAAAATGTAAAAAAAAACAACAGCGTTCATTATTTCAAAACAAGTTAAATATATCTGGTATGCTAAATCATTACGCCTTTAATCGTAATTGTCATGGTCATCATCATCACCACCCTCCAACTCTTCATCATGATGATCTGATGCACGTAATGAGGAAATAATATCCGAGTCCAACATTTTGATCATTTCATTTGAAAATTGTTTTCTTTTATTTTTATGGGGTTTACGTTTGGCTGCTATAATTGGGTCTGATGCTATTAGCATCCAGTGTATGATGTCTGTGTTGGTGTCTACTCTGGAGGTTTTTCTCGCATGAAAGAGTCGTAAACTTTTGTATTCTTTTTGACTAACTTCCAGTACATCTTCGGAAAAGAGTCCGATTGGTAAAGGGAGAGAATTTATTATATCAGCTCCGTGAATAAGCAGTTTATGTACAGAGGCGCTCATTTTATACCAGCCATAATTTTGAATACACATTTTAGCAGTGTCCAAACAGTATTCTCTAAAATTTTCAATGTTGACGCTGAACCCGCATGAAATTACACTAAGTATATTGAAAAATCTTTCAATTATATTTGGATCCAAGCCGGTACATGATGCGGATTTTGCGGGCTCAGCAAAAAATTTTCTGGCCGTATTTCCATCATTAGAATTGCCACCTCCCTGCTTCGGTCGATCTACAACCAGGCCCATTTCTTGATAAAATTTGGTAGTGATTATACTTTTTCTGTCTTTTAACTTGTCTTTTGCTTCATTACCTCTGGCTTGCCATTGGCGCATTTCTAATTTATAGGCAATATGCAAAAGATATTCATAACATCTGAGATATGAATGAAGAACGGATATCCCAAACTTATAAGTTGTGGGATATGGTTTCTTCAAAAGGAAGTCTATATTATTTAGATCTTTCGGTGTCGCTTTGCACACATTGCATGCTTGTGAGGAGGCAGTGTCTGTTAACACATTACACGTCTTTCCATCCATCATGGTACACACAGGATTATGTTTGAATGTGTAGTATTTGTCACCAAGAGTTACTTCAGTTGGACAAAGACGTAATATTTCCCCTTCTATTTCTTCATAATGCAGTTTCACGGCTTCTTTTGTTTCTTTTTCTATCTGCAAGCGAATAGTTCGGCTATAACGTGAAGAAGATGGGTACGGATTTTGCCAAAATATTTGTTTTCCTTTTGCATTTATCTCGTATATTTGCAGCGGGACAATTGTACAGAGTATTATGTTTGTGTCTGCATACATGGAGTTGTTAGCAAAACATTGCTTATAAATAGAATGTCCACCGCTTCCGTCAAGACCCCATTTATATGTTACTTCGAATGGTATGTTACTTGTGTGGTCGTGATGTAGAAGAAGTACATTTTGTTGCACATAAGCCAGTCTTTCAATTGTATGGTTAATGATATCTTGAACAGGAATTTGTACTTCTGTCTCAGTAATTTTTATATTATTCGGATAGCATTCCTTTTTAATTTTGGCTATAGCGTTGTAAGGTGGGTATATGTTTGCACCACGAGATTTAGCGCCCCTTTGTATAAAAATATAGTCATCTTTGCCTAAGTCTGTGTCGATAATGAGGGCCATAGCCTCTTCGGGTGAGTAGGATGTCATAGAGGAGCATGATGGAGTGTCGTGTATTTCTTTCATGCGCTTAAATCTTCGAGGACTGGTAGTAAGAGCTAAGCTGACTACTTGAGCGGCTGTTCTCTTGCCACTTTTAGTAAGGCTCGTCTGAGCAGCTGAGCATAATAGCTCCGGGCTAGTCGTACTTACCAATGGTTTTATAATTCGTCTTCTAGTTCGTTGGGAGCTTTCCTCGAATGTTTTTTTAGGCCTCCCTTTATTTTGGCGCAGATCTGGTGTTATAGTATCAAAGCTGTTGATACTTATTTTTGGCAGCAATAAATCATTTGACAACCATTCTGAATTACTTTTCTTAAATCTTTCAGTGGACCAATGTGATTTCTTCCATTTTTGCAACAACTTAGACACAAACACTTTTAACACCTTTTTAAGTTTATTTACATTTTCATTAGAAGGTTCATATTCACTATTTTTTTCTAATATATACGTAGTTAATCGTTTTATGCACTTAGACGGTGATTGTTTATAAAAGTTTTCATTCTGTAGCACTAACAACAACTCCATTTTATTGATGCCTATTTTTGTCGAAACTGATTCACGACTACCTGCAATAAAAATTGTCTAACATCACAATGGGTTCGTATGGGTTCTTAAATTTTACAGTATCATTAGCTAACAGATGCTATAGTATAAATTTAAGGTGCTCAAATCGGTACTAAGTGGAACTTTTTTTGAAACTCTAAAAAACAAAAAAATAATAATGAAAAAAATGGTCTACGAAAAAGTATGAGTTAAAAACAAACTAGTGTAAAAAATAATTAAAACTGTATTATATTATATTTAAATTACCTGACGCTTCCATATCCATAATTAAAGATGAGATAATTTCCCCAAACTAGCGAAAAAAGAGGCGGTGACGGTACTGCGTTTCGTAAGCAATTAACGGGTGTTTTACAACATGTATGTTTCGAGCGCTCGGGTGTTGTTGTTATCGGCAGGACAAAAGAAATGACTTATCAGTTGAAAGAAGAAACTATTCACCTTGAAATATTTATGCTAATTTGGGCTCTATGGCTAAGTCAGTAAATTGATAATTGACCTTCCAGTTCATCTATTTTGCCGTACGTGCGCTGGCAGCCATTGACACGGTAGCTCAATTGGCAAGAGCGACGGGGGCATATACCCGAAGTCGCGGGTTCGAATCCCGCCTGTGTCGAAATTTTTCTTTCCTTTATTTATTCTTTATTTATTAGTAATAATCCCCACATGAGGTTTTCATGAACAAAAAGATTTAAATTATGCGATAGTTAGGCGTTTTCAACATTTGCATTCTATCTGAAAAGATAGACAAGTGGCCTTCCGAATTAGTAAAAAATTCGGAGGTAGGAAACGCAAACACTACTAAAACGTGTAAAAGAAATAAAGGATAGAAGAATTTCGTTCTGGCAGCCATCGACACGGTAGCTCAATTGGCAAGAGCGACGGGGGCGTATACCCGAGGTCGCGGGTTCGAATCCCGACTGTGTCGAAATTTTTCTTTCCTTTATTTATTCTTTATTTATTAGTAATAATCCCCACATGAGGTTTTCATGAACAAAAAGATTTAAATTTCATTTGCTTGTTTGTGCTTATGATCGGGTTCCAAGCATGTGGTAATTGCCAACCATCTTTTCTATTGAAGTTTGGATGTTTCTTTATTTCAATAGATTTGCGTATCATTCTAAGTATCAATCGAGTCTCTTTTGCTAGAATTGTAGGTTTGTCATAACGCATGTGGTGGTGGCTTATCGAAGGTGTGTTCACGGTGTGTTATCATGGTTGTTAACGGTGAGGGAAAACATCGTGAGGAAACTCACATGGCTGAGTTGTACTTAGTCATGTGACAGTGTATTCGTACAAAACGGCGATAGGCCTGCCTGGTGTTCAGAGTACCCACGTATGCAAAACGTGGGTACTCTGAACACCAGGTGACAAAGTCACGTGATGTTCAGAAGTTTTAGTACCTCTGTCAACCCCTTCGGGGATATTCGGCGTGAACGTTTATGTTATGTTATGTTATGTTCACACAAAGCAGATCTTCCAGGAAGCCTGTTCTTCATATCAGCAATATGTTCTTTTACGCGAGTAGCTACACTACGCTTTGTTTAATCGATGTATAAAAGACCACACTCACAGTCTAGTTTATAAACACATGCATCTAATCTTAAAAATATACCGGTCGAATTGAGAACACTCCTTTTTTTGAAGTCGGTTAAAAAATCCATGTAATAACACGTGATTAAAATATCCGAAAGTCAATAGTGGTTTTAATAATAATGTGCAATCGTGAAAGTCTTAGAAAATACTATAAAAATGAAATAAGTTTGTGGATACAGCAAAGATATACTGGCCAGTACACCCTGCTGTGTACCAACTTATAATTTGTATCTATGCTTAACTCGAAAAACATTTACACTCCGCGATGTAGGAATATGAGTGAGACGCTGCTATGTGCGTTTGAGTCCGCAGTAGTGTGCGCTCTAACATGACTCCCACAGTACTCCCCTCCTAGTCGATACGACGATATCATAGCTAGGAGGTACCTATTACCAATTACCAAATTCAATTTGAGCAGTGAGGTCGGTGATTGCATGCCTGTAGATGCTCTGCTGAATGAATAGTGTGCTGAGGTAAGCGAGGAATAGAAGTTGCGGGTAGATCGAGAAATGTAGTAGAAGGAAGCGTGTGTTCTCATCGAGGGGTCACCACTGTGGAAACAGCAAAGATATACTGGCCAGTACACCCTGCTGTGTACCAACTTATAATTTGTATCTATGCTTAACTCGAAAACATTTACACTCCGCGATGTAGGAATATGAGTGAGACGCTACTATGTGCGTTTGAGACCGCAGTCCGGCACACCCTCTAACATGACTCCCACAATTTCAATAAAGTGAAATAAGTACTTTGTTCTTGGCTCAACACGCTCTTTGCCGTTTTTAAAACAACTTACTATTAATAATCTATAACAGTTACAGAGCTTCATAATTTAGAACATCTAGCTACGTATTCGGTTCATATATGAGTAACGAATAGATATTAATAAATATAATGCTAAAAAATATTTCAACAATTTCCCAGAAAGTAAAATATGAATTTCGGTACATAATTTTACTGTAATGGATCTTATTATACTACGCAATATTCCAACACGTAAATTGATATGGAACAAATTTTATCGCGAAGATAGCTTTTATAACAAAATTACATTTATAGCCTTAATTTAATGTTGAAGGCTTAATAGGCTATTATATTCCTAATCAAATCAATTATTCTGCATTGAACACGTTTATTTGAACACAAATAGTATAATAAAATAATTTATGATGATGGTAAAATTTGTATGTATTAATTGTGGCCAAATGGTGTAAAGGGGTAGGCAAAATTTTTGAAATATCGATCTTCATTATATATTTTTTTTAAAGTTTTGCAGACTGATCAAACAATATAATACTAATTATGAATACACAATGTCATTTACAAATCTTCACCTATAGAAACATCATTAAAATTTATCAATATTTTCATACATGCTCTTGGATTTGTGCTCTAAGTGTAGTTATATT
The DNA here is from genome assembly GCA_963576735.1 of Bedellia somnulentella. NCBI lineage: Eukaryota > Metazoa > Arthropoda > Insecta > Lepidoptera > Bedelliidae > Bedellia > Bedellia somnulentella. The sequence goes on along the minus strand of OY755185.1, from coordinate 1,642,500 downwards.
TATACCATGGCAATGAAGTGGAAAACTCACAGGAGCGGTAACACGCTACAAATCTCAAACACATTTTCAGCCACTTTATTGATATAGCATTCTCATCTTAAAAATCATATTTAGAAATATATTACATACATACATATACTCACGGTTACAAATCCCGAGAGGGGTAGCCTAAAAAATTAGAAATTCTTCAGCCACATTTGAAAGTTGATAGGGGACAAGATGGTAGAAATAAAGTATCTTTGGTGAAGGGTCTCCAACCGTATCGCCCAAAAACCACTTCAAAAGCCCCATGCCCTTAGTCGCATCGTACGACACCCTTGGGTAGAAAGGGGTAGTGACATTCTAAGCCGGCACTACACTATGTTAAAATCATACTTAAAAAAAATATTACTCTTTCTATTTTCCTTATCCCATAAAAATCCAATATTCATAAAAGTCTGCTACCGCTCTGTATTTCTATTGCTTCATGGAGCGCTGAACTTTAATGTTTAAATAAGTAAGTAATTTCCGTCTAATCTATTGCATGTCATCACGGAGCATTAAGTGAGAACTATTATGGAACAGCAAGTCATTTTATTTGAAGATTTGGAAAGAATTGACTTAAATTTTGATGGCGAAAGTCATTTTGAAAAGACGTCAAAGTCGTGTGTTAAGTTGGAGCTTTAACTGTTATTTATATATTAGTCCGCGAAGCTTGAACCATCATGAAAAAATTCCATTCGTTCATGTACTCACGGCTTGAAATCCTGACACTGTTTTTTCATGGCCTTTTGTGTATCTCTGAGCATAGTATAAAGGACTGCTTTAATATGTTCGCTCCCTGTCCCCTGGTGAAATATATAAACATTCACTTACACTTACCGAATTACCAAAGATGCAGTGCGTAGAGCCTCTATTCACGCTTCATCCCAAAGTTTATAACAATGATTTTGATTAAAAACTAAATTTATTTTGGTGAAAAGAAGAGCTATTCGTGACAGAAGGTGAGATAATGTTTCGATATTTAGCAAACTGGATCCAAAAAAAGTTATCTTCGCAAATGTAGTCCCAGGTGCATAGCTAGTATTATATACAGCCATATATTGGAGTTCGATTTTAGCAAAACGGCGCTTAAAATGGTTAGCCAAAGCATGTATTTTGTTTGACACTTATAATGAAAAACTAGAAGTAGAACAAGATTGGTGTGAGTTGAATTTCTGTTTGTTAGAACGCTTTTACTTCAAATATTTTTTAGAGAATATGCACTAAAAACAGGCGTCCGTTGTCATTACTCATAGAAAGAAACATACATATACATCCATATACCCACGGCTATAAATTCCCTAGAAGGGATAGCCAGAGCAAAGGAATTAGAAAATCCTCAGCCACTTTTGGAAATTTGAGTGCGGAAAAGATAGTAAAAATAAAGGTTGTTGCTAAAAATCCCTAAAAAGCTCCAATACCGTTAGTCGCCTCTTACGAACACCCACCGGAAGACATGGGGTCGTGCTATTCTAAGCCGACACTACACAGCAATACATACCATAGAAAGAAACCAAGAATAAAAGAGCATTTTAAAAATCCGTGTAGTGCTACCTTAGCCATTACTTACCCATTTCTATCCCTGGGTGTCATAAGAGGCGACTAAGGGTATTGGGCTTTTTAAGTGCTTTTTGAGCGATGCATGCGATTGCGAGCCATCTCGTCCCAAATCAACTTCCAAATGTGGCTGCAGAGTTTCTATATCTGAAGCTCTAGGTACCCCTTTTGGGGATTTCTGGCCGTGAGCATATGTATGTATGTTTTAAAAAGATAGATGATTGTAGCTAAACCTCAAGAATTATGCTAGGAATACACATATTAGCGATCGTTAGTTGCGGCCTACCATAATTAGGAACTAATGGTATGAGTATATATATGAAAGCAGAGTGAATGCAGTAGAAATGAGGTCCCTCAGAAAAGTTTGTGATGTAAGGTTATGTAATTGATCGTGTGAGGAACGATGTGATCCGTGAAAGGTGTGGTGTAAAATATGATATTGTAAATAAGAAAGAAAAAGGAATGTTGAGATGGTTTGGGCACATCGAGAGGATGGATGATACGAAATTGGTAAAAGGTATTCTATAGAGCTAATGTGGAAGGTAATGTTAATAGAGGACGGCCACGAAAGACACACTTGGACCAAATTGAAAGTGTGTTTAAAAAGGTAGGCGTCCGAATTATCTTCTATACTTATAATAAATCTGTAGAGAGGTCAATTCTGTACATGGAATATATTTTCAAAATAACTATCAGGGGGTGATTAGGGATCGATACTGATGCCAAAATTGCAATCAGTAAAATTTTTGTCTGTCTGTCTGTCTGTCTGTCTGTCTGTCGGTTTGTATGTTCCTTATGGAAACAAAAACTACTCGACAGATTTTAACGAAACTTGGTACAATTATTCTTCATACTCCTGGGCAGGTTTTTGTATACTTTCCAGCAGAATAGTAAAGGGGAATTTTGGGAAATTTTGGGAAAACGGGAGAAGTTACTCCATTTTTTAAGCTTCCTTCGCGTGTGCAGCCTTAATGGTCAAAGTTGCATAGAAATCACGTATGACGGAAATATTCTACATAAAATTACCTAAAAAATATTCCGCAACAGTATATGTCTATCTTTTATGGTTGACTCACAACAACACGTGTAACTCCTGATAGCTTAGCAGTTCGGCGCATTCTGATTATATTTGTTTTCTCTTACGTTTATAATACTCTCAATCACCGTATTTCAAAAGTTAACATTATTACCTACTCAATAAAAAAAGAATCATAGAAATCGGTATAGAAACACCAAAATTAATAGTCCCAACATAATAGTCACACGCGATCAAAACCAAATCCTTAGTAGTTTACATATTACGTACTAGATGGCGCCAGTAGTTGCATCAATTAAAACCTAAAAATTAGCTTAATTTCGGAGACATTGATCTGAACCGATCATAAAAGCGCTTTCAAAATCACAAAGTAACACTATATTCAGACATGAGTGCTGTAAGTTGTAATAAAGGCGTTAATTTCATAACGCTTGAGCAGTGATTGAAGAAACCTCCAATATTTTTAAAACTACGCTACCCGTGCGAAGCGGGGCCGATCCACTAGTAAAGAATAAATTTAATATTTTTTAAATATCTAGTTTCTTTTGGGATGCTGGGCAGGCATGACTAAGGTTCCATATTTTATTGTTGAAAACTATTAGGCTAATGTGTGTTAAAAGTGTATCCTAATTTTAAGTATCACAGCTGTTTGTTTTCCTTGTGTTAATCTACTTATAATAAATCTGTAGAGAGGTCAATTCTGTACATGAAATACATTTTCAAAATAACTATCAGGTTGTGATTAGGGATCGAGACTGATGCCAAAAATGCAATCAGTAAAATTTTTGTCTGTCTGTCTCTCTGTCGGTTTGTATGTTCCTTATGGAAATAAAAACTACTCGACGGATTTTAACAAAACTTGGTGCAATTATCCTTCATACTCCTGGGCAGGTTTTTGTATACTTTCCAATCGAGTAGTAAAGGGGAATTTTGGGAAATTTTGGGAAAACGGGAGAAGTTACTCCATTTTTTAAGCTTCCGTCGCGTGTGCAGCCTTAATGGTTAAACTTACATAGAAATCATGCATGATGCAAATATTCTTCATAAAATTATCTAAAAAAATCCTCAACAGTTTATGTCTATCTTTTTCGGTTGACTCACAATAACACGTGTAATTCCTGATAGCTTAGCAGTTCGGAACATTCTGATTATATTTGTTTACTCTTACGTTTGTAAACCTCTCAATCATCCTTAATTTTAAAAAAGTAACATTATTACCTATTCAATAAAAAAAGAATCATAGAAATCGGTAGAGAAACACCGAAATTATACATAAAATAAGCCATCGCGCCCGTGACCAAAACCAAATCTTTACTTATTTACATATAACATACTAGATGGCGCCAGTAGTTGCATCCTACATCACGTAATGATTTATTTTTTAGATTGTTATAAATACTTCATAGTGTTTTATTCCAAAATTTGCTATTAAACAGAAATACTGAACCGTTCGTTAAAGCGCATTCAAAATCACCAAATTACACTGTTTAGGGAGTGCTATAAATTTAATAAATTGAAAACATTGCGCTGAATTTCACAATGCTTGAGCAGTGACTGAAGAAAGAAACCTCAGATATTTAAAAAAACAACGCTACCCGTGCGAAGCTGGGACGATCAACTAGTGAAGAATAAAAGAGCATGTATGAAAAGATTGATCGATGTAGACGAAGCAAGAGAGGTTTGCCAGGATCGTACGAAGTGGCGATCGATAGTCTCTGCCTACCCCAATGGGAATTAACGGCGTTAGTATATGTATGTATGTAAATGTATGAATTACGACTGTCTCCATATTAAACTTAGCACAATATTATATGCACTGAAGCTTGTTATGAAAACCATTATAACATAGCTCATTTCTGTGTCATAATCAAAATCGCAAATGGCTCAAAGACCTTTGTCTTTGAAAACTGTAAATTTTGGCCGCCGCTATTTTCCCAGTGCTACTGATTTTAACTCAGTTAAACCAAAAGAGAAGTAACTTATTGTAACCACATTAAGTATCACAGTTTTATTCAGACAGCAGAATTTGCGAGGGTTAAAACCGTTGCTTAGTGACCACAGTTTCATACGGACGCTCCCTGATATTAATTATTTGCATGATCACCTCACTGCACTCAATGAATGAGCGAAATGAACAAGTCTGAATTATCTTTTAAGGTAATGATATCATATTTACTTTTTATACGGTTTTTTATTTTGTCCTTGTATATGCTTGAAAATAATATTTTGTTCAATAATCATATAGGTATTAAACGAAATCAGTTACCAAATGAAATATAAAACAAAAATATATATTACATTAAAAACGAAGAATTCCATTTGCTTTTTTAATGTAACATCTAGTAGAAGTCTATCAAAAGGAAATCTAGTGAAAGAATATCCATGCTAAATTTAAATGTCACTCAATATAATTTACTCAGAAACATTTTAAACGAATCATCAAAATACCCTAATTGACATATGCCACAGTGCAATATCATACCAAAAATGCTTTATGCACACATCAGCTCGTATTGTTAACAAGTCCGAATTATGAAGGACATAAATGCTGAACCACTTTCGTTCCATGTCAGTGATGATAATTGATGGATGAACGGTGAGCTCGACTTTGATGCTGAAATGACATTAATTGCATTTTAAAGAGCCACTAACTTCTGTCTTTCGTATCACTCGTCTCTTCATGGTTCAGCTTTAACCGTGATATTGTAATGAGATTACATCTTTTTTGCATTTGATTGAAATTATTGATATAAATACATTGTAATAATGATGGTAGAAAATATTTATGGAGCGATAGTTTAAGCAAATAAATGGCGTTTATTGGTGATTCAATTTGTTTTTCAATCAAATTCAAGTTAATATCAAAAAATAATGATGAAAGTTCTCAATTATTATTCAAGGCAAAAACTTACATCCTAAATCCATCAAACTAAGTAAAAAAAGAAAAAAAAATGGTCATTGTTGTGGGTCTACATCACCGTAATAGTATTGCTGTAGGTTGTCTACTGTAAAACTTAATTAGAATGTTTTGTACTTGAAAACCTCATGTGCGGATTATAATAATTTCGACACTGGCGGGAATCGAACCCACGACCTCCATTTTGTTCCCTTCATTTGACATTTGCATTCTATCTGTAAAGATAGACAGTTGATCTTCCGAATTTGTAAAAAAGTCGGACGTAGGGAATGCTGACACTACTTAAACAATGTTAAAGAAACAAAGGAAAGACGAATTTTCCGCTAGTTGCCACTTTACACAGTGGCTCACTTGGCAGACCGATTTTTTTCTTTCCTTTATATATTACTCTAAAACTGCCGTGCACATAGCATACTCACGACCATATATCCCAAAAAAGGGTAGCCAGATGTTGAATATTGAATTAAAGCATATTTTCTTTTATCTAAACCAACTCTTAAAAATTACAACTAAAATAAATTTTATTTTTTTACTAAGCAACTAATCTGCTCTCGAATTTGTATTGAATCATCAAATTCATACTCGTAGTGCAGTCGTTAATATATTATTTTCTATGGCAATAAAATCTTGGCTACCATATATCATTGGGGACTGTATTCGCTCCACAGGTCGCTATTATTTCGAGATGGCGGTATTAGATTTATGATATAGATTATTTTGCTTCGAAAAACCAGATGTAAACTTATTTTTGATATATTTGTGACCGAAATTCAGAACGTAAAATGACACTTGAATTAATGAATTAACACTTTTGAAATGTAAGAATTAAGTTGCTGTAAAAGTCCTATAAACAGTTTATCTCAAAATAATATGTAGTCATGGATAAATCTCCACAAGAAAAAACACGCCCCTATTTTTTTATAACCTGATGTGGATATTTTTCATCCATCAAGAATGCTGTAATTGAGACGGTGTAATAGTTATCACCATCAAAAAGTATGGAATCGTCTTAATATTTACACAACCAGGTAGAATATGTATCACAAAAATTTAGTGAATACAAATATACTCCACCCCATTGTTCATATTCATCAAATATGTTTTAAGTTCAGAATAAGAAGAAAAAAACTAAATCAAACTTCAAAAGCATACAGAAAGCTGCAAAGTATGTTTTAATAGCAATATACATAGCATCTCTCAATACTTCATTGTTGTTTGTGTACAGTTATTTTGTAATATTTGTTCTTGAAATTGTTTATAGTTCGCCTTGTTATTTTTCATTCTGTGCACTTGTTTTATTTGCCTAAAGGAAGGATACTGTACTCTCAAATAAACGAGCTTTTTTACTTGCTCGAAGCGTTTTCGCGTTGGTCCAAAGAGGGATGAGTTGCATCTGAAAATGTTTTGTTAAAAACTACTGTACGTATAAATTTATAACCTCACTAGTAGACGACCTAGTTTCATATGGGTTTCGTTAGTTTTCTTTATCTAAGAAGGTGAACAGTGGTTGAAATATAATTAATAAAAATACAAAATTCAACGTAATAGTATAACCTGACAGCCTATAGAACTACTGAATTGTATAAAATTGTGAGATTTGTGATTGTGAAAGAATTCAGGTTTAATATTTTAGAATATTATATGAGATAAAGATAAAATCAAACAAATGAACAAAAATCTACGTACATAATATGTACGTAGATTATATACATACACTCAAGGCTTAAAAATCCCTAGAAGAGGCTACCCACCCAGAGCCATTAGAAATTCCTCAGCCACTTATGGGAGTTGCGTGGGGAAAAGATGGTGAAATAAAAGTAGTTGAACAGCCTCAAACCGTAAGTCGCCTTTTACGTACAACCACCGGAAAAAAATAGGGTGCTATTCTAAGTCGACACTACACAGCAAAACAACAAAACTCTATGCAAAAATTTGTGTAAGTGTAATTGTAACAGAATCAATGAATTTGGACTATACTGGTCTGTTATTGTTATTTGTGGCACAGAAAAATAAGCTTCGTTATTGCAAAACAGACCTTCGCTCGTACGGATCTTGTGCGGAAATACTTCATAGCCTGTCCGACCAAAACTTTAATTATACAATAAATTTCATTTGATACGATTTAAATTTAATGAGACAGCTGTTTATATATGAAGATTATTTTAAATATCAATCTCTTTATAATACACAGTATACAGCCTATATCACTCCTGTATTGTATAAACATTTTATAGTGAAAGAATTTTCATTAATATTTTGATATTTTTAAAGATTCGCCCTTATAACTAACCTTATACGCCAAAAAAACAATGAGACAAAGAAAAATCTATCTAATGGACAAAAAAATCTGTGTAAGCGTAATTGTAACAAAATCAATGAATTTGGACTATATTATTGGTCTGTTATTGTTGTTTGTTACAGGGCGTCATCTGTACTTATACTGTATTTTTAAATTTTTGTTACATCTCATGAACTTGTGACATGCAAATAAATTGAATTGAATTGAATTTGTGGCACAGAAAAATAAACTTTGTTATTGCAGAACGGACCCTCGCTCGTTCGGATCGTGTGTATAATAAAACAATAGCTTGTCTGACCAAAACTTTAATTGGAGCGAAGCGAGCGTAGCGAGCGAAGCTCCATTTACCCCCGACTTTTGCATCTCGTTGTGATCGTACTCCTCCCAAACGGCTCAACTCAGAACCCTGAAATTTTGCATGGTTGTCCAGGACTATGTCTAGATGGTTTATGTCAATTTTGATAAAAATCGGAGGAATAATCACCATTAAAAAATTATAATGTTAGTACCTATATGGAAAAATTACGTAAACAATGCCAGCGCGTGAAAATAGAATCTACATTAATAATTTCGTCACGGGGTACGGTAGACTCGATCGAAACCTTACCTGAATAATAATACATAAAAAAATGATGATTTTGAGTCGACAACATCTATCCGCAAAATTCGGATTGTCGAGTATTTTGCTAAATTTTAATGGTGCTGATTGCTGACAAACAAATCTTAGTCGCCATATTGACTGTCACCGGATGACATAAACGTTCCGTTTCATAATGTTTTTCAATCGTTTCGCAAAGGACAAGGAGGTTTCGATTGAGTCTACCATACTCCTTAACGAAATTAATATTATAGATATTATATACTTCAGTCTTTGACGTTTCTCGATAATATTGTTTTTGCCACTTTTGTATCCGCTGTAGTGCATCACCAAATTGTAGTGCAGACTTCCAAACTACAATAAGCCTAGCAATTACGCAAGCAGGAACTTAGAACACGTTTGTTCGAATTCATGACTTATATCTATTCCAGTCAGTAATGACAGTTTCTGCGTCTCTATTTGTATTAATTTGTTCGGATTGTACTCATTATGCCGAAAATCGTATTGAAGTAGCCGAAGTATTTCATAAAATCTTTCATTGGTCGTGTATTTGTTTGTTGTTTCTCCTTGCATTTGGTAAATATTGTCACAATTCTGGCAAGTGGATGCAGCGAAGGGCTCTTCGTAACGATGGCAAATTTAGTATGTATGTCGGTATTCAGCCATACGCTAGGATACCCCTTATTGTTCGATAGGCCCCCTTAGGCCGCGCGCAGTAAGAGCTACCATGGGGTATCCTAGACTGTTGCCGTCTACCTAGGCAGTTTATGCTGACTAAAGAAAAGAATATCTATAATAATAATTAATAGATAAAATCAATGAACGAATCTAGACGAATCTAGACGAATCTATGACTTGCTTACCTTTAATATTCCTTGAGAACAGATGACTACAAAAGTATACTTACTTACTTACTTACTTATACTTACTGCTTTAAATCCCTTGAAGGGGTAGCCAGAGCTAAGGATTTAGAAATTCCTCAGCCACTTTTGAAAAATTGAGTAGGTAAAAGATCGTGAAGTGAAGGTTGTTGGTAATGGGTCTTTAAACGCATCGCCCAAAAATCCCTTGAAAGCCCCAATACCGTTAGTCGCCTCTTACGTACACCCATCGGTAGAAACGGGGTAGTGATATTCTAAACCGACACTACATGGCGATCTACCTATATTTTGTACCTAGATGTGTATTATACGCCAAATTTCACCCGGGCGAAGCAGGGTTCTCATCTAGTTTTTTTCATATTCGATCGTCCCAAAGTCACGTCCGTTTGCACTACGACAGTTGGTAATTTTTCGAACTTTTGAACGCTATACTCGAGTTCTAGAACATTTTTCCCAAAAATTTTTAACATTTTTTTTTCAAAGAAAATAGGTATTTAGCTATTTAGATATGTTTTTTTAAACAATGAAAATTGTAAACAATTTAAGTTTTCCAAAATCAGGACTGTAACTACATTGCAGTTTTGTGTAGAATCAATCACGCGTTTAGGTAAACCAACAAGTATATTTAAAGAATCATAACAAATTGCATAGCACGCGTGATGAGATATTTGTAGAATAAATCGTTCAACGATAAGTAATATCTGAGAATCAGGCAATTGCTCGCTTCGCTCCTTTTATTGGCATCCGACGGTCCCATGCCAACCTAGTTACACTGCAAAGTAATTTAAACTCAATTAGAGAGGTATGTATGAAAAAATATTATAAATAACAACCTCTTTTACAATACTAATAATAAAAAAGGGTCGCTTTATTTTCTGCCCCAAAACACAAAAATTTGTCAGTTAAAACAAACAATATAACTTCATCATATATATACGCCCCCGATGTTATATCTTTGAGCTTGTGAGTTTTACCTTGGATATATCCAAAGGTACATGAAAATATTGCTGTGTAGTGTCGGCTTAGAATAGCACTACCCCATTTCTTCCCGTAGGTGTACGAAAGGGGCGACTGAGGGTATTGGGGCTTTTAAGGGATTTTTGGGCGACGCGGTTGGAGACCCATCACCAAACACCTTTATTTCACCATCTTTTCCCCTCTCAACTTCCAAAAGTCACTGAGGCATTTTGAATTCTTCACCTCTAGCTACCCCTTTTAGGGATTTATAGCCGTGAGTATATGTTTATGTATGTATGTTACATGAAAAGTTTTTTCCATACAACATACATACATACATACATATTCTCACGCCGTTAGTTCCCATTGGTGTAGGCAGGGACTATCGATCGCCACTTTGTACAATCCTGGCACACCTCTCTGGCTTCGTTAAATAATTATTAAAAAGTTATAGTTTAAATATAACACGAAAGTGTAGTGTTATTTGCAACATAGCTAATTAAATCAATAAGTATGCCACGTTTCTAAAATACGTACAAACATATACCTAACGGCTATATGTATATCTCTAAAAGTTTCCTCGTTTCTTCCGATGGGTGATCGTAAGAGGCAAATAAGGGTATTGGGGCTTTTTAAGTGGTTTTTGGACGATGCCGTTGAAGACCCATCACCAACGATACTTTATTTATGAACGAACAACGATACTTGTCTTCTATGTACTTTCAAATGTGGCTGAGAAGTTTTTAGCTCTGAAGCTCTGGCTACTCCTTTTTGGGATTTATGGCCGTGAGTATGTAAATGTATATATTATTATTATTATTATTATTATTATTATTATTAGACGGGCGGTAAACGCCACGGGTTTCCGCACTGAGCCCGACATGGCGGACCATTGTACGTGGACCAAGTGGTCAACTAGCTCTCCCAGCCTAATTCCGTCCAGAAGGCAAGTAGCTTATCCAGGTCAGCTACCGCCCCTGGGAGCGACTTTATTGTTCCTATAGTGTTTTTTCGGATATCGGCCACTCCAGTGCATTCCTGGAGCACGTGAGCGACCGTCTCATCAGCCTTCATGCACGCACGGCATAGAGGGCTGTCGGTGATGCCTATAGTGTGTAAGTGTTTGTTTAATGTGGTATGTCCTGTGAGTATTCCCGCCACTGTCCGCAGGTTCTTCCTACTAAGTCGTAGTGCGCGCCCGGTCAGCTTTATGTCAAGGGTTGGCATAGTTTCCTTTGACTGTCTGCAGCCAGGCTCTTCCTGCCAGTGTGACTTGGAGAGAGAGTGTGTGCGTTCTCTTAGCCACGCACGCAGCTGACCAAAAGGCAGGGGGATAATCGGTTCAGGACCCTGCAGGTTCCTGGCCGACCCCGCCCTAGCCAGTTCGTCAGCCGCGTCGTTTCCCAATGAGCCGCTATGACCTTTAATCCATTGAAGGGTTATAATGTTTTTCCCGGCTACCTCCTCCAGAGCACCGTGGCACTCCAGGACTAGTCCTGAAGTGAACACACAACGATCCAGAGCCTGTAGCACAGATGCACTGTCCGAGATGATTTTGACATGCATATCGGACAGCGCACGGGCTTTGATTGCCATTGCCGCCTCAATTATTCCAAGACACTCCGCTTGGAATACCGTATTGTGGTGGCCTAGGCTTTTGGAGATTTTGATATTGAGGTCTTGTGAGTATACGCCCGCTCCAGTCCCTTGGTTGGTCTTGGAGCCATCTGTATACACACGCACCTCTTTAATATCGGAGTAGTCATGTTGTTCCTCTTCGAGTACAACAGTGTAATTGTGCTTGGTTATAATGGTTTTTGTTATCCTATCACATGGTGCAGTAAGTAAGGGCTGGTATTGGATGGCCGCTGTATAAATATTAGTGTGTAGGATTCTGGAGTCATTTTTGAGGTGTCCTGCCTTTTTCAGCCTAAGTGAGGACATCGCTGCCTCTTGCTGTATGTGTAAGTGTAAGGGCGGCAGATTCAGTAGTACCTGAAGAGCTGCCGTGGGTGCGGTTCTCATACAGCCCGTGATGGCCATACAGGCAAGCCGTTGCATTTTTTCTAGGTCGTTTTGGGCTGTTGTTAATCTAGTTCTCGACCACCAGACCAGTGAGCCGTAGGTTATCACAGGTCTAATAATGGTGGTATAAAGCCAGTGTACGATCTTAGGTTTTAATCCCCAGTTTTTACCTAGTATCCGCTTGCACTGCCATAGCATAGCGGTGGCTTTTTATAAAGTGTTATCTAAATGTGGTTTCCAGCTCAGTTTGTCATCTAGGGTAATTCCTAGATATTTAACAGTCTTGGAAAGAGTGAGTTGGGTTCCAAAGAGTTTTGGAAGTTCAAAAGGGGGGAGTTTCCTTTTGTGAGTGAAAAGAATTAGTTCAGTCTTTTTAGGGTTTACTTTCAGGTCGTATTCGTTACACCATGTCTCCACTACTCTTAATGCTTGACCCATTTGATTGCAGAGCGTGTTTACATGATTTCCATTTAGTAGGATAGTGAGATCGTCCGCGTAGCCTACAGTAAAGTAGCCTCGGGCATTAAGCCTCCTAAGTAGAGAGTCGACCACCATGTTCCATAGGAGTGGGGAGAGGACCCCCCCTTGGGGGCATCCTCTTGTCACAATGGCTCTGGTGGTGTCTTTTAAGGTTACTTGGACCGCTCTGAGTCTCAACATGTTAACAACCCAACCCCTGAGTGTGGAGTTAACACGGAAGTCTTTCAGAGTTTTCTCGATACAGGGTATGTTAGTTTTATCGAAAGCACCTTCAATATCTATGATGGTGCCTAGTGTGGATAGCTTGGTGCTGAGTGCACATTCAATTTTAGATATAACGTTGTGTAGTGCAGTCTCAGTTGATTTATCTTTAGTGAAAGCGTGTTGGTTTATATGGAGGGGTTTTTTCGCAAGTGATTTTTCTCTTATATGTCTGTCACAGAGTCTTTCCAGAGTTTTTAAGAGAAAGGATGTGAGGCTGATGGGTCTAAAGGACTTCGGGTCGGTATAGTCCGACTTACCGGGTTTGGGTATGAAAGTTACTTTGACTTCGCGCCATGGTATCGGTACATATCTGTAAGTGATGCATGATTGATATATTTTGACCAGCCAGGGGGATAGGATGTCTCTTGCCCACTGGAGCAAAGCAGGGAAGATTCCATCTAGGCCTGGTGATTTGAAGGGGTTGAAAGACTTAACCGCCCATTCAATTTGGTCATTAGTGACAAGGTCTCGTGAGAAGAGCCTGTCCGCTTCGGTAGGAGGCGTAATATGCTCCTCATTCCAGTCAATATCATCAGTATGATGACAGTCTGGGAAGTGGCAGTCTAGGAGCAATTTATGTGTTTCTGTATCTGTCGTGGTGTATGTATTATCAGGTGTTTTGAGCGGCCCTACGGTGAGGTTGTTATCGGTAGACAGAATTTTTCGAACCCTAGCCGCTTTATTGTTCGATTCTATTGATCCGCAAAACTTTCGCCAAGCTTGCCTTTTGCTAGATCGGATTCGTTTTTTGTAGGTGGCTAACATGTTTTTATAGTTTTCCCAGTCTGTAGGTAGCCTGGAGTTTTTAGCTTTATTGAAAAGTTTGCGTAGTTCACCGCGCATTTTTTCCAACTCCGGGGTCCACCACCTACTGGTTTCTTTCCCTGGGATTGTTGGTTGTTTAAGTGGGCAGGAGGCTTCATAAGACTCGATTATAGCTGCGGTTACTACTTTAAGGTCATTTTCAATTTGTGTAGGGCCATCTATATTCTCGTTGGTGAGTGTATTTAGCTTACTTTTTAGAGACGATCTATATGAGAGTACATTCGTAACTCGAGGGTTACGTTTAGGAGGGGGTAGTGTGTAGTCACTGGTAATGTTGAAACAGATCCGCCGATGATCAGCGCAGCTTAGTTCTTTTGACACGTGCCAATTTGAGACTAAGTGGGACGCCCCGGTGCTAACTAGTGTAATGTCAATGATAGTTTGGCCCCTGGATGTAACCCATGGCTCCGATCCTATATTTGCTATGCTAAGGTTAGTAGAGAATAAATAGGTTGATAATACCTGTCCTCTTTGATTGGCCGCGTGGCAGCCCCACAGCGGATGATGCGCATTTGCATCGGCTCCGATGATGAGCTCAGTACCGGACTGCTCACAGTACTGCACCAGGTCGACCATTTCTTTAGGTGGGCAGTCGGCGTCACCGGGCATGTAGCAGGACGCTAGGACCACATCTGGGATCACCCTGCTAGCTGTTGTGATCTTGATAGCTATCAGGTCTCTGGAACAATATTGGGTGAGTGGCATGCTTTGAATATATTTAGGAATATAAATGCATGCCCTTGGGTTTGTGCATGTGGTGTCGCAGATTAACTTACCTCCGATGTTACTGAGACCACATATACGGTTTGCCCTGATCCACGGCTCCTGAATCAGAGCAATACTGTTGATGTTTTTATCCAGCACTGTGCGTAGGGTAGCCGTCGCCGCTTGACTGTGCTGGATATTGGTCTGGAGGATTGAGATGGTTTTAGGAGGGGGGAGCATCTTTAAGGATCTCCGCTTCCAGCTCCTCATCCAGGTCCAACTCGGAGTGTGTCCTGGGCGATGAAGTCATCATGGCCTCTTCCCAGGGATCCGGGACGAGGTCATTGCATGCCAGCCGACCGAGCTGGTCCACGGCCTCTTGGAGAGCTTCTGGTTCCTCCACAAGCCTGCTGGTGGAGGGTTTCGGCTCATCCGGCCTTGGGGGCGTGGGGGCAGGTTGGTCAGCTGGGGTCTCAATCGGCGCCTTCGGATCGGGCGGCGTGTCACTAAGTTTACCCCTCCCTACTATAAACTTAGCGAACACCGACCCGAATCCAAAAGCGATTCGGCGGTCGCGAAGAAGCAGCTTCTCCACCTCCGTCGATGACAGGCCCAAAGTAAGGAAAGTGCCCCTATTCTCTCCCTCGACAGTCGTCGCTTTGTATGGGTGCCACTGTGGTATGTCATACCAGCGTCCATTTTGTTTGCAAAGCAAAATCTGGAGCTTTTTCAGTGACCCCATATACCTAGGGAAGAAGAGGGCAATTCGTGTGCGGGTGGGGATATCAGCCTGGTTGACCATCTGAATCTTGTCGCCCGAGGGTAGCGTCGCGGCGGATGCAAATTTCTGTAGCCAGGTAAGGGCGAAGTCGTCCTCACACTGGATCTTCAGCGTACCCTCGGACAGTTTTGGGCAACCCCGAAAGGCTGGCGCTATCTCCACATCATCGGAGTCCATAGCCGCGAAGACCTGTTCTTCGATACTTTCCCCAAGGTACTCGGCCTCCGAAGTGGTCAAGTCCCTCAGGGACGTGGTGATGAGCGCCACCGAGAGTTTGGAGCGGTCTACCGTGGCTTGCGCGTAGGTTCTCTGTCCCTGGATAGTTTTTGCCCGTTTGGGCTCGACCATCTGGGCAGGAGACCTACTGTCATCAGGTTTCCCTCGTTTGGATGCCTCTGGGACCTTGGAGGGTCCAGATTCATCAGCGGGGCGACCTGACTGACTGACGCGCTTACCACGGTTTCCGCGTGGTGTGTCACGCCGGTAACGGTTGCCGTCACGTTCATGTACGGGGTTTTTTACGCCGTGTCCCACACCCGACCCCCCGGCACGCGGGGGTGAGCCCGCGCTCCGGGGTGATCGGGGGCGAGAGAACGGCGCACTAGGCTTCGCCAGCCCCGCACCTGAAGCCTGCTCGCAGGGGACCTGGCTCGCACCCCCTCGCAAGGCTTGGGGTTGAGGGCCATCTCCCCCGCCGCAACCTACCCGGCTCTGGTACGGCCGCGCGACATCCACTGGGTGCTCGGCAGCTCTTCGGGCTTTGGCGGCGCGGCGATAGGCACCGCTCTTCTGTTTTCTATGGCGGGTCCCTCGCCCCCGTGGTGGTTGCGTGGTTCGGGCAATGATTTTCTGGCGTGAGGCTTTCTAGCCTGCCTCACGGGCACGGTTTCCCACGTGCCGTAGAAGCGCTCCGGCTTGCGCGCCGGGGGCACTTCGGAAGACGTCTGCATCTCTTCAGTCTTCCTCTCCTCTTTCTCATCAGGCGAAACTTTGCCCCCCCCAGAATACGAGGGGCGGCCTGAAACCTGCAAACAGGGTTCAGGGAGGGATTCCCGGTCCCGGTTGGGACACGTACCCTCCTGGGGTAAAAAATCTTTTTTAGGTTGCGCCATTTTAAGTTGGGATTGGGGGGTTTTCGGCATAAGTTTTGGTTAACGTCTGCATTGAAGTAATGCAGACGCGTAACGGGCAGCAACGACGTGAACGATGACTATAGCCTTGTCCTGGAGGTTCTAAAACCGATACCTCCAGGACCATTCGCCAACTTTGGGTACTTAAAACTAGTTTAACTAACCAAAGCTAGGGAGGTTCCCAGCCTTGGATGACAAAAGGTCTTAAAAAAAGAAAATTTTCAAAAGATCTGGGAGCCCCCCCGCCCAAATGTATATATATTTTGTTAACCTATAAAACTATAACTCTTTGGTTCAAAACATGAGCTCCACAATATATATTATGTATAAGGTTTGTAGGGATCTCCAAGTGAGTCTAGGAACTTAATACCAAACCTTATGTATTATTTTTTCTTATTAATTTACCTTTTCCAGAGTGGCAGATAGTTACCAATTTTAAAGCTGACTGAATAAGCACTAAACTGTTGCCGTCATAACTACACTCAAAAGTGGCCCTAAAAGTTCTTTTTGCAATTAAAAAGTAATTTTCTCATCTGACACTAACTCTGAGATGGCTATTTCCTGCTTTCCAAAAGTTTGATAGGTGAAGTTCTTTGCTCTCTGGTGGCGTGATTGAATTTTGCTTTTATTGATTCCAAAAATAAGCAAAACAATTATTTGTGCCTCTAAAACGATGGTTTAGAGGATTACATAACATAACATAACATAAACATTCACGCCGTTTATCCCCGAAGAGGTTGGCAGAGGTACCATACTTCTGAACTTACATGACAGCGCCATCTAGTGTCCAGAGAGGTACCCACGTTTTGCTTAGACAGTGTACTCACGTGATAGAGGGCAGGCCTATCGCTGTTTTGTGCGAATACACTGTCACATGACTAAGTACAACTCAGCCATGTGGGTTTCCTCACGATATTTTCCCTCACCGTTTACAACCATTATAATGTTTAGAGGATTACTATAGAAAAAATAAACACACAAATATATTCAAGACGGAAACGAAAGAATGGCCAGAGTTACAGAATAAGAAACGCGTTAGCAACTAAGTAACCAGCCTAGCCACCTTGCAAAACGAAATATCCTCAATACCCGTAGTAGCTTTTTACAAAACTTGTAGATGCAAATGGGTTGGTGCTATTTTAATCCGACACCACACAATGTAACACTATACAAAGTGTGAGGAACGATGTGATTCGTGAAAGGTGTGATGTAAAAGATGATATTGTAAGTAAGATACAAAAAGGAATGTTGAGATGGTTTGGGCACATCGAGAGGATGGATGATAGGAAATTGGAAGTATCTATAGAGCTAATGTGGAAGGTAATGTTAGTAGAGGACGGCCACGAAAGACACACTTGGACCAAATTGAAATACATACATACATATAGTCACACCGTTAATACCCCAATGGGAATTAACAGCGTGAGTATATGTATGTAGTATATGTACTACACAACTGTTATGAACATAACATAACATAAACGTTCACGCCGTTTATCCCCGAAGGGGTTGGCAGAGGTACCAATACTCCTGAACTCACATGGCAAGCGCCATCTAGTTTCCAGAGAAGGTACCCACGTTTTGCTTAGACAGTGTACTCACGTGATAGGGGGCAGGCCTATCGCCGTTTTGTACGAATACACTGTCACATGACTAAGTACCACTCAGCCATGTGGGTTTCCTCACGATGTTTTCCCTCACCGTTAGCAACCATGATAAATTAACCACACATATGACTTTAGAAAAGACAAATTGGTGTAGGCCCGTCCCAGGATTGGAACTCACGCCCTTCTGTTTTTCGGGCGGGTGTTCTACCCACTGGACTATCATCTCGGACAACTATTATATGAAAAATTATATGAAAATACTTATTACCTAGCTATTTCAAATATATTTGACTCTAAATATGAATGAAATGATTATGACAAATAAGAAAAGGTCAGAAACGACTCGTCAGCCAGTCAGCAAGGTGCCAAACACTCGCATTTTAATCAGTTTTTTTGACAACGAATTCGTCTTCAAAGGAATCCATATTATGAGTAGAAAAAAATCTTTGTGTACCATCTGAAGAGAAGAAATTTCATTTTCCTCTAGACATCACAATTATAAATATATTTGAATTTGTTCTCAGTTTTATTCTTGAAATGGAAATCCTAACAAGTTGCGTTATATGAAATCATTAGTTACACATACATACACAGATAACAAAACTTAAAAAGAGTGCAGCAAAATTAAAAAGATCTGCGCCATAAGAAAGACAAATGTATTTATTTGCAACCACAGCTGTAACACAGAATGTATAAAACACTATAAACTCCACAAAAAAAAAGAAAATGGTTGATCTCTGCAACGAAATGGCAAGTAAATTAGCAATATGTTTCAGCAGTAGCTCACGCCAAGCACAATCCTTGCTTCAGCAGTGGATTTGAGGTGCACCCTAGAAGAAGAATTTGCGGGAAGAAATGAGTGAAAACTGGTTATTAGGTTAGGTTACTACTTTTTGAAAAACCTATTCTCCTGAACTAAACTTAAACGTTCACGCCGTAGGGGTTGGCAGATGTGCTAATTAATACTTCTTAATTAATAATTAGGTGTTTAGAGTACCCACGTTTTGTTTGGATAGTGTACTCATGATAGAGGGCAGGCCTATCGTAATTTGCATACGTGAATATAATTTAATTATAACAAGCCATTACCTTTATTTGCCACTACCCTTAATTGCCTCATACTACAATAGAACTGAAACTGTAATTCTATAGTGCTACACGCAATTTCAATAAAAGTAATATTTAACCTAAAAAGGTTTCTGTAGAAGCGGCATGTAGAATAACAAACATTCAAGTCTTGTTACAAACTAATAGATCAAAGCCAAACTATGCTCATGTATTTCTCAGTAATATCAAGATATTCTCCGCCCCATCCTGTTTGCAAAGCCTTGTTCTCTGGCCAATAATTGCCGGCAAACCCTTGATGAAGGTCCTGAAACGTCCTCTGAATACAAATGCTTGGGACAAAAAGCGACAATACATGAAATGTCGGGGACATAAGATGGGACGGCTTAATTATATTGGACTGTAATGTTTGTAGTGTATTTTTTCATCGCACAAAGTTGTAGTTTGTGGAGAACTGTTGGTGTATTAGTTTGTTGAGATATGAACTAAAGTCCTTTCACTAGCTGATACTGAGGTAGTTAATAAAAGTTATCGTATATTAACAACTGTGATAGCTCAGTGGGTAGAACACCGCTTATCGTGCAGACGATCAGGTTTAATATCCCGGGGCGGGCACCAATTTGCCTTTTCTAAAATCGAATATATGGTTATTTTATCATGGTGGTTAACGGTGAGGGAAAACATCGTGAGGCAACCTACATGATTAAGTTGTTCTTTATCATGTGACATTGTAGTCGTACAAAACGGCGATGGGCTTGCCTCCTATCACGTGTGTACATTGTCCAAGCAAAAATGAGGATACTCTAAACACCAGCGGACAACGTGATTTCAGAAGTACAAATAACTCTACCCACCCCTTCGGGGATATACAGCTTGAACGATTGAATTTTGAGTTGAGTTATGTTATGTACGATGCAACCAAAACAAACTGTTTACAATTTTGTCTCTAAGTCTATTCGTCTGCCTGTTCATTTGTTCTCCATCTTTTGAAACATACATACATATAATCACGCCATTAATTCCTATTGGGGTAGGCAGAGACTATCGATCGCCACTTCGTACGTTCCTGACAAATCTTTAGAGCTTCGTTTACATCCATCAATCTTTTCCTGCATGCTCTTTTATTCTTCAAACTTCGGACGCCAGCCTTTTTGAGCACACTCTCAATTTGGTCCAAGTGTGTTCTCCGTGGTCGTCCTCTACTAACATTACCATCCACACTAACTCTATAGATCCTTTTTACCAATTTTCTATCATCCATCCTCAAGGAAAATTCTTCATCTTTTGAAAGGAGTATTAAAATTTCATCTTCATGTGAAGCCGGGTATACAGGTGTGTTTGGTAAACAAATATGTTTGGTGAAAATAAGGAAACATAGATAACTACATGCAATGTTAAAAAGGTATGCCTTCGCTTTGCATTCGTGGATTCACAAATGGAATCCAAAACAATCTTTCATAATGTTCGTGATAAACAATTAAGAAACTTTGTATATTATCATATTTATTAGGGAAGTATCTGTTCAAAAATTCGCTTTAATTATTCGGCTAACTTATGTAAATTAATTTGCACAACCGCAAAGTACCGCGCGGAAGTTACGAAGTCTATCGGCATTTTGTCCGAAATTCCGTTTACCAATTTTTAGACTTGTCAGCCTACGAGTGGAAATAATTTGATTTTATTGATGAAGTATCTAAGTATTCTATTTTGATGATTTTTTGTTTACAGAAACATAAATGTTTTTATGTTTTTATGGGTAGAACACCGGTTATCGTGCAAACGACTAGTGTTCGAATCCCGGGTCGGGCCTACACCAATTTATCTTTTCTAAACACATATGTGTGGTTTATTTATCACGGTTGTTAAGGGCGAGGGAAAACATAGTGAGGAACATGGCTGAGTTGTACTTAGCCATGTGACAGTGTATTCGTACAAAACGGCGATAGGCCTGCCCCCTATCATGTGAGTAAACTGTAGTACATGCAAAACGTGGGTACTCTGAACACCAGGTGACAAGGTCACGTGATATTCAGAAGTATTAGTACCTCTGCCAACCCCTTCGGGGATATTCGGCGTGAACGTTTATGTTATTTATGTTATGTTATGTTATGTTATGTAGACCAAGCTCGCATCTCGTACATGAGAAGCGGTAGTTCTCGGCTGCTATCATAGCGGCTGCATAATACCTTCAATACCACATACTCAAACTCATCTCAACTCAAACGTTCACTTTGTATATCCCCTGGGCAGAGTTACTCGTACTTCTGAATAGTTGTCAGAGTACCCACGTTTTGCTTGGACAGTTTACTCACGTGATAGGGGGCAGGCCTATGTGGGCGTTTGATCCATTTAATGTACTAACTCACATTACACATTTGATCAGCAATTACCAATTCAAACTCAACTTAAACGTTCACGCCG
Source organism: Bedellia somnulentella (assembly GCA_963576735.1). Lineage (NCBI taxonomy): Eukaryota > Metazoa > Arthropoda > Insecta > Lepidoptera > Bedelliidae > Bedellia > Bedellia somnulentella. Next base: position 1,620,931 of record OY755185.1, on the reverse strand, counting down.
TATATCCCCAAAGGGGTTAGCAGAGGTACTAATACTTCTGGTCAGTGTCCTGAGTACCCACGTTTTGCTTGGACAGTTACTCACGTGATAGCGGGGCAGCCTTATCGCCGTTTTGCACGAATACACTGTCACATGATCAAGTAAATCTTAGCCATGTGGGTTTCCTATCGCTGTTTCTCTCACCGTTAACAACTATGATATATTAACCACCCGTATGACTTCAGAAAACACAAATTGGTGTAGGCCCGACCCAGGATTTGAATCCTCATCGTATTCTACTAACTGAGTTATCGCGGTTGCCAACAACAATCACCATCTAATACAATTTGTAATTTAATATCTTACATATATATACATACGTATACTCACGGCTATAAATTCCTAGATGGGGTAGCCAGAGCTAAGGAATTAGAAATCCCTCAGCCACTTTTGGAAAATTGAGTGAGGAAAAGATGGTTAAATAAAGGTTGTTGGTGATGGGTTTCCAACCGCATCGCCCAAAAATCCCTTAAAAAGCCACAATACCGTTAGTCGCCTCTTACGTACACCCACCGGTAGAAACAAGGTAGTGCTATTCTAAGCCGACACTACACGGCGATAATACAATTTGTAATTCAATATCGCAGCCCAATATTCTAAGTCAACATATTTTTCCGTACTACTGGCTGTACTTGATAACTTTTTTAATTTCAGCACAGGCTACTTGTCAACCGCAAGAATAACAACAAATTGTTTGCGGTCTTGTACATATTTTTTGAAAAGAACAAGTGTGAAGAAATACATTACGCCACAATTTATTAGGGTTGAGCAGAGATTAAAAAAACTCCCTGAAATAGAAACCCAGACAAAGATATACATACATACATACATACACTCACGGCTATAATTCCCTAGAAGGGGTAGCCATAGCCAAGAAATTATAAATTCCTCAGCCACTTTTGGAAGTTGAGTGGGGAAAAGGCGGTAAAATAAAGGTTTTTGGTGATGGGTCTCCAACCGCATCGCCCAAAAATCCAACAAAAAGCCCCAATACCCTTAGTCAGCTCTTACGACACCCGTGGGTAGAAAGGGGTATTGACATCCATAGCCGGCACTACATAAAGGAAAGCTTTTTACATAAACATGTTTAACATTTAATCAGCAATTATTTTACGGGACTCAAAATACTGTTTTTGACATTATAAATTACAATAATATCATAAACCAGTTTTTTCTACGAGTAGTACGAATAAACCGAATGTCAATTCCAGTGAATTTGTTTGATTCAAAATACAATCGTCTTGGCTCTTATTCAATCAGATTTAATTGATTCGCCCGAAAAAAGGTCTGGATTCTTACAAAATACCTGGCCATGTCATAACCAGAAATTCATAGAAATAATGCGACCTAGATGCGTACAATATAATGACAAAATTACATACATACATACATACATATACTCACGCCATTAATTCCCATTGGGGTAGGCAGAGACTATCGATCGCCACTTCGTACGATCCTGACAAACCTCGCTAGCTTCGTTTACATCCTTCAATGTTTTCATACATGCTCTTTTATTCTTCATACTTCGGACGCCAGCCTTTTTGAGCACACTCTCAATTAATTAATTTTGGATAAAACGGCGAGGAAATGTAAAAAATATATGTATAGAGTCACAGTAAGAGTATCGAGCACACGTAACTATAATATAACCCGGGTATATGGAGGTCGTGGGTTCGATCCCCGCTGGTGTCGATTTTTTTTCTTACCTTCATTTATTAGTAATAATCCCCACATGAAGTTTTCATAAAGAAAACATTCTAATTATAAAATATTATATTTAGAAATTTGCAATGGGCATATCGTAACATAACATAAATATACTAATGCAATTAGTTCCCATTGGGATAGGTAGAGACTATTGATCGCCACCTTGTACGATCCTGGTAAACCTCCCTAGCTTCGTTTATTTCATTTATCTTTTTATACATATACTCACGGCTATAAATCCCAAGAAGGGGTAGCCAGAGCTAAGGAATTATAAATGCCTCAGCTACTTTTGGAAGTGGTGTAAGGAAAAGATGGTAAAATAAAGGTGATGGGTCTCCAACCGCACCGCCCAAAAATCCCTTAAAAAGCCCCAATACCGTTAGTCGCCTCTTACGTACACCCACCGGAAGAAATGGGGTAGTGCTATTCTAAACCGACACTACACAGCAATCTTTTTATACATGGTATTTTATTCTTCATACTTCGGACGCCTACCTTTTTGAGCACACTGCAATGGGCCTTTAGACGTATCGCCCTAAAAGTTTATTTCTATTAATTTTGTGGGAATTAGAATGTTAGATATCTAATCTAATACATACATATACTCACGGCTAGAAATCCATAAAAGGGGTAGCCAGAACTAAGGAATTAAAAATTCCTTAGTCACTTTTGGAAAGTTTGTTGTGTAGTGTCGGCTTAGAATAGCACTATCCCATTTCTTCCGGTGGGTGTACGTAAGAGGCGACTAACGGTATTGGGGCTATTAAGGGATTTTTGGGCGATGCGGTTGAAGACCCATCACCAACAACCTTTATTTTACCATCTCTTCCCCATGCAACTTTCCAAAAGTGGCTGAGGAATTTCTAATTCCACAGCTCTGGTTACCCCTTTTAGGGATTTATAGCCGTGAGAATATGTATGTATATAAATTAATTACTATCCTTGTAAAGCAATACGCTCCTGGCGTGTTGCTCTTAGTAAACAGCATTAGCCACTATTAAGAAGGATTGACCCAGTGACCTCTGAAGCCACATAGCTTCTTAAATACTTGGTCACGTGGCACAACACAGAGCTAATACAGCAACGTCTCTATTACTTTTTGAAGTTGTCAAAAAAGCATACGTCGGTATATGAATCGAATTAAGACAGACAAAGTTTCAAATTTCTAAGTCGGTAGATGAGTTCACTTAATAAAACATACTCGAAGTCATAGAATCAAGGAGGTCAAATGGATTACTACCGTTTCATCTTATTCCGTATCATTTGCCAGACGACAACCTTATTTAGGATTTAGCTGTTCCGGGCAGATGGGAAGTTAAACTCATTGGGTGGTCCCGCTGTGGTGCGGCATTCATAAGATTAGAAACAATCTTAGCCTCTATTTGACCTTTGACAACTTGGTTAATGAAGTTAAAATGAGTATGGAAGTTAACTTGGAACTAAATGGTGATTAATAGAAATCTTCACATCATTTGAAAAAGGTATTCAGCAGTATTATCACCTCAATCACCTGGTCAGGAACGATGAATTTGAGTTATTAGAAACCACTGGTTAAATATTAGAGAGGGAATTGTAACAGCCGACTAACTTTCATTTAAGATCAAAAACATCGTTTGTTTTATAAAAATAAAAACTCTTCCAGATGACATGTATAGTAAAATGGTTAAAGTTGTGTTGTGAAATCGGCCTATAATATAATATTACCATACCACCTATTAAGTTAAGGAAAGATTTTGCCTTTCGTCAACGTCTCTTGATATCAAATAAGATACTAACTCCGACTTTCTCTTTACGTGGTGATTGGAATTTTTTGACGCGTAGCTAATTTTGAATCATAACTTAGTAAATTAACTTATAAATAATTCTCGGGTAAATATAATTTTGTAACCTTACATTGTACAGCGACTAATGTTTTCAACTGAAGTGATATTGGGGCTCTTAAGTGATCGGTGGGCGATGGTGCTTGAGACCCATCACCAGCCATCCTTTGTTTTTACAATATATTAATGATTATAAATAAAAATTTAAATTAAAATAATTTATTTCAGGCTAGTAGCCCATATTTAGCCCTTACATACAACACAAAATGAAAACTACAAAATACAAATAAATTAAAATTATAAAAACATGTCAATTAAAAGTTATGTCACAAAGAATAAAATCAAAATAATAAAAATCAATAAAAAAGAAAATTCATCAAAAACAAAGTAATAATCAATAAAAATAAATAAATTTTAAAATAAAATAAAATATTTAAAATTTATAATTACTTTACAAACTATAGTACGAGGGGTGATGCGCTGGCATGTAACTGCAACCACCTCCTCATCATCGGCGAGTCCCAGCGCTCGGACAATGCTCTCAGGATTCCGTTAGTGCTAGCCTGCAGGCGCCTCGTTATTGAGGCATAACTACTTAATTAATACGTAATATAATTACACACTTATGGTCCAAAAATGGCTAAGGTAATCTTACTATGAAAACTTTGGCTACCTTTTTTTTGGATTCACATCCGTGAGTCTATGTAGGACAAAAGCATCAGTGAAAAATATTTTTCGATTATTTACTAAGATTCCCGCTTCAAATTTTTCATTCCATTTCCATACATTCGTGTATAAAACACAACTTACGTCTCCAGAACTTAAAGAAAATCGTTGTGATCTGAGATAGGGTTCTTATGTTGACAAAAGGTTGTCGAGTTTGCAAGATCCCTTCTTCAGCTATTGAATTCCTAACATCTGCTCGTAAAAGAGGTTCCAAAAAAGCATTATTATAGGACATCTCAAATGTAGGTCGAGATAATGTTCTATTAAATTTCAATAAACTGACAATAATGATCTTTTTGCTCGATTGTAAAGAAGTTATAGTATAATTGTGAAGATTATCTTGGTTTTAAGGAGGTTCTTGTGTGATGTGTGTTTTTGTATTTGTGTAATTTTAACCTAAATTAAATAACTATATAATATAGTGTGTGTATGCTGCTTACAATAGCACTAACCCCTTTCTTCCCGCAAGTGTAGAAAGAGGCGTCTTAAGGGCGTCCCCGGAAAAATAGGTCAATATTGATTGTTTGGAAATTCTATAAAGTCTGATTTGATAATTTTGATTTGACATGAATAAAATATATGTTGGTGATTAGTTCATGGTGTTAAAATTTGATGTTTAACATTTTAATAATTTGTTGAAAAATATTTAATTGGAACATGCTTTGTTTTCATAAAAACCGTATAGGCTCCACTGGCATAACATACGTGTGAATTTTAACAATTATGTGTCTATGTACGCGTAGCTTTAAGATCCGTAACTTTGATGTTTAGCTTTTCATTTGAACATTATAGTTATTCAATAAAACTAAATAAAGCGCGCGCCTTTTTTCCGTCGCTGTCACTCTCAGTAAATTTGACGTCAGAGTGAGCGCAAAACTTGCTAAATGCGGGGAGGCCCTTAAGTGATTGTTGGGCGATGCGGTAAGGCCCATCGCCAACAACCTTTAATTACAATAATTTTCCAACTTCCCCACAAGTGAATGAAGTTTTTTTTATCCGAAGCTCTGGCCACCCTTTTCTTGGATTTATAGCCGTGAGTATGTGTATGTATGCTCTTGATATATTTGTGCATGTCAGGTTTGCAATGAGCTTTCATTTATTGTTGTCAAAATTAAAACAGCAACGTATTAAGTCAAAGTTATCGGGGGCTATATTTTGTACTAAGTTATACATACATACATACATATACTCACGGCTATATTTCCCTAGAAGGGGTAACCAGAGCTAAGGAATCATAAATTCCTCAGCCACTTTTGGAAGTTGAGTGGGGAAAAGATGGTAAAAATAAAAGTTTTTGGTGATGGGTCTCCAACCGCATCGCCCAAAAATCCAATAAAAAGCCCCAATACCCTAAGTCAGCTCTTAGGACACCCGTAAGTAGAAAGGGGTAGCGACATTCTAAGCCGGCACTACACGGCATTTTATATTATTACCTCACATTATTCATTTACGATTACTAAATAGGTAACGGATAGCTCTCTGACTCGTACAAAGTAAACTTAGAAAAAATACTTAAATGTAAGTCAGCTGTATAAAACGAAATGAAAATACGCCTTTGTAAGAATCATGTTGTTTATCATAACAAAAATAATTTTGGGTTGAATGATTATGCAAGGAGAGCCTTAATTTGTAATCTTATGTTGAATAGAACGGGCAGATTTTCGTTTTTCTTTCCTAAATTAAAATCTGCGAATAGGTTCCACGGGTTATTATTATTACGCATATTATTATTTCGAAGTTATGAAAACTCATTATTGCTGTGTCGTGTCGGCTTAGAATAGCACTACCCCATTTCTTCCGGTGGGTGTACGTTAGAGGCGACTAACGGTATTGGGGGCTTTTAACGGATTTTAGGGCGATGCGGTTGGAGACCCATCACCAACAACCTTTATTTAACTATCTTTTCCCCACACAACTTTCCAAAAGTGGCTGACGAATTTCTAATTCCTTAGCTCTGGCTACCCCTTCTAGGGATTTATAGCCGTGAGTATATGTATGTATGTATGTATATGTATGTTATGAAAACTCATCTTAATGTTCACGCCGTGAGTCTCTGAAGGGGTGGTGGAGGTACTAAAATTTGTGATCAGGTGTCGTTTTTGCCCTACAGTACGTTCATGTGATAGAGGACATGCCTATCATTTTTTTGTACGAACTGAAACCGTTTTTTAAACTGTTAGATGATAGATATTTGAGAGAAAATATGGTTATCTTAAAATAAGCAGGCTTGAATTTGTGAATAATTTACAATCATGTACAAAAGGTAAGTGAGTAAAACTCGTAAGGTTTGCCATTATCGTACAAAAATATAGTAAATAATATCTGCCTACCCCAGAAATCAAATAGAGACAAAAGGGCATGAGTATGTTCATACATACACACGTATACTCACGCCGTTAGTTCCCATTGGAATAGGTAGAGACTATCGATCGCTATTTTGTTCGATCCTGACAAACTTCCTATCTTGATTCACATCCATAAATCTTTTCATACATGCTCTTTTATTCTTAATACTATGGACACCTGCCTTTTTTGCATGCATACATACATACATATACACATGGCTGTAAATCCCTAAAAGGGGTAGCCAGAGCTAAGGAATTAGAAATTCCTCAGCCACTTTTGGAAAGCTGCGTGGGGAAAAGATAGTAAAGTAAAGGTTGTTGGTGATCCATGACCAATCAGGGTCTCCAACCGCATCGCCCAAAAATCCCTTTAAAGCCCCAATACCGTTAGTCGCCTCTTACGTACACCCACCGGAAGAAATGGGGTAGTGCTATTCTAAGCCGACACTACACAGCAAATCATATGAATAATGAAAAATAACATCAGTAAACTGATAAAGTTCACATTGTTATTCTTTGCAAGCAGAAAATCGAGCTAATGTAAAGCAGTAGTGTGAATTGAGCAAAGCCTCTCAAAGTCCATAAAGAACCGAGGATCTTTATTTTAATGTGGTTTTGCCTTTTTCCTTTTCAAACGCTGCCATCACAACGGCTCAGAACACACCGTATTCTTGCTCGTTCAGTGTGAACTATATCTTATAAAAATATTTGTACATACATACATATACTCACGGCTATAAATACCTAAAAGGGGTAGCCAGAGCTGAGAAATTAGAAAATTTTCAGCTACTTTTGGAAGTTGAGTGGGGAAAAGATGGTAGAATAAAGGTTGTTGGTGATGGGTCTCCAACCGCATCGCCCAAAAAGCCCCAATACCGCTAGTCGCCTCTTACGTACACCCGTCGCAAGAAATGGGGTAGTGCTATTCTAAGCCGACACTACACAGCATCTTCTTCATTCTCATTCTTCATTCTTATAAAAATATTTGTGATATCTTAAAATATTCTATAAAAGAGCATGTATGAAAACTGATGGATGTGAACGAAGCTAGAGAGATTTCAGGATCGCACGAAGTGGCGATCAATAGTCTCTGCCTACCCCAATGGGAACTAATGCCGTAAGTATATGTACGTATGTATGTTAAAATATTATATATGTTGTGAAGCCTTAATTGCACATTAAAACACAAATTTATTAACAAAATATACATACATATCAAGGCAGCTATGAATTCCTAAAAGCGGTGTTGAGGATTTGAAATTCCTCAGCCACTCTTCAGAAGCTAGAAGATACCTAGAAGTTGAGTGGAAAAAAAGATTTTAAAGAGTTAATTTATAATGGTTGTTAACGGTGAGGGAAAACATCGTGAGGAAACCCACATGGCTGAGTTGTACTTATTCATGTGACAGTGTATTCGTACAAAACGGCGATAGGCCTGCCCCCTATCACGTGAGTACACTGTCCATGCAAAACGTGGGTACTCTGAACACCAGGTGACAAAGTCACGTGATGTTCAGAAGTATAAGTACCTCTGCCAACCCCTTCGGGGATATCCGGCGTGAACGTTTATGTTATGTTATGTAAAATAAACAAACTCGTTATAAAAAATGTAGAAATCCCCAGCCGAGAATTATATCAGGGAATAATTCTTACAAGAACCAATAAACACTTCAAATACCTTATGTCGCCTTCTACGGAACCCACATGAAGAAACAAGTTAGTGCTTTTCTAAGCCAACACTAATTTAATAAAACCAACCAATAACTCATCGATAGTTTTTTCTCAAACAAACGCTCTCAATTAACATCCGCCTGAAAGAGATCAGAAACATTATAAATAAAAAATAACATAACATAACATAACATAAACGTTCACGCCGAATATCCCCGAAGGGGTTGGCAGAGGTACTAATACTTCTGAACATCACGTGACTTTGTTACCTGGTGTTCAGAGTACCCACGTTTTGCATGGACAGTGTACTCACGTGATAGGGGGCAGGCCTATCGCCGTTTTGTGCGAATACACTGTCACATGACTCACAACATCCAACTCAGCCATGTGGGTTTCCTCACGATGTTTTCCCTCACCGTTAACAACCATGATAAATTAACCACACATATGTCTTTAGAAAAGACAAATTGGTGTAGGCCCGACCCAGGATTTGAACACTAGTCGTTTGCACGATAACCGAGTGTTCTACCCACTGGGCTATCACGGTTGTCAAATAAAAACTGTATTTTAAATAAATGATACTCGTTCAATAGCTTACAAAATATACAGGAAAGACTTTGTTCTACATTATTACTTACTTACTTACATACATACACATACTCATAGCCATAAATCCCAAAAAGGGGTAGCCATAGATAGGATTAGGATAGGATTCTAAGATTCGGATTAAAAGAAAAGGTTTTCTAGGCGTGAGTTAATGTAAAACATAAATACTCTATTACATCATATTAATTAGTATTATTATATTTATATGTATTATAATTTTTTTATTTATTGTATCATATGTATTTATATATGTTTGTTAATAGTTTATTATTTTATAACTAGATTTAACTATGACTGGATTGTTGTATTGAATTAACGCATTTATCAGTTTCACCATGTTGTTGTACATCTATCTCACATGACTCTAATTTATTGACCTCTCCATTCGAAGGTTGTCTGGAAGAGATCGCTTTTAGTGATAAGACCGCCAATTGTACTTTTGTTAATTCATTCTGTGTATTTAATGTTTTTCCATATTTGATGTGCAACAAAGAATTATATTCTATTATTATTCTAACACCTCTTCGGGAATATACGTCGCAAAAAGTATGTTTCTGTCACCCTCTTTAGATTTCAATATATTAACATCCAACAGGCCTATAAACGGTATTTTCCGGATTCCAAGCGATCGATTATCAACCCATTGCCCAATTACCGCATAACGGTCGTCTTGTGCCTTCAGGAAGCTTTCACGTCACCCACGAGTGCAATGATAGTATTTTTAGCCGACACTATAGGGCGATAAATACGAAATTTATTGTTTCACTCAAATGATATGTAATAAAATTATCAAGGTTCTGAACGGTGAGGCAAAATATTGTGATAGGTATGGAAAAGAGAAAAGAAAATATAAAAAACTTTATTCTCCTCCTGAGGACACTGACAATACATAAAAAAATAGACTTAAACAACTTATACAACAACAAAAAAGAACTTAATATTACGTACATACATACATATACTCACGGCTATAAATCCATAGAAGGGGTAGCCAGAGCCAAGGAATAAGAAATTTCCCAGCCACTTTTGGAAACGTGTGTGGGGAAAAGATGGTTAAATAAAGGTTGTTGGTGATGGGTCTCCAACCGCATCGCCTAAAATCCCTTAAAAGCCCCCAATACCGTCAGTCGCCTCTTACGTTCACCCATCACCCACGTATAGATATTAGGCTATAGTTTAATCATCCTCATCATTAAAAAGATAATAAGATAGTAGATTTTAGTTTAATCCAGTCAAAACGCAAAACGGGTATGTCAGATAAATTTGGCTTAATTACTCTTTTAATACAACGCTTAAATTGTATTTCACTGTAAACCGTATGATAATTTCTTTTGTAAATTTATGTTTGATGTACAATAAAGAGTTATTCTATTCTATTCTATTCTTAAGCCCCTCGGCGGATCCACATATATGAGAACCGATGATGAAGTAATTGAAGAATATATTTTCGGACTTTTTATACGTTTTGCTTATGCTTTCAAAGTATTAATTTTTATGTCTAAAGGTCCATTATATAAAAGATAAAAATACAAAGACGTGATGAGTTAATTTGGTGTTAATGGCGAATTATCTCTGAAATTTGATACACTTGTACTCTATTTGGTATAACAATAAAATTTTTAATAGTCTAATAAAATTGTTTGACACATCAATTAAAGGTAATAAAGAAATAAGTGTTTTTTTATTTCTGTGTAATTTAAACCTTATTGCAACTTTCAATATGTCCTAAACTAAAAATACCACGCACTGTCAAAACACTAACTTTAATTTACTTACTTTTATTTGTATATACATGAATATCATAAAGGAAATAATCAGCGTTCGATTTATTATTAGTAGCATTTTTGTTAATCGTTTAGTGCATTATAGCTATTATGCATGATAAAAAACTTGATTATTTATGCCATAGGCAGATATGATTTTAATAGCTGTCTGTCAACTTGCCATGTAGTTGTTCATGTAAAAAACATTAAGTAGATTCTACAATATACAGAGGTGGTGTGATAGTGACAATTTAAACACAGTCACGCTTTTTAGGTCGGGCCGTGACACTAAGCTAACGAATCTAGTTTATTGTATTTGTGTTTGCTGTGTAGTGGCAGCTTAGAATAGCACTACCCCATTACTTCCGGTGGGTGTACGTAAGAGGCGAGTAACGGTATTGGGGCTTTTAAGGGATTTTTGGGCGATGCGGTTGGAGACCCATCACCAACAACCTTTATTTAACCATCTTTTCCCCACTCAATTTTCAAACAGTGGCTGAGGAATTTTTAATTCTATTTAGCACTGGCTACCCCTTCTAGGGATTTATAGCCGTGAGCATTTATGTATGTATGTGTATTTGGAAAATGGTTTTTATGACAAAAACAAAAAATTTGTAAACCGAAAAAGAAATAGTGTAGTAGCTCATTCAACTACATTTTACAATAATGTTACCATTTTTAAACAATATTTCTAAGTTGACCCACTAAAATAGTTACAAACAAGGCTTATTATTATCCTTATCCCATTTTAAGGCTTATAATTTTTTTATTTGAATTAAAAATAAATACATACATACATATACTAACGGCTATAATTCCCTAAGAGGGGTAGCCAGAGCCAAGGATTCATAACTTCCTTAGCCACTTTTGGGGGAAAGGCGGCAAAATAAAGGTTTTTGGTGATGGTTTTCCAACCGCATCGCCCAAAAATCCAATAAAAAGCCCCAATACCCTTAGTCGCCTCTTACGACACCCGTGAGTAGAAAGGGGTAGCGACATTCTAAGCCGGCACTACACGGCAAATGAAAGGGAAATAAACATATTATAAACAAATTGAGCGAAAACTCCCTAAAAGATAAATTGCATTTTAAAATAGAAACTAAAGATTTCAGTCATTTTTAATATGAAGTATAAATACGATTCAGTTGCAATTTTCATAATTATCGCCACTTATCGAAAATTGCGCTATTAAAGCGGACATCACACCTTCACTACAAATTAAAGTTTAAATAAGATACAATTTACACCTTGCTGCAGTTACTCATACGCGCTTATTAGCCTTTAATTACATCATAACAACCCGTATATGGGCATTAACATCATATCAGTTGCCAAGTAAGGTAACTGGTAGCTAACCGTTTTAAAACCTGTCAGAAACAAGACAATTACGTGGTCATCACGTTTAAAAGTATTTAATTGTCTTACCGCTGAGGTAGTCATCAGAAAGTTGGCCGATTTAAGATATTCTTTGGGTGTAAAACTTGGTGACATGATACTCCAGTGAATAAAACAACCGCCCGAAAACAGAAGAATCCTGGGTCGGGCCTACACCAATTTGCCTTTTCTAAAGTCATATGTGTGGTTAATTTATCATGGTTGTTAACGGTGAGGGAAAACGTCGTGAGGAAACCCACATGGCTGAGTTGTACTTAGTCATGTGACAGTGTATTCGTACAAAACGGCGATAGGCCTGCCCCCTATCACGTAAGTACACTGTCTAAGCAAAACGTGGGTACCTTCTCTGGACACTAGATGGCGCTGCCATGTGAGTTCAGAAGTATTAGTACCTCTGCCAACCCCTTCGGGGTTAAACGGCGTGAACGTTTATGTTATGTTATTATGTTATGTAAAACTTGGGTGTTAAAGGGAAATAATGTATGTAAAATAAAATGTTAATAAAACTCGAGAGGTTTGGAAGATACTAAGTCGATCGAAAGTCTCTATCTACACCAATGGGAAATAGATCAACGGGAGCTAATGGCGTGAAGGCATGTAAGTATGTACATTACTAGAAACAAACCTGCAATAGGAATGACTCAAAAAATATAAATATCAAAATGCATTTTGAGCTAACAAACTTTGTGATACATTATTTATACTGAAATTATAGTGAACTTAGAACAAAATCAGGATATTTTCTAATTAGTTTAGAAGTTCGGTATTACGTTGATATTTATTATTTAGATATTTTTTTTAAATCTCCATTTGAACCTTTTTAGCATGGCCAGGAGTATATTTTTTTTGATTCCTTTGAGCTTTTGAGCTCTAGAGGAACTCCAAGTACTATGTAAATTTTCTCTAATAATAAATTCCTTATGATAGTAGAAGAAAACGAAGAGTATTTAGGTATTTTTGTTGTTTTATATCCATTGCAATCAATTTTTATTTTTCAATCCTTTCCCCACCCAACTTCCGAAAGCGTCTGAAGAGTTTTTGTTCTCTGTCTACATCTTTCTAGATTTTTGTCTTGCGTATATAAATGAATGCATGAATAATGTAAAATATCCGTATATAAGGTAATCAGGAGACTACTAATCCGTAACGAGGAATAATGTATTACTGAACGCATTACGATAATTGGTAATAGTATGTTTCACTTGTTCATTACGTGTTTCTAATACTGTTTGTGCGCCTATTTTCGTACACTTTGCAAGTTTAATGACCTTAACATAGAGTCTCAGTTAAATTTACTGTGTGATTTGAGAAGAAACTATGATTATGTAAAGATCATGAATACAAAAATTGGTTTTTATTGTGGCAAGTAATAATATCTGCCCAACCATATGGATACTGAAGTGAGTATATAAGCATGTTGATTTGGTCGTTTATAGACTGGAACTGCATAAAACAAAATAACAATGTGTTCATCTATTTAACTCCTTAGCTTTTCTTTGACACTGACATAGTGAACAATTTGATGAAACTTTATTTGTTAACAAAAGTTTAAAACTCAACACAAAAATACAATACAATCTAGTTATATATAAATTTGACAACCGTGTCTATTTCCGTAAGCTTAGTAGAAGGTTGTTAAGGGCTATGGGCTTTTTTATTCTTTGTTGGTTCAAAACTGTTTTTTTTATACTAGTCGACTGACCTAGCTTTGTACCGGCATTGAAAGTATGTACCTTATATAACTAGGCTAGCATTGAAGCTTCGCATGCCGAAAATTGGAGCAAAGCCGGACAAAATCAAACATGGTTTCTTTGTTTTGTTTACAATAGATTCCCATAGACTTACATTGGAAACTTATAAGGGTAACTATTCTACAACGGTAACATTTTTTCGAAAAACCTATCACGACCTGGTACTCGATGCTTATGACCGACATACCAAGAACCAAATTTGGTAGAGATCGGTCCAGCCGTTTAGGAGCACTGATGTCACAAGGGATATCAAAAGTCGGGGTAAATGGAGCTTCGCTTTAAATACATTAATAATGCAAACTGACCACTGACACTTACGTTTAATTTCTAAAGAATTTTTTTTCTTGCTACAATACCAAATGCATGTATTATATTGTATTCCAATATAAATGAACTTGTATAGCTTCCGAAAACCAATCTGACCCTCTTATTCAAAAAAGCGAGAATCAAAAACGCTTATTGAAAAATTGGAGATCCTTGAATTCGCAGTATCAGTTTTTAACATGCCTCTACGAAAGTGTTCGTGAAATCCATTTTTGAATCCACTTTAAGCTGAATCGCGGCCCGATTGCCGGCAGATGGGGCCTGTCAATATTACAGACACACGTAATTGGCTAAGCCTGATGAGGGTTTGTGTTCGAAATGGCTCAAACGAAATGGAACGCTAAACAGACACACATTCGTTACCCGACCCTATACAAATTGAAGGTTTCACTGAATTCCCCATTCAGCTTTACGGACTCCTATTAGATTTTTATATTATGTCCCAACTGTTATACGATGAAACTAAAAAATAAAAATTTGAATAGTAGTGACATCTTTTTAACCGACTTCAAAAAAAGGAGTGTTCTTAATTCGATAGTATATTTTTTTATTTTTTTATGTTTGTTCGCCGATTGTTTCGCTATTTATGAACCGTTTTCGATTATTATTATTTTATTAGAAAGAAGATACTCTCGGATTGGTACCATGATGAGGATATCATGGGCACATGTACCACGTTTTATATATTTTCTGAAGTTATATTGGCATTTGCTTGCTATGCTGCTGAGCTGATGATGGAAGGTGTAGATCCTCAATCACTAGGAATTAGGTAATAGTTCTTTCAACATTAATACATAGATTTATGCTCCTCTTAATTCTTACAAATAATCACAGTACTCATATTCAATTAAAAAACTTAATTTAAATATTATTGTTCATGAAAACCTCATGTGGGGATTATTACTAATAAATAAAGGAAAGAATCGAACCCGCGACCTCGGGTATACGACGCTCTGCCAACTGAGCCACCATGTCAATTGGCTGCCAGTGCGAAATTCTTCTATCCTTTATTTCTTTTACACGTTTAAGTAGTGTTTGCGTTTCCTACCTCCGAATTTTAACTAATTTGGAAACTTATTTCTTACTTTTTGGTACTTGATTGTTTATTTTCGGTAGTTTTTTAGGGTTCCGTAGCCAAATGGCAAAAACGGGACCCTTATAGATTCGTCATGTCTGTCTGTCCGTCCGTCCGTCCGTATGTCACAGCCAGTTTATTCCGAAACTATAAGAACTACATTATTGGAAATTGGTGCGTAGATGTATTCTGTAAACCGCATTAAGATTTTAAAATAAAATCTGAAAAAAAAACCAAAATTTTTAGGGTTCCCCATACATAGAACTGAAACTCAAAATTTTTTTTTTCATCAAACCTATACGTGTGGGGTATCTATCAAAAGGTATTTGAAAATGATGTTGAGGTTTCTTATATCATTTTTTTCAAAACTGAATAGTTTGCGCGAGAGACTTTTTCAAAGTGCTAAAATGTGTGTCCCCCCCCCGTAACTTCTAAAATATGGGCATGATAATACTGAAAAAAATATATGATGTGTATTACTATACAAACTACTAACGAAAATTGGTTTGAATGAGATCTAGCCCGTAGTTCTATTTTTAAACGTCATAAATCAAATTACTTACCTAATTTGGCTCCCATGATTTTCACACAAACGGGATTTTCTATATATATGATAGTACGGAACCCTTAGTGCGCGATCTGACTCGCACTTTGCCGGTTTTTCAACTATGAAGTTGGTTTTCTTTTTGTTAAAAAATATTTTATAGTTTGTTATGTTTAAGATTTGTATAATTTATTAAAACTATCTGTTTTTGAAAACGACAAATAGGAATACATACACTCACGGCTATAAATCCCTTAATGGGGTAGCCAGAGCTTTGGAATGATAAATTCCTCAGCCACTTTTGGAAGTTGATTGGGGAAAAGATGATAATAATAAACGTTTTTGGTGACGGGTCTCCAACCACAGCCCAAAAATCACTTAAACCGCTCCTATACCCGTAGTCGCCTCTTACGATCACCCACGGGGAGAAATGGGGTAGTGTTATTCTAAGCCGACACTACACGATATAATATATTTAGAGGAATAGTTTTATCAATTAAGATCGAGAGTTCAATAGAAAATTATAAAATATTATGTACTAAAAGATTAAGAATATAAGAGAAGCAAGATAGATTTCTCAGGATCTTACAAAGTGGCGATCGATATTCTCTTCCTACAAGAGTGAGTGTTGGCGCTAATGCCCTATTCGATGATAGGAATACGGAATTTCGACACCAAATGAAAGAGAGTGGACTGTATAACACTATAATGAATAATTACAAGAAATATGAAAACTATAATCTACGCGGTTGCGATGCGTTCGTTGCTCGCTAATCTTAAGTAGTGGCTTAGTCACTCCATGAGCTGCCCCGCGCGCCTTGTTCGCCCCTCTTTCGCCCGCACTAATCTCAGTGTTCTGAACAGTGAGAGTAATGGGTCTGTGTATGTGGTCCATTGATGTTATGCAAAAAGTGTCTTATTGATATTATTACAAGTTATACCTTTTCAATATGCTAAATTCCCTGCATGCGTGAGTGACCTTTTAATTAGTGGTATTTCGTGGTATAAAACAGCTATCTCTTCCGCACTTGCATAGTATCGTACACTATTTTATCTCATTCTAACCGACAGAGCATTGATAAAGTAACGTTCGTGCTAGACCTCCTGGCAACCTTATCGAAACTGGTGTGTATGTATCGATATTGGTATGTATATATTATTGGTGATATTGGTATGTATATAGCTTTGAGAGTTAACTTTAAATATTAAATTTACGCGATATCACTATATATTAGGATTTAAGAGTTCTAGATGAATGAACGAAAAAATCGATTTACAAAAACTATAAAGAAATATTACCTTGTCCGCATCATTCTCCAAAAATCGCTTATAAATTAAAATGCTGTTATGTTGCCGTGTATGCTAGCCTATAATGTCACAACCCTTTTCTACCTAAAGGTGCCATGAGAAGCAACATAGGGTATAGGGCATTTTTAAGTAGTTTTTGGGCGATGTGCTGAGAGATCCATCACCAACGCAACCGTACTTTATTTCTATCATCTTGTTCCCTATCAAATTCCAAATATGGCGTAGGAGTTTCTAGCACTGAAGTGCTGGCTACACCTTTTTGGAATTTATGGCCGTGAGTATATGTATGTATGTTAATCCCTTCGTGTGGCAAATTCCCGCTCCGGGAGACAAAGAAAAAGACCTAAAATGGCGGATGTTACTTTTGACATTAGCGCACATGTGGCATCTGTCCCGCTCCGGGAAAGATAAATATTTCGCGCGTCTGGCGGCCGGCCTGCTCCGGGAAAGTAGCTAAGTGCTGTTTTAGACGTGTATTTTGACGAATAAAAAGCATTCTGCACTGCTCTAACGTATACTGAAGCTTATTTATAGAACAAAGATAGACTACAGTGCAACAGAAATGTCAACAAGGCATTTATTTCAGTTAATGTTCATTGTTCCGTGTGCGGTTGTGTGGGGCGCCTGACAAGGCCCACATTTAGTAATGCTCCTACTGCTAAAAAAATGTATGGATTGAAGTGATTTTATGACTGTATGTTTTAAATTAGGGTATAGTATTGTAAATACAACACATATATTGACGAGAAAAAGTAAAATTTATGAATTATGGTAGATTATGTATCGAAAATCGGAAAAAAACCATGACCCTATCTTAACTTTACGACATTGTTATATTTTCACACTTTATACATATTTATCGTATGCAATATGATAGCGTACTTAATTAAGAATCTAAAATGCTACATTTTATTACGCTTATAATACAGAAAAGCAGTAAAATTTTAGTTTTTCTAAACATCGAAGACCAGTTTAAATTGTCCTTCCTAGGCCTGCCAGACGTGGTAAAATTTGCAAAATGGCGGCCGCCATACTTGGTCTTTTCTTTTCTCTCCCGGAGCCGGACAGGCGCCAGATGCGCGTAAATGACCAACATGGCGGCGCCAGGCGAAGGGTTATAAACTAGCTGACCCCACAGACTTCGTACTGTCAAAAGTATAGAATTTCACGTCGTCAAACTGAAATATTTAACTGACCCGGTGACGGTCACTGTCATGCGATGAGAAAAAAGATGTTCTTCATAGTGTCCTCACAATTTTTTCATAACATAATATAACATAAACGTTCACGCCGAATATCCCCGAAGGGGTTGGCAGAGGTACTAATACTTAGAGTTCCCAAATTTTTTCACTTTATGAATTTTAAGTTTATAAGTATAGTAGTTTCGGCTGAGCATTAACTCTTAGTCAGTCAATCAGATTGGCCATTTTTTAAGAAAATTTATTGACCTCTTACTTTTTCTGGGATAAAAAAAGTCCTATTGTGTTAATTGGATCATTATCTGGCTTCCTGTAAATTTTATTGTAAATACCTTCTGTGAATTAGACTTCATTTAGCTACAAACACACAAACATCTAAACTTTCACATTTATAATATTAATAGGATAAGGCTTAAACATAAGCTTCTCGCGCGGGTGACCTCGCTCGCCGGCCAGCGCAGCGTCTTGTCTTGCGCTTCATGCACGCGTGTCAATTTTGTTACGGAGTAATTTTAAAATTGTATTTTCTTCTAAGATGTTTATTTAAATTAAGTGATGTCAAGGACAATTTTGTTCTCAATTATATACTCTTCGTCAAAAACATATTTATTTGGATAAAGATTAATATTATGTTGATAAAACATTATGGCAATAATGCATTAAATTCGACCAAATTTGTTTACCATAAAAATGGTTATAGTACGTCAATCTTAAAAACTAGACATATACATATATGCGGAAATTTTTTGAGATCATTTAAAGAGAAATAATTCTTTAATTTTTTTTTTTGGGTAACTTACGCCTTTTACGCAGCGCACACAACGGAAGCCTTAAAGTATGAATAATTATCCCCGTTTTTGCAACATTATTCGCTGAAAGTTTGCTCTTGTTGGTCGCAGCGTGATGATATATAGCCTAAAAACTTCTTCAATTAATGGATTATTCAACACGAAAATAATATTATAATTTGATTGGGCAATTACTGAGATCCTAGCGTCAAACAAACCAACAAACTCTTCAGCTTATTTATAGATAAAAACGTGAAAAATTCGTAAATATTCAATGACGTTCATTTTGTATTTAACTACAAAAGTAATATTAAAAAGTTTTAATTGCTCATTGCTCATTCGTGTATTAATTATAAATACTTTTAATTACTTGTACAGCATTTAAATTGTTTCGGTGATGTCATAAGCTTGAATTAAAAATACAAGGCATTTCAATACTGATATTTATGAAAGTTCCGGACTCAAAATACGTAATTAATTAATAGTAATATATATTTAGAGGAATAGTTTTATCAATTAAGATCGAGAGTTCATTAGAAAATTATAAAATATTATGTACTAAAAGATTATGAATATAAGAGAAGCAAGATAGATTTCTCAGGATGTTACAAAGTGGCGATCGATATTCACTTCCTACAAGAGTGAGAGTAGTGGGTCTGTGTATGTGGTCCATTGATGTTATGCAAAAAGTGTCTTATTGATATTATTACAAGTTATACCTTTTCAATATGCTAAATTCCCTGCATGCATGAGTGACCTTTTAACTAGTGGTATTTCGTGGTATAAAACAGCTATCTCTTCCGCACTTGCATAGTATCGTATACTATTTTATCTCATTCTATGCTGACCCCACAGACTTCGTACTGTCAAAAGTATAGAATTTCACGTCGTCAAACTGAAATATTTAACTGACCCGGTGACGGTCACTGTCATGCGATGAGAAAAAAGATGTTTTTCATAGTGTCCTCACAATTTTTTCACTTTATAAATTTTAAGTTTTTAAGTATTGTAGTTTCCGCTGAGTATTAATTCTTAGTCAGTTAGTCAGTTTGGCCATTTTTTAATAAAATTATTGATCTCTTAATTTTTCTGGGATAAAAAGTCCTATTGTGTTAATTACCATTATCTGGCTTCCTGTAAATTTTATTTTAAATACATAAACATAAACGTTCACGCCGAATATCACCGAAGGGGTTGGCAGAGGTACTTATACTTCTGACATTGTCACCTGGTGTTCAGAGTACCCACGTTTTGCATGGACAGTGAACTCACGTGACAGGGGGCAGGCCTATCGCCGTTTTTGTACGAAAACACTGTCACATGACTAAGTACAACTCAGCCATGTGGGTATCCTCACGATGTTTTTCCTCACCGTTAACGACCGTAATAAATTAACAAATATTAATTAGAATTAGACTTCATTTAGCTACAAACACACAAACCTCTAAACTTTCACATTTATAATATTCATAGGATAAGGCTTAAACCTATAATAAGCTTCTCGCGCAGGGGACCTCGCTCGCCGGCCAGCGCAGCGTCTTGTCGTGCGCTTCATGCACGCGTGTAAATTTTGTTACGGAGTAATTTTGAAATAGTATTACTTTCTAAGATGTTTATTTAAATTAAGTGATGTCAAGGACAATTTCGTTCACAATTAAATACTCTTAATCAGCAACATATTTATTCGGAGAAGGATTAAGATTATTTTGATAAAACATTATGGCAATAATGCATTAATTTCGACCAAATTTGTTTACTATAAAAATGGTTATAGTACGTCAATCTTAAAAGTTAGACATATACATATATGAGGACACTTTTTTAAATCATTTTTAGAGAATTAATTTTTTAATACATTTTTTTGGGTGACTTAAGCCGTTTACGCAGCGCACACAACGGAAGCCTTAAAGTATCAATATAATTATCCCCGTTTTTGCAACATTATTCGCTGATAGTTTTCTCCTGTTGGTCGCAGCGTGATGATATATAGCCTAAAAACTTCTTTTATAAATGGATTATTCAACACAAAAATAATTTTATAATTTGATTGGGCAATTACTGAGATCCTAGCGTCAAACAAACCAACAAACTCTTCAGCTTATTTATAGATAAAAATGTATCGTTCAATGACATAAACATTTTGTATTTAACTACAAAAGTAATATCAAAAAGTTTTAATTGCTCATTGTTCATTCGTGTATTAATTATAAATACTTTTAATTACTTGTACAGCATTTAAATTGTTTCGGTGATGTCATAAGCTTGAATTAAAAAATACAAAGCATTTCAATACTGATATTAAAGAAAGTTCCGGACTCAAAATATGTAGTTAATTAATAGTAATATCAAATGAATTTATTGAACGAGTCGTTAAAAGCGTAGACATACATAAATAAATGAAAAGGTTTGAATTGTTTTAAGGCCTGCTCCCTATAGTACAATGTAAAAGCAAAACGTGGGTACTCTGAACACCAGATGACAACGTCGAGTGATGTCTAGAAGTATTAGTACCTCTGCCAGCAACTTCGGGGATATTCGGCATGAACTTATGAGTCTTTGAGTTTGAATTGTAGATTTTATTTTCCCTTTTGGCACTTGAAAAATAAATATAGCTGTTTTTTTATGTAAATATCTTTACTTGTTAGTTTAAGCTAATATCAAATTAGATTTTTCCTGAAATGTTTTTCTTTCTACCTGACTATCTAATATCACAATATGTGTGTGAATTAAACTGCAAATGATGAAAGATTATAATAAATATCTCCATTGACATGTTATAACTTGCAATTTACTCGAGCTGTTAAAAAAAGGGTTTCCAGTAAACCTAATCGAGTGTCATTACAAAGCTATGAATAAATTAAAGTTTACCTGTCTTTGCAAGTGACGTACTTTGGTAAAATAACGTTATTTTACACTAGTAACTACTTGATAACTTGATTAATATGACGACGTGATATCTCAATGGGTAGAACAGCGGTTAACGTGCAAGCGACTAGTGTCCAAATCCCGGGTCGGGCCTACACCAATTTGGCTTTTCTAAAGACATAACATAACATAAACGTTCACGCCGAATATCCCCGAAGGGGTTAGCAGAGTTACTAATACTTCTGAACATCACGTGACTTTGTCACCTGGTGTTCAGAGTACTCACGTTTTGCATGGACAGTGTACTCACGTGATAGGGGGCAGGCCTATTCTAAAGACATATGTATGGTTAATTTATCATGGTTGTTAACGGTGAGGGAAAACATCGTGAGGAAACCCACATGACTGAGTTATACTTAGTCATGTGACAGTGTATTCGTAGAAAACGGCGACAGGCCTGCCCCCTATCACGTGAGTACACTGTCCATGCAAAACGTGGGTACTCTGAACATCACGTGACTTTGTCACCTGATGTTCAGAGTACCCACGCATTAGTACCCATGCCAACCCCTTCGGGGATATTCGGCGTGAACGTTTATGTTTATGTGTTTATGTTATGTAATAACTTTAGTAGAGCAGTGGGTAATGTAACACCATCTTTAAAGAGTTCTTGCATAAGAATTGTATCAATTCCCAATCTATTACTTGTCTTCTCTTATAATGGTATACTTCGCGGCTTCAAACCTGGAGGCGATTTGGTAAATTATCGGTCTGAGGTTCCATACCCAGGGTGAAGTTTAACCCAAAGTGGAGAGCTGTGCAGGCCTATATCTATCCGAAAATTACAATGATTCATTCACAGTTGGAATCGTTAGTCGTTATAAGGTCGGATCGAGCCCCTTGGTGGGGACATAAAGCTGGGGAGTAAAGTGATGATGAGTTGTGAGGAGTCTATCTTAAAAGACACATGATTGTGGGTAAACCAGTAACCGGAGTGGATACATACATCCAAAATTATTGTAGTTCTCTATTTTCTTACCTTCCCACTCGTATACTACCTTACTCAAGGCTGTAAATTACAAAAAGGGGTAGACAATACTCGGAATTTAAAATTTATCAGCTTTTGGAAAGCAAATGGAGAAGGAAGTTTAAAATAAAGTATAATTAGCCGTGTAGTGTCGGCTTAGAATAGCACTTTCCCGTTTCTACCGATGGGTGTACGTAAGAGGCGACTAACGGTATTAGGGCTTTTAAGGGATTTTTGGGCGATGCGGTTTGACCCATCACCAACAACCTTTACTTTACCATCTTTTCCCCACTCAATTTTCCAAAAGTGGCTGAGGAGTTTCTAATTCCTTAGCTCTGGCTACCCCTTCTAGGGATTTATAGTCGTGAGTATATGTATGTATGTATGTATAATTAGCGATGGGATTCGCATGGCCCAACAATCTTTTAAAATGCCAGAACACCATAAGTCGTTACGATACCCTTAGAAAGTAGATTACGCTGACAAAAAACAACAAAAATAATATAATCTCGCTCGATTAATCAATCAATAACCAATTTAATTTTCTTCCGCAGGTAACAAGTGAAAGTGAAGTGAAAAGTGTGTGTTATGTTGGTGACAAGATGAACATGGTGGCGATGTGTGGGTCAAAGATCAATTTCGGCTTTACATTATTCGTGTCGTGGCTTCTCACCACTTTGAGCTACGCAGCGGGGTACACGGAGACTGCCGAATTCATAAGCGATCTTGATAAACCAGGTATGTTGTTTTTTTATCATACATAGATTTAAATTTTAAGTACCTATTCGTATCGCATGAGTTAAAGGTGATTGAGAGTAATTTTTAAGACATTTTTAAGCGATGTTTTGTATTATTTTTCATGTTTTTTATGTATATATTAAAGTACTTATGATTCTGAATGTGTCTATGTTTATTTAAATAGACAACTTATATTTTATAACGTGTATATTTTAAAATAACATAACTCCACTGACGGCTGAGTTACCTTAGCCACGAAACATAGTAATCTTGCCAAGCGATAATTTGCCTAAACTCTATCACATGAATTAATCGTCTAAGCTAAACGTGGTTACTCTGAACACCAAGAGACAAAAATGTTATCTGGAATTCATACTTATTTCTGCCTCTAATTATTGCTGAAACGAGTTTGTGCTATTGAAAGCCAACAAGTACTGGAAACTTATTCTTACACTGTTTCACCGCATGTTAATTTCTCATGAAAAATATTAAGGACAATATTACTTATGACATGATTCCACACATCCATTTATAAAAGTCTGAAATCGGTGATCGATATTCATTGTAATTTCTAAGCCATGTCATAAAAGTTTCACCCATATAATTTGTTTGTTCATACGTTATGTGCCTATTGTCTATATTATTTGTACTGTTTTCGCAAAACAACATACATATACTCACGGCTATAAATCCCTAAATGGGGTAGCCAGAGATGATGAATTAGAAATTCTTCAGCCACTTTTGGAAGTTGAGTGGGGAAAAGATGGTAAAATAAAGGTTGTTGGTGATGGGTCTCCAACCACATCGCCCAAAAATCCCTTAAAAAGCCCCAATACCGATAGTCGCCTCTTACGTACACCCACCGGAAGAAATGGGGTAGTGCTATTCTAAGCCGACACTACACAGCAAAACAACAAATTTATCTATAACGGCTATATATTCAAAAAAGGATAGCCAGAGCATCAGAATTCTTTATGTTTTCTCCGTTTTCAGAAGTTGAGGGTGGAAAATATGTGTTAAGTAAGAAAAGTTGGTGATTAAGCGTCATGTGGAATTTCCTATCATTTTAAAATCCCTAAAACTTTACGTTTCCTTGACCAAAAGCCATAGGTGCTATTTTAAGCCAAGGCTAAACAGCCTTAAATCTAATTAAAACTCAAATCTAATTTAAATAGATTGCGTGACTTGCCTTACTCATTAATTAGAAAGATACAGTTTATTATTGTTACATATAAAATTATTTCCATGCAACCTATAAAACCAGTCACTGGTCTGTGTGCGTTTTCCAAAAACTAAAAAGAAACAAGGGCCCCTACGTGTTTATATCATACAGTAAGAATAGAAATGAGCCCTGCGTGTTAAGAAGCAATAAAATCCGGATCGTATGTACACTACTCACTAACAAGCACCAAATGTTTGGGCCCAAAGACATCTAAACATCAATTTATACGAGTGATACGAGGCATTTGAATTTTATTTGCTCTGCATCGAGTAGATTTATCTATCTTTTATTTAAGGCTGGCATCGAAAGCTTAAGCGGTTCCGTGCTAAGCTAATATAAAATAACATATAAGAGGAATAAACAGCTTTGTATGTTGTATACTAATATGGTATGTTGTATACTAATATGGTATGTTGTATACTAATATGGTATGTAGTATACTAATATGGTATGTTGTATACTAATATGGTATGTTGTATACTAATATGGTCTGTTGTATACTAATATGGTATGTTGTATACTAATATGGTATGTTGTATACTAATATGGTATGTTGTATACTGATATGGTATGTTGTATACTAATATGGTCTGTTGTATACTAATATGGTATGTTGTATACTTATATGGTATGTTGTATACTAATATGGTCTGTTGTATACTAATATGGTATGTTGTATACTAATATGGTATGTTGTAAACATACATATACTCAAGGCTATAAAGCCCTAAAAGGGGTATCCAGAGTTAAGGAATCAGAAATTCCTCAGCCACTTTTGGAAGTTGTATGGGGAAAAGATGGTGAAATAAAGGTTGTTGGTGATGGGTCTTCAACGGCATCGCCCAAAAATCCCTTAAAAGCCCCAAAGCTGTTAGACGCCTCTTACGTACACCCACCAGAAGAAATTGGATAGTGCTATTCTAAGCCGACACTACCCAGTTTCTTCCGGTGGGTGTACGTAAAAGGCGAATAACGGTATTGGGGCTATTAAGGGATTTTTGGACGATGCTGTTGGAGACCCATCACCTACAAACTTTATTTTACCATCTCTTCCCCGTGCAACTTTCCAAAAGTGACTGAGGAATATCTAATGCCACAGCTCTGGCTAACCTTTTTAGGGATTTATAGCCGTGAGTATATGTATGTATGTATGTATGTATATTTGAACTGAAAAATTTTTTTGTTATTTGTAACATAAACTTTCAGCTTTTCATTTATAACCTTTTTCCACAACTTACAGATATTAAAGTGGTAGAAGACAGTGTATTTAGTTTTGGGTTTCGTACCATCTTAATTACCAATAACTTAAAAAAGTCCTTCATCCTTTGTCGATATCTCAAATGGAATAAAGACGGCAAAATGAGATCCAAACGTAAAGCCTAACTTTTCTCAAAACGCACAAATTTAATATTTTTTTTATCCTAATCAACATTAAAATTAAAGTCGAGAGTTTAATATAATAATTTCAATTGTTAATTTATGAGTCAAATGACATTATTCTTGATATCAACATTGCTTGAGCTTGAGATGTTTGCCAGGATCGTATATAGTGGTGATCAATAGTCTCTGCCTACCCCAATGGGAAATAACGTCGAGATTATAATATGATTGTGAAATAAACATACAAATCATGTGTGTTTATTTCACAAGTCATCGCATACAAACATTTAAGCGGGTTAAAAGAGTGTTGATTTTGATCGGAAATATTTTTTACATACATACATATACTCACACCGTTAATTCCCATTGGGGTAGGCAGAGACTATCGATCGCCACTTCTTACGATCCTGGCAAACCTCTCTTGCTTCGTCTACATCCATCAATCTTTTTATACATGCTCTTTTATTCTTCATACTTCGGACGCCTGCCTTTTTGAGCACACTTTCAATTTGAAACATTTTTTGTCGACTATAAATGATAAAACAAGCTAGAAACCAAAGGCCATCAATATTATATTAACTTCATTAAATGGTAATAAGGTTAAAAACGAAACTACTTTGACCTATCGGCCATGTCACGAGCAGTTTCAAAGTTTGTTCGAACTATTTAATGATCAAGGTAAAAGCTTTTAATAGTTTTTAACTTATAATAACCTACACTAGCGATTAACGATTAGCGATTGCCGTGTAGTGTCGGCTTAGAATAAAACTACCCCTTTCTACCCGTGGGCGATCGTAAGAGGCGACTAAGGGTATAGGGGCTTTTTAAGTGGTTTTTGGGCGATGCGGTTGGAGACCCGTCACCAAAAAAATTTATTATTACCATCTTTTCCCCAATCAACTTCCAAAAGTGGCTGAGGAATTTCTCATTCCTAAGCTCTGGCTACCCCGTTAAGGGATTTATAGCCGTGAGTATATGTGTATGTATGTATGTACTAGCGATTAGTTGGTTTCTCACTCTATTTTTTCGGTACCGTGATAGCTCAGTGGGTAGAACACCGCTTATTGTACAGACGACGAGGGTTCAAACCTCGCTGGAGCATCTAAAAAACACTCAATCACTGAGTAATACGATCCGTATTTGTTTCGACTTAGTCCAAGTTAATTACTAATTCAACAACAAACCGTGATAGCCCAGTGGGTAGAACACTCGGTTATCGTGCAAACGACTAGTGTTCAAATCCTGGGTCGGGCCTACACCAATTTGTCTTTTCTAAAAGACATATGTGTGGTTAATTCATAATGGTTGTTAACGGTGAGGGAAAACATCGTGAGGAAACCCACATGGCTGAGTTGTACTTAGTCATGTGACAGTGTATTCGTACAAAACGGCGATAGGCCTGCCCCCTATCACGTGAGTACACTGTCCATGCAAAACGTGGGTACTCTGAATACCAGGTGACAATGTAACGTGATGTTCAGAAGTATTAGTCCCTCTGCCAACCCCTTCGGGGATATTCGGCGTGAACGTTTATGTTTATGTTATGTTCAACAACATAACATAACATAACATAAACGTTCACGCCGTTTATCCCCGAAGGGGTTGGCAGAGTTACCAATACTCCTGAACTCACATGGCAAGCGCCATCTAGTTTCCAGAGAAGGTACCCACGTTTTGCTTAGACAGTGTACTCACGTGATAGGGGGCAGGCCTATCGCCGTTTTGTACGAATACACTGTCACATGACTAAGTACAACTCAGCCATGTGGGTTTCCTCACGATGTTTTCCCTCACCGTTAGCAACCATGATAAATTAACCACACATATGACTTTAGAAAAGACAAATTGGTGTAGGCCCGTCCCAGGATTGGAACTCACGCCCTTCTGTTTTTCTCACCCGGGCGGGTGTTCTACCCACTGGACTATCATGTCGCATGTTCAACAACAAACCATAAAATGAAAATACAGTTAATATGTTCTAAAGAATTTATTAAATGGTTAACACAAACAAAAAGTGCTTCATTTTCTTGAATTGAGAACATGATTTAGAACAGTCGGTTCCCATTTCTAATATAAACCTTTTTTGACATGATACTCGTATCCACAACAATTTATGTTGCTGCTCGACCAATGACTAGTTTAGCCTTTAATTACTGTTGGATAAATTTCCGTATGTTTTGTTAATAGTCCATTAATTCTCAAAGACGGACTTTAAAAAAACGTCTGTTGTATCCTTTTTTAGAATATGATGTTAAATTTTGAAAAGTTTTAATTTAAACAACAATTAACGTAGTAATCCTATTGGTATTCACATCTAAATTAATATTCCCACAGGCAAGAAAATCTGGATGAGTCAATAAATATGTCATTTTTATAGTTTTATATTGTTTAGGTATGTTTTAATCTTTTAGTGGATTCATTTTGTAATAAACAAATGGTTATACCTTTTTATAATTTATGCAAGAATTGTGGTTTAATTCTTTATGTACAAATTTTATAAGGAATGAATTATATAATAAATCATTTATTATCAGACAACAAGGTCCATATAATATTAGTAAACTTAGTCTATGTTAGTATTTTACAATTTGGTAGGCAGAGACTTTGATTTCTGATGCGCAGCCCTGAAGCGCCGGAACACTATTCCTTCAGGCCAAAAATTCTCTCCTAGCAGAATCTTCTCGTGGACTGCGGGAACCTGGAGCCAGTAGGATCTGAAGTTAGTAGGCCTACTGGGCTCGGGACGTGAGATGTTGATGTTGAGTTGAGTATTACGACGTCCGTGGCTGAGTGCATAGGTAACTATCCGTTGCGTGTTTAATCCCCGCTGAGAGCTAAATTTGTGTACTTACTTACTTACTTATACTCACGCCCATTATTTCCATTGGGGTAGGCAGAGACTATCGATCGTCACTTAGTACGATCTTGACAAACCTCTCTTGCTTCCCTTACATTCATTTTTCTTCTCATACATGGTCTTTTATTCTTCTCACTTCGAACCCCCGCCTTAATAAGAACGTTTTCTATCAGGTCTAGAAATGTTTTACGAGGCCGTCCTCTACTAACAATCCCGCCACATTGGCTCTATATATCTCTTCCGCTACTTTATTTTTATCCATTCTCTTTATGTGCCCAAACCACCTTAACATTCCTTATTCTTTTCTTTTATACTACGTCATCTTTCACACCTACTCGTTCACGAATCACACTATTTCGCTCTCTATCACACAACCTTACATTACAAATACTTCTGAGGGATCTCATTTCCACTGCATTAACTCTACTTTCATGCTTCTTCTGCCATGCCCAACATTCACCACCATACATCAACGTGGGAACCGCATTTTCTTTGTGTGATGAGCGTAAATGATTGTTTCTTGTATTTGTATGTGTGTTATATAATAATAAATACACCGATGCGTTACTTGCCCATAATACCTACTAGTTCTACTTAGTTTGGGGCTATCTTGATCTGTGTGTGTGTGTGTGTGATAATATGTCCGTATTTATTCTATTATCTCCATTTAAGATAAGATGATATTCTTAGAGCTACATTCGATACTACGAGAAATTCATGGCAAAATATTGAATAGATCATCTAGCTTTTTAAAGAGATTAGTCAAAATTAATTGGCAGGCGTTGTTTAGATAGGCCTGACAAGGTAGATCAAGGATCAAGTCTGTGGTTTCCTCAAAGTAGGTCAAGAACACTCGATTGGTGTTAGAAAAAGGGTAACATAAACCGAGATGATTTTTAGGATCAGGTGCAAACGGGAGAGTGCATTAAAAATTTATAAAAGTCTACTGTTAACAGTGATAGCTCAGTATATGTATAACACCGCTTATCGTGCATTTGGGTCTACACCAATTTGTCTTTTCTAATGGCATAAGTGTGGTTAATATATCATGGTTGTTGATGGTCAGGAGAAACATCGTGAGGAAACCCACATGGCTAAGTTACTGTACAAAATCATGTTCGTATTCGTACAAAACGGCGATAGGCCTGCCCCCTTTCACGAAAGTACACTTTCCAAGCAAAACCTGGGTACTTTGAACATGAGGTGACAATGCCACGTGATTTTCAGAAGTATTAGTACCTCTAACAACCCCTTCAGGAATATACGGCGTAAATGTTTGAGTTTTACTGCTAAAATTAAAGTTTGAGTACATCAAAAGCCCTGTAGTATTGGTTTAGGAATACAATAGCCATTCCCATAGTTCCTAAGTAGGCCGAGTTAAGATAATACAAAATTGTGACACAGACAAAGGGTGATAGGAATCAAATTATTTGTCAAGATCAGAAAGGGTGCAATGGGTTTAGACATTATTTTTTGTATAAATGTCGACGCTTTAGTATTGATTTCATTTATTTTCGAGTATTATATAAGCCCTGTAAAAGTCGAGCTAATATTAAAAAAGTATTAGATAATGCTGTAGAAATATGAATATCTGATTTATTTTGAGAATTTTCTGAACCCTGTGGATTTGGCTTATAAAAACAGTACAAATCCTTTGGGCCTTTTTTGAAGTTTTGGGATTTAGGAGGATGTGGGCACCCATCCCTTTTTCCTTTCAACTTCCAAGAATAAATAAATAAATATATATATTAAACACAGATTTAGTTAGCCCAAACTAATAAGAACCATGTACTACGGGATACTAACTTAAATAAAATGCAAAATACCCTTAAAATTAACGATTCTATGTACACTTTTTGGAGTTGAGTGAAAAGATAGATGGCCACCTGGGCTAAAAATCACTTATTCGCTTCAAAATCCTTAACTGCCTTGTATGTCCCTAACTTATATAAATAAATATACGAACATATTTCACACAGATTAAGTTAGCCAATAAATAAGTAAGACTTGTATAATGGGATGCTAACTCAACACGGGAATCGAATACGCAACCTCCGGAACGAGAAGCTAATCACCATCCACTCGGCCACGGGCGTCGTCAAATGGGTTCATGCTATTCTAATCCGACATACATACATACATATTCTCACGGCTGTTAATCCCTACAAGGGGTAGCCAGAGCTAAGGAATTATAAATTCCTCAGCCACTTTTGGAAGATGAGTGAGGAAAAGATGGTAAAAAAAAGGTTTTTGGTGATGGGTATCCAACCGCATCGCCCAAAAATCCCTTAATAGCCCCAATACCGTTAGTCGCCTCTTACGTACACCCACCGGAAGAAATGGGGTAGTGCTTTTCTAAGCCGACACTACACAGCAGCAGCATATCAAAACATGATGCGCAGTTTATTCCGAAACTCAGAATAAAGTAAATAGTTACTAGAACTACATTTCAATCAGTATTCCTGGTGGTAAATCAATTATTTAGTCATTAATCTACTAGAGTGATATACGGACACCAATGATATCCTCACTCCGTAAGATTATGTCGACGATGGATGTTGCTTGAAATTATGTTGTTACTAATTTGCATAATTACTAAAATGTACACACATACATACATATACTCACGGCTATAAATCCCTATAAGGTGTAGCCAGAGCTAAGGAATAAGAAATTCCTCAGCCGCTTTTGGAAATTTGAGTAAGGAAAAGATGGTAAAATAAAGGTTGTTGGTGATGGGTCTCCAACCGCATCGCCCAAAAATCCCTTAATAGCCCCAATACCGTTAGTCGCCTCTTACGCACACCCACCGGCAGAAATAGGGTAGTGTTATTCTAAGCCGACACTACACAGCTACTAAAATGTATTAGGTAGTATATTGTGTAGGCTTGGTAGCTCAGCGGAAACACCACCGCTTCAAATAATAACATAGGTTCAAATCCTTAGTAAGGTTACCCCTAGGATTACCCCAATGTGTCTTTTCTTAATTTGTATTGTCTGATGAATTTATCAAACTAAATAATGGTACGAAAACAAAGTGTAGTGCCGTGTAGTCTCGGCTTAGAATAACACTACCATTTCTACCCGTAGGTGATCGTAAGAGGCGACTTAGGGTATAAGGGCTTTTTAGTGATTTTTGGGCGATGTGGTTGGAGACTCGTCACCAAAAACATAACATAACATAACATAAACGTTCACACCGTTTATCCCCGAAGGGGTTGGCAGAGGTACCAATACTTCTGAACTCACATGGCAAGCGCCATCTAGTTTCCAGAGAAGGTACCCACTTTTTGCTTAGACAGTGTACTCACGTGATAGGGGGCAGGCCTATCGCCGTTTTGTACGAATACACTGTCACATGACTTAGTACAACTCAGCCATGTGGGTTTCCTCACGATGTTTTCCCTTACCGTTAACAACCATGATAAATTAACCACACATATGACTTTAGAAAAGACAAATTAGTGTAGGCCCGTCCCACGATTGGAACTCACGCCCTTCTGTTTTTCGGGCAGGTGTTCTACCCACTGGACTATCATGTCACCAAAAACATTTATTATTACCTTCTTTTCCCCAATCAACTTCCAAAAGTGGCTGAGCAATTTCTCATTTCAAAGCTCTGGCTACCCCTTTAAGGGGTTTATAGGTTTATAGCCGTGAGTATATGTATGTATGTTTGTATGAAAACAAAGCGAGGTTAAAACACGTGAAAGTGTATCATATATGGCCCCTGTCACGTGAATGCATTTTGGCCGCTGTGGGCAAGGTTTGTGTGATATACGAGACGA
This sequence comes from Bedellia somnulentella, assembly GCA_963576735.1. Lineage (NCBI taxonomy): Eukaryota > Metazoa > Arthropoda > Insecta > Lepidoptera > Bedelliidae > Bedellia > Bedellia somnulentella. The sequence continues at coordinate 1,587,990 of OY755185.1, read as the reverse complement.
CTTAAGACCTTAAAGCCTTTTAAAGCAATTTGTAGGAAAAGTTATTGGTTGTAAATTCGGTTAATTGGTTTCAATTATTTGTTACCATTCAACTGTCCAATTACCTCTTTAATTGTTGAAAAACACTACGAAAGGTTTTCTGTTAGCTATTATGTACATCCTTGAAAGTAAACTATAAAAATAATTTACCGAACAATAAACTTATTTGTTTAGCATTCGTTCCTGACTAGGTACAGTGTTTTCCAAACTTTATTAAACATGGCAAAGTGGGAACTAAAGTAATATACACTTACAGTGTTTACTATCTCTTGGGGTGAGGTTTAAGATGTAACTTGAAATTGCTAGGAGAACTTGAAATGGGTTCGAGAAACTTATTCCTTTTAATTTTGATAGAAAAAGGTGTGGTTAGTTTTCTTGAGTTCAAAAGTGTTTCACGTTTTACTGTCGCTTGTAAGTTGAGTTTTAAATACTTGGGTTTTCTGTAGTCTTTATTCTAAATGAGAAAGTTTGCGTAGGATTGGATGCAATGTATGTGTTTAGTATTAAGATTGGATATAGTATCCGTGTAGTGTCGGTTTAGAATAGCACTACCCCATTTCTTCCGGCGGGTGCACGTAAGAGGCGACTAACGGTATTGGGGCTTTTAAGGGATTTTTGGGCGATGCGGCTGGAGACCCATCACCAACAACCTTTACTTTACCATCCTTTCCCCACTCAATTTTCCAAATGTGGCTGAGGAATTTCTGATTCCTTAGCTCTGGCTACCCCTTCTAGGGATTTATAGCCGTGAGTATATGTATGTATGTTTGTATATAGTAGAATGTAACAAGTATTAGCAACCGTGATAGCTCAGTGGGTAGAACACTGCTTATGATGCCGATGATGTGGGTTCAAATCTCGGGTCAGGCTACACTAATTTGTCTTTTCTAAGGTCATGTGTGTGATTAGAATGTTTTTTGTTCATGAAAACCTCGCGTGTGGATTATTTCTAATAAATAAAGGAAAGAAAAAAACTACTTAAAAAGTGTAAAAGAAACAAAGAAACGAACAATTTCGCACTAGAAGTCATTGACACTATAGCTGAAGATTAATATGGTTGTTAATGGTGAGGGAAAACATCGTGAGGAAACCCACTTGGCTGAGTTGTACTCTGTGATGTGACAGTGTCCTAAATATAATGTCATCATGGTTGCACAAGTTTCGATCGCCCTATTTAAGGTTAATGGATGGATGGATGGACCCAAGGGATACTAAGTGGGAATGAATGATTCGCGATGCCAAATTGGGGCAAAGTGGCGAGTTATTGTCGAGTATGAGATGTCAAGGCGCGCTAGTTTTGTTAACAGTTGTTTTTCATAGACTTATATGGAAAACTTTTAAGGGTGATTATTCCTCAATAGTAACTTTAGTAGCCGTGTAGTGTCGGCTTAGAATAACACTACCCCATTTCTACCCGTGGGTGATCGTAAGAGGCGACTTAGGGTATAGGGGGCTTTTTAAGTGATTTTTGAGCGATGTAGTTGGAGACCCGTCACCAAAAACATTTATTATAACCATCTTTTCCCAATCAACTTCGAAAAGTGGCTGAGGAAATTTTTCATTCCAAAGCTCTGGCTACCCCGCTAAGGGATTTATAGCCGTGAGTATATGTATGTATGTAACTTTTTATTAATAAAACTGCTGCTTATGACCATCGTGCAAAGTTTGGTGAAGATCGCTCCAGCCGTTTAGGAGGAGTGATATTCACAAGCGAAACACAAGGGATAAATGGAGCTTCGCTCCAATAAATGAACGTATTTTAGAAATAGTGGTGATTTTAACCCTCGGAGATAGGACCTGTGCAGAAGTTTTTTGACAAGTTATCATCTGGAATTTAGCGTAGTCACTTTATTTATATAAGCTGAAAAACAACTTTATCTATCGCAATGTTTTAAAATACATCCTCTGACTCCAAAACGCTGAGAATTTATAGACGATTTACATCATTATCTTAAAGATAATCTTATCTTATTTCTCATTTACTTTAACCAGCGAGATAAAACATACTTTAATCAAAACAGATCAATATAGGCCATTAAATTAGAAATGTGACCCACGACCCTAATTTGATTACGATTTTGAACCCTATTAAAAGGAGTATAAAGAAGCATTTTTATTATTGAAATGTTATCGCCCACATATTACTGGTTAACATTTTTGATACGAAATCATGTATGTTACGATGTTACGTTATCAAAATGGATTTGGAAATAAAAAATAGTTTTTAAGTTGCGTGCGGTGACTGGTTTACTGAACAGATATCAACGATAGAGTATATTCAGTTTTATTTAAATGATCGAAACTCGTCGTTTTATTGGGATAAAGTTTAGAGAGAGTGCTGAGTTCAAGTGTTATCGAATCGTTTACTGAGTAAAGTTATGCTAGATGGTAGGAAAAATGATTTCTTGTGATACCGATTTCAAAAACCTATTTCTATTTTACTTACTATTATTTCTTTTTTAAACGTTAATTGGCGATTAACAAAAAGCCTTCCCAAATTGGTAACATCTGTCTGACAGATAATGTCAAAGCCGTTTATTTTCGATGCTACTAGTATAAAAATTTGAGGAGGAACACTACTTTAGTGTTGTAAATGTAATCAAAGATCTGTGACAATATAAGTGCTTTATGCGATAATTGATTTATGCTTTATCGCACGAAGTGGCGATTGATAGTCTCTGCCTACCCTAATGAGAATTAACAGCGTGAGTGTATGTATTAATGTATGTATGCGATAATCTTTATTTAATCATATTTTTCCCATTCAACTTCCGAAAGGTATGAAGAATACCCAACTCTGAAGCTCGGACTACTTCTTTTTAATTTATAGCCGTAAGTATATATATAGGCTGTGTAGTGTCGGCTTAGAATAGCACTACCCCATTTCTTCCGGTGGTTGTACGTAAGAGGCGACTAACGGTATTGGGGCTTTTAAGGGATTTTTGGGCGATGCGGTTGGAGATCAATCACCAAAAACCTTTATTTTTACCATCTTTTCCTCACTCAACTTCCAAAAGTGGCTGAGGAATTTATAATTCCTTAGCTCTAGCTACCCCATCTAGGGATTTATAGCCGTGAGTATATGTATGTATGTATATATATATATATATATATATATATATATCTATATTATACACCCTCAACTTGCACAGGGTAGAATAAAAATTGTTGCCTTTGTTAGGATTATTATTCGTAAGTATAGCTAGCTAGGTGATGTCACCTTCGCGTAGTCTTTTCAACAAAAGCCACTATAAAAAATATAAATTAGTGATTTAAAATCACTAGTAAACCATAAATTCCAGGTCATAAGTATTTTTGAAATGTAAATTGATGATGATGCATACCCAATTTTCGAAGGTTGTAGATTTCTATTACATACATACATATACTCACGGCTATAAATCCCTAGAAAGGGGTAGCCAGGGCTAAGGAATTAGAAATTCCTCAGCCACTTTTGGAAATGATAGTGGGGAAAAGATGGTAAAAATAAAGGTTGTTGGTGATGGGTCTCCAACCGCATCGCCCAAAAATACCTTAAAAGCCCCAATACGGTTAGTCGCCTCTTACGTACACCCACCGGAAGAAATGGGGTAGTGCTATTCTAAACCGACACTACACAGCTATATTCTAGTAGATTTCTATTGAAAAATATATTTTTTAATCGGATCAGCGGCTTTGGATTGGAGCTTATTTGTACAGATAAACATACACACATACATTTATTGCCTCTTTGTTTAATTATAGGGATAGGTTTAGATTATATTATATTAGCGATGTTAAAACACTTTCACATTACACACTGTCTCATATTCCCCCGTACACAATCTTTCGTAAATTTTGCTTCCCAACAAAATTTATTCACATAAAAAACATCCCCTATGCGACTATCCAGCTAAGGAGCAGAACTAAAACATTAACATTTATATTATCACATAACTTGCTTCAGGTCCTCGTTCCGACCCTCTAACAAAGCCGAGTTTCTGCGGAATATTGATAGAAATTCTGATGACGTAACCGCAACACATAAAATTTTGTTATCTACCTACGTCGGTGAATCTTACGTTATGATCAATACACGAGGCAGAACGTATAAAGTATGTGTAATAAAACATGTCGCGTATATTGAGTTGTGGGGCTCAGTGCATTGGTATTGATGGCCCTTTTACACGAGGCGTACGTATTGATCATGTTATGGCGTATTCATAGATCTGTTTTTCGGTGGATACATATATACAACATATAAATTATTTCATAAGCTTTCCGCAAAAACTTCCGCGTAGAGTACATGTTTAATTTTTTTTGGATAAACAATTGTATTGTAAAAATATGTCTATTAACATACATACATACATATATATACTCACGGCTGTAAATCCCTACAAGGGGTAGCCAGAGCTGAGGGACTAGAAGTTCCTCGGCCACTTTTGGCAAGTAGAGTGGGGAAAAGATGGTAAAAATAAACGTTGTTGGTGATGGGTCTCCAACCGCATCGCTCAAAAATCCCTTAATAGCCCAAATACCTCGCCAAATAGTCGCCTCTATTCTAAACCGACACTACACAGCACATTCTAAGCCGACACTACACAGCACGTCTATTAAACGTGTCTTATTTACCTTAATAAAATAGGTTTAAAGTTTCATGACAATCTATCAATAATTTTATATATGCTCTCTGAATTTTCAAATGTCCGACGACACAAATCTAAATGTGTCCTTCAATGTAAATTTATAAGGGCATTATTATTAGCATTGGTGCTATATTATAACTCTATCATCATATCATTATAACACCATCATCAACTCTATCACTCATCATATTTAATCTGATTTCCAAAATAATATAAAAATAATTATATTTTTCATATATTTTGTCACACCGCATTTTTTACGTCAGCTTTTGCACAGCAACATTAATGCATGAATGACATTATTTCTAACACTAACAAAAATATTCTTACTACATTATACGAGTATGACTACTGCAATTTCCGATATATGCTAAACTCAGCAATATTAATTGGATACATATATTACATACACATACTCACGGCTATAATAAGAAATTCCTCAACCACTTTTGGAAGTTACATACATACATACATATACTCACGGCTATAAATCCCTCAAAGGGGTAGCCAGAGCTGAGAAATTAGAAAATTCCACAGCCACTTTTGGAAGTTGAGTGGGGAAAAGATGGTAGAATAAAGGTTGTTGGTGATGGGTCTCCAACCGCATCGCCCAAAAATCCCTTAAAAATCCCCAAGTCCGTTAGTCGCCACTTACGTACACCCACCGGAAGAAATGGGGTAGTGCTATTCTAAGCCAACACTACACAGCTTTTGGAAGTTGAGCGGCGAATAATCATTTAAAAAGCCCCAATACCCTTAGCCACCTCTTACAAACATCCACGGGAAGAAATGGAGTAGTGCTATTCTAAGCCAAGACTACACAGCATTTATTGGATAGAGAGGTATAATTGCAGAACTAAATAAAACTTTCGCTAAAACTTTCGCATGACAAAAAGGCTTTGCAATTCAAGACAGGAAATAATGAAACTAAAGTGAAAAACGTGACGATTGACGTATAAAATAATGAGGCCACGTGAGAGAGGGCGATCAGAATAATATTTTATTATAAAACAGTTACGTGTCTTTGCCGTGAGTTTTCGATGAAATATAATATTTTATGATTGAAACAGATTAATTTATCCTTGATTTGTTTTTCATGCTAAGAAGATTTGTTCTTTCTAAAAATAGTTTTCTGTTGTGGCCGCAGCTAGTGATTTTATTTCATTGATATAGTACAGTGAAGTGTATATTGACAGCAAAACCCTGTTTTTTAATAAAGAGTTGCGTCACATACCATGATACCTCAGTGCCGCCTATTATTCAGAGTTACGTGGGTACAAATTCTGAGTAGCTGCTGTGTAGTGTCGGCTTAGAATAGCACTACCCCATTTCTTCTGATGGGTGTACGTAAGAGGCGACTAACGGTATCGGGGCTTTTAAGGGATTTTTAGGCGATGCGGTTGGAGCCCCATCACCAACAAACTTTATTTTACCATCTTTTCCTTACTCAACTTTCCAAAAGTGGCTAAGGAATTTCGAATTTCTTAGCTCTGGCTACCCCTTCTAGGGATTTACAGCCGTGAGTATATGTATGTATGTAAATACTGAGTCTGGTCTACATTAATGTGTCTTTTCTAGTCATATGTGTGGTTCATTTATCATGGTTGTTAATGGTGAAGGAAAACATAGTAAAGAAACCCGCATGAGTAAGTTGTACTTAGTCTTGAGCGGTAATTGAAATATTGCTGTATCGTATCGGCTTAGCACTGACGTTCTCGCTGGTGTAGTAAAAGAATAAGGAAGTTAAGGCTTTTTAAATGATATGCTGTGTAGTGTCGGCTTAGAATAGCACTACCCCATTTCTTCCGGTTGGTGTGCGTTTGAGGCGACTAACGGTTTTGGGGTTTTTAAGGGATTTTTGGGCGATGTGGTTGGAGACCCATCACCAACAACCTCTATTTTTAGCATCTTTTCCCCACTCACATGAATGGCTGAGGAATTTCTAATTCCTTAGCTCTGGCTACCCCTTCTAGGGATTTACAGCCGTGAGTATAAGTAAGTAAGTGTTGGGTAATGCGGCTGAAAACTAAATACCAACATTTAAATTTTAATGTTTCTCTACTTCAGTTCTTAAAGCCGCTGACGAATGTCTAATTCTGAAAGCTCTGGCTACTCATTTTGAGATTATAAATCCTTATTTTATGAATAACTCATCCATTACATTACTTTATTACATCATTATACCGCTGAATATGATATCTTTGCCGCTAGACTTCATCTTCTTGTTTGTGTTCCGAAAATTGGATGCAAATAAACCATTCTATCTGCGCTAAGCAAACAGAAGAACAAATATTCTTCCCAAATGGTCGGTAAGCCCAGCCGGTGTGCGGCAAAAACGGAAAATGGCTGCTAAAAGAAAATATTTTTCAACTGTTTAATAAAGGATGAGTTAAACATAGTACGGTAGAGCACGCGTTCATAAATATTCAGTTGGATTCCATAATAATATATTTGATAAGACTGAATTAATGTTGGAGATGTGCGAAGGCAAGTTATGATTTGGCAAGCCAAGGTAGAGTTTTGAGCTCCTGTATAGTTGGAATAGAATGTCTCTATGCTTTGAAGAGAAATGTTGTAAAATAATACTTTCTTTTCACATGTTGCGATTAAATCAATGATATAAATATTTTGTTTTTATTAAATGTATATTTTTGACAGACAGGTCACTAAATATTCTATCTGATTGGTGTACAAAAAAGGCGAGCTCAAAAATTTATTCAAACTATTGTATTGTATGTGATAAATTCAATTAAATAATTAAAATTTGCATATTTATTTTCCTCTATAATAAAAAAAATAAAAAGTGATCTTCTTTGATCATCTTTTGACAACAAAATTTATTTTTTTCAATTTTATCCTTAATTTTTAAAGATGAAATTTGCACCTGCGAATAAAAAATAATGGTGGATTATATGATTAAATTTAAGCAATACATTTGTTATCTACAATTTAGCATAGTATAACAGCTTTGATTTAAAATGGTTGTTACAGTATACAAAGCTGGAATTCTATTTCATATCATCGTCCACAATTTCCAAGCAGTCTGAACACATTAAATGCTCAACATTAAAATAGAGCCACAATGCCATAGGTTCGCTCATACGCATTGCAAATTTTAGTTACGATTCCACTGAGGGAATTTCGACGGTAATTTATAATCATAATTCACATGAACAACTTCAAGTAGTCTGTTCAAAAAAGATATATGTTTAAAATGCTAATGTTATTACACAAACTATGCTTTCAGAGAGTTCTTATTACAGGAGTCTCGATTGCTTGTGGTACAATCATTATTTTGTGATAAAATTAATCTTGATTAATAAATGATTTTAGGTTTGTTTTTTAACGTTTTTTTTTATTAGTAAAGGGGTACTTAATCTCTTCATATGGATTTGCCATACGGATGACTTAGTATGATTAACCAGGGGCTTTGATTTAAGAGTAACAAAGAGTAGAGTTCTGACTGAAAATCGGTGTTGTGGGATAATATAAGGTATTGACCCTACCAGGGTGTGACGATGTACTGGAAAAGTATACTCACGGCTATAAATCCCTTGAAGGGCTAACCAGAGCTAGGGAATAAGAAATTCCTCAGCCACTTTTGAAAGTTGCGTGGGGAAAAGATTGTGAAATAAGAATGCTGGTGATGGGTCTCCAACCGCATCGCCCAAAAATCCCCTTAAAGCCCCAATACCGTTAGTCGCCTCTTACGTACACCCACCGGAAGAAATGGGGTAGTGCTATTCTAAGCCGACACTACACAGGAGAAAAGTAATACATTCTATCTAAATACTGTCACATGCAATAAATAAATAAATACTCACTACAAAATGTTGAGTCAGATGCTATTTTGTTGCTGACGCAACGACGTTGATATTGGTTATCTGTGTAATATTGTTTATATTTTTTTTGTAAACATACATACATACATATACTCACGGCTATAAATCCCTAGAAGGGGTAGCCAGAGCTAAGGAATTTGAAATTCGTCAGCCACTTTTGGGAATGTAAGTGGGGAAAAGATGGCAAAAATAAAGATTGTTGGTGATGGGTCTCCAACCGCATCGCCCAACAATCCCTTAAAGCCCCAATATCGTTAGTCGCCTCTTACGTACACCCACCGGAAGAAATGGGGTAGTGCTATTCTAAGCCGACACTACACAGCAATTTTACACATATTATTTACACTAAAATTTTTTTGTATCTATTTTTGTATATGGTTTCTTACTAATTTAGTGACATGTGGTCTTATTCTATTGTTGATTTTTAGTTGGCAACAAATAAGAATCTTTCTTTCTTAAATTTATTATACGACGACGTGATAGCTCAATGGGTTAACGTGCAAGCGACTAGTGTTCAAATCCCGGGTCGGGCCTACACCAATTTGTTTTTTATAAAGACATATGTGTGGTTAATTTATCACGGTTGTTAACGCTGAGGGAAAACATCGTAGGGAAACCCACATGGCTGAGTTGTACTTAGTCATGTGACCGTGTATTCGTACAAAACGGCGATAGGCCTACCCCCCAGTGAGTATACTGTCCAAGCAAAACGTGGGTATTCTGAACGCCAGGTGACAATGTCACGTGATGTTCAGAAGTATTAGTACCTCTGCCAACCCCTTCGGGGATATTCGAACTTTTATGTTTATGTTATTTTACAACGAGCTAGATTGTTGATATTTTAATCTACTTCCTATCTTCATGTAAAAGTAAGTCTTTTTCGACCATACTGTGCCATATACTAGTCTATATATTTCATTTATAAAATAATGAGTCTTATAAATAAAAGATGTTATTAAAGGAAAGAAAAATTTCGACACTGGCGGGGTTCGAACCCGCGACCTTCGGGTATACGCCCCGCCAGTGTCGAAATTTTTCTTTCCTTTAATAACATCTTTTATTTATGAGTAATAATCCCCACATGAGGAATTCATGTCAAAAAACATTAAATAATGAGTCTTGCTTGATATAGCTATAAGGTTTACGACTTTAGGTTACAGTTGAGATTTTGGCCATGAGTTTCGAACTCTTTATGCATTACACATGTGTCGTAATTTTTATTATAGCTGTCATTTAACATTTGCCGTGTAGTGTCGGCTTAGAATAACACTACCCCATTTCTTCCGGTGGGTGTACGCAAGAGGCGACTAACGGTATTGGGGCTTTTGAGGAATTTTTGGGCGATGCGGTTGGAGACCCATCACCAAAAACCTTTATTTTACCATCTTTTCCCCACGCAACTTCCGAAAGTGGCTGAGGAATGTCTAATTTCCTAGCTCTGGCTACCCCTTCAAGGGATATATAGCCGTGAGTATATGTATGTATGTATTTAACATTTTATTTAGCGGAAGTTCGTGGTAGATACTAATCAAAGACATAAAATGGCATAAAGTTAAAATTTGAACACTTTTGACATAACCCGTTAACTTGTTATGCAATATTAGTAGCACCTCATTATCATATAATAAAATCATTTTAAATTAATAGCGTCAATAATTTGTGTTCTTTTGTAATCGAAGTGGTTCTCAAATTGTACCCTTGAGATATAATTTGGTAATGTTGTATAAGTTGCTGTATAATGTCGGCTTAGAATAGCACATTTCTTCCCGTGGGTGTTTGTAAGAGGATGCTAAAGGTATTGGGAATTTCTAAGTGGTTGTGGTACCAAAAACATTTAGTTTACAATCTTTTCCCCACTTCCAAAAGTGGTTGAGGATTTTGATATTCCGAAGCTCTGGCTACCCCTTATAGGATTTATAGATGTGGGTGAAGGTATGTATGCATGATATATAATTTATTTATGAGTGCGCAAAGTTAGTCATTGCAGTGACGTGGAATCAAATATTCGAACGCGCGTTGTAACAACTAATTACTATAACAACTTTTTTCACAACATTTGAGAAGAAAATTAATGGAAAATTATTATTCCAAAAATGCTATTAATAATTGTTGCCGAAGTAAAAAGACTAGACGAATTAAAGTAAAGTTAAATTTTTTATGTGAATTGAAATACGAGGAGCTTGAACGGGTTATCCAAATTTTCTTTTATCATTCCCAAAGAAAATAGGATGCCCAGATTTCCTGATTCTGATTCCAAATTGGTGTACTAAAACTAAGTGTCTGGTGGCATATTAAGTGGTTTTTGGGTGATGCGGTTGGAGACCTATCAACAACGGTACTTTATTTCTATCATCTTCTCCCGTATCAACATTGAAATATGGCTGAGGAGCTTCTAGCTTTGTAGCTATGGCTACCCCAATTTTGGAATTAATGGCCGTGAGTATACGTTTGTATGTATAACTACGCTAACTTAGCCAAACATTACACATTGAGAACCATGGGTTTCTCATGATAAATGCCGTATTACCATATTTGTTTGATCGAATGTTTTGATGTAAAATTGCTTTGACACGTTTCTCAAAACAAGCTTGGTAAGGTTACGATTGTAAATTGGTGCTTGAATACTTTGATCAGATAAAAGTGTGCTCACTCACTTTAAGTCAATTCATGATTACACCATTGTGTAAGAATTTATATAATAATTACGATCAGATTCGTAACCGCTCATCTTTGAATGTATTTTGAAATATTGAAGTATTCTTTTGTTCTCATGCACATAGTGTATTGTTATTGATCTTAGTAAAATGCTAGCAACAAGTCTAGCATAAGCGACCTTTTAACTTGATATTGCTTTGTATAAAACAGCCGTCTCTTTCGCACTTACATAGTATCGTATACTTTCATCTCTCTCTGACCGTTAAAATTCTTCAACCACCTTTGGAAGTTATTGGGGAAAGGATTTTAAAATAAATGTTATGTTTTGGTGATGAATCTTAAACCGCTTCGCTCAAAATTCACATATGTTTTTTTATATTACAAATTAATGGATTGCCTTGGTTATCGCCCTCAATCTTATGATTTGTATTTCTTGTAACTACTCGTAACATTGCAATAACCTCTTAAATAATTGTTTTCATATAGTTCAACTGTAATTCATTTTATCTTCAATTCCCTTACACCGGTCTTATTTGACAAACCGAATGATACAGTCGATTCAAGGCTTCGTTCCCGTTCGGATGACAAGACAAATTGTCTCCTTTTTATCGACACTATCACTGAAAACGTCAGCTCCAACAAGGGTTTTAACCTCCTAGAAACGTGACCAGAACGTTAGTGTAGTATTGGAAATAGGGTTACGTAATCTTTCAATTAAGGACTTTGTAAAAACCTTTTAAATAGTGATAACTCAGTAGGGATCACCGTCCTCATGAAGAGAGAAGTGGGTTTGTATCCTAGCCTACATCAATATTACTCGAAAATTTAAAGGGTAGCCAGAAATTCGGAATTAGAAAATTCATAGCTAATTTTCGAAGTGTTTTTTGCCACTGATTGTTTCTGACAATTATCCCACTGTCTCTTAAAGGCCTTAGAACCCTAAACCAACTCAACACAACAGAAAATAACAGATGTCATATTGTGTGGATAATTATTGATGGTTGTTGTGAAACGGTAAGAGGAAACATCATAAGGAAACCCACGTGGCTAAGTTGTACTTGCTAAATTTTGTGACAGTGATTTCGCACAAAAACAGCGATAAGCATATCCCTTATCACTAGGGTGCACTGTCTAAGCATAAACATGGGTACTCTCAACACCGGGTGGAATTACAAGATTTTCAGAAGTATATACCTGTATATGTTATATGTAGATGGTTTGGGCACATAGAGAGGATGGATGACAGTAAAGTGGTGAAAGAGATCTATAGAGCCAATGTGGAAGGTAATGTTAGTAGAGGACGACCTCGGAGGACACATTTAGACAGGTGTCCGAAGTACGAAGAATAAAAGAGCATGTATGAAAAGATTGATGGATGTGTATGAAGCTAGAGAGGTTTGCCAGGATCGTACAAAGTGGCGATCGATAGTCTCTGCCTACCCCAATGGGAACTAACGGCGTGAGAATATGTATGTATGTATGTATCTGCCACCCTTTCGAGAATATACGGCGTGAATGTTAAACAAGATTGAACAATGAGCAAGGTTCAACAATATTTTTAATTTACATTCATTCAATGCTATTTGGAGAATATAGATTATTCTGTCCAACAGAAAAAAAAATTGCAAAATATATGCACAACAATTTGTTAATAGCACAATGTAACATGAAATTGACACCTCAATTGAAATGCACAATAAAATCTATTCACCATCCACTGAGCGACAACAATTTCAAAAACGATAAAATCTTGTATCACAGTTGTTAATTAAGATATTAATCTTTTAACGAACTGGTCGTACCATATATGGTGGGCAGGCATAAATTGTAGTAATTAGCCATTTTATAAAAATGGGAATAAACGATTTGTTTTCTGAAGTGTTTAATAATAGCTTTATTTGGTGTTATGTAATACTAGTGGATCGTCCCAGCTTCGCACGGGTAGCGTTGTTTTTTTAAATATCTGAAGTTTCTTTCTTCAGTCACTGCTCAAGCATTGTGAAATTCAGCGCAATGTTTTCAATTTATTAAATTTATAGCACTCCCTAAACAGTGTAGTTTGGTGATTTTAAATGCGCTTTGATGAACGGTTCAGTATTTCCGTTTAATAGCAAATTTTGAAATAAAACGCTATGAAGTATTTATAACAGTCTAAAAAATAAATCATTGATGTAGGATGCAACTACTGGCGCCATCTAGTATGTTATATGTAAATTAGTAAAGATTTAGTTTTGATCACGGGCGTGATGGCTTATTTTATGTATAATTTCGGTGTTTGTCTACCGATTTCTATAATTCTTTTTTTATTGAATAGGTAATAATGTAACCTTTTTTAAATTTGGGATGAGTGAGACGTTTACAAACGTAAGAGTAAACAAATATAATCAGAATGATCCGAACTGCTAAGCTATCAAGAATTACACGTGTTATTGTGAGTCAACCGTAAAAGATAGACATAAACTGCTGAAGATTTTTTTTAGATAATTTTATGAAGAATATTTCCGTCACACATGATTTCTATGTAAGTTTAACCATTGAGGCTGCACACGCAACGGAAACTTAAAAAATGGAGTAACTTCTCCCGTTTTCCCAAAATTTCCCAAAATTCCCCTTCACTACTCAGCTGGAAAGTATACAAAAACCTGCGCAGGTGTATGAAAAATAATTGTACCAAGTTTCGTTAAAATCCGTCGAGTAGTTTTTGTTTCCATAAGGAACATACAAACCGACAGACAGACAGACAGACAGACAGACAGACAGACAGACAGACAGACAGACAAAAATTTTACTGATTGCATTTTTGGCATCAGTATCGATCTCTAATCACCACCTGATGGTTATTTTGAAAATATATTTCATGTACAGAATTGACCTCTCTACAGATTTATTATAAGTATAGATAATGTTGTTTGAAGCACCAAATATTTGCACCTTTTGACCATGTTGTTCCATACGATCATCTTTTTATCTACCTCAGTGACTTTAAAGGAAGAAAGATTTTAATATGAGGTTCTTCTAATAGCTGTTCGTAACATTACATGATTATGATCATGGCTGCAGGCAAGCCTATCGCAATCGATTGCCATGATCCTGGCAAAACATTCAAACTTCATTATATTTCATCAATATTTTTAAACGTGCCCTTTTATACTTCACATTCTTCACTTCCTCCATGTTCATTTTCTACTGACATTTTCATCCACACTGAATCTATACATATTTTTTACCAATTTACTATGTATTACCTTATTTTTGTGCTGTGTTTTCCTTTGTACGTGTGTAGCAGCGAATAAATGTTTTTCTTTCTTTCTTCCTTCTAAAATGTACGGTTAAAATATGTATAACCGCATCTAAGTTTATTTTGAAAGACCCATGTCACAATAAGTTATATTACATTTACAGGTTTCGATCACAAACACTACTCATCTAAAGCGATTTATTACAAGTAAATATAACTGACGAATTTTACCACAGATTAAATTATCCTTAAAACTTTAATTTCAATTTATCCATTTTGCTTGTGTTCATTGACACTCAAACCAAACAAGACGTTTAATAAAAACCTTACCTTTTACAACTCAGATTATGGCCTAATTTTACAAAGGGCCCAATCTTTCGCTGTTTGAGCTGAAAATGGCGCAGGAATATCAGTGTCACCATTGATTATACTCAACCTCGCAATTTACTCGGCTGTTGATTAAAAAAAGAATAAAGGGGTTTCCAGCGAACCTAATCGAGTGTCATTACAAAGCTATGAATAAATTACAGTGTGCCTGTCTTTGCCAGTGAAGTGCTTTACAAAATAGCATTGTTTTGTTCCTTGTTAAAGATTATGTCTAGGCGGTGTTGTACGTTTAACTTATAGTCTTTGAGTCAAAAGTTCTAAGTGCAATTCACGAATACATTTTTAAAATAAATAATAAATATAAACGGACATATTATACACACATCAAGTTAACCCCAATCTAAGTAACACTTTTATTATGGGAGACTAAGCTAACGATATATTTAATATTATATAATGCACATATAAATAACATCCAAGACTAAGAGACAATCATTTATGCTCATCATACAAATGTTGCCCTCAGCGGGGATCGAACCCGCAACCTTCGGACAGAGAAGCTAGTCATCTATCCACTCGGCCACGGATGTCAATACGACTAAACGGACGAAAAGGTTTCATTTAAATAATAAAATGAATCAAAAAATGTAAAGAAAGAGCTAACAAACCACTGGGATTGCTACTGCATGCTTGACCCAAATATTCTTTAAGTTTAACAAGTACAATTAATGATGTAGAAAGAATTTAACGGTAAGAAATAGCGTATACGTTTTGGTGCCCAATTACATTTCCCCTAACTTAGAACGATGCATAAATATGGTTTCATAATTTTACGCCATTCTTAATAAATGACACATTTCAATGTTAAGATTAATATCACACAATACGATAATAGATATCATGTTTCATCAAAAGAAGTACCTAAAACAGATACATGCATATACTTACGGCTACAAATCCCTAAAAGGGGTAGACAAAGCTAAGGAATAATAAATTCCTCATCCTCTTTTGAAGTTATTTAGTGAAAAGATGGTAATATAAAGGTTGTTTGTGATGAGTCTCCAGCCACATACATACATATACTCACGGCTATATTTCCCTAGAAGGGGTAACCAGAGCTAAGTAATTATTAATTCCTCAGCCAATTTTGGAAGTTGAGTGGGCAAAAGATGGTAAAAATAAAGGTTTTTGGTGATGGGTCTCTAACCGCATCGCCCAAAAATCCAATAAAAAGCCCCAGTAACCTTAGTTGTTTAGAATGAAACTACCCCATTTCTTCCCGTGGGTGTTCTTATTTTTGGGTGATGCAGTTGGAGACCCATCACCAAAAATCGTTTTCTTACAATATTTTCCCCTATGAAATTCCAAAAGTAGCTGAAGAGTATTTTGACTCTGAAGCTCTGGCCACCCTTTTTGGAATTTATAGCCTTGATTATATAATCCTAAATGGTTATTAAATCCTAAAATCATCTTAAAACCCCTAACGACAAAAACCTACACCGCCATTGTTAGTAAAAACCACACGAATACTAATGCAAATGGTAGAATATTTGAAACCAGTAGTTACCCTCACGTTTAGCCACGATTGCTTCATTCGGCGCTGGTTATCATAAAATAGGCACCCTACTATGATTTGTGGCTTGATAAGCATCAGTTAATGCACAAAAACCCACACTGAATGCATTCTTTGGTCGTTAGTTTTTGCAGGTATTTGATAACACAACTGCTTTGAATTTTTATGGCTGTGTAGTGTCGGTTTGGTACAGCACTAACAGATTTTTTCATGTGGGTGTCACTTATGAGAAAACTAAGGGTAACAGGGGTTTTATAAGTAACTAGTGGTCTAACGCGGCTTCGCACGGATGGTGTTAAGTATTGTTCACTGCTTACCCACTGCGAGATTTAGTGCGATGATATATCGCCTATTTTGTTTATGAAAGTTTTTGCTTTCCATTGGTGAAAGAATTTTTGCAATCGGTGAAAATGATATCTAGGTATATATATATATATTTACTGACTATCCTTATTTTACTATCTTTTGACAACTAAAGTTAAAATGGTAATATCCCAAACTTTCTCAGAGTATCACTTTTAGGTACTTACCTCCTTTAGCAGGAAAGAGCCAAAAGCTTAAAATATTACTACTTAAATTCTTATATGAACCAATGTTCTATACAAAACGTCAATTGAACGGTTTCACGAGAAGTGATTGAAAATGCCAGAGAACCGAATACCACCGAGGCATATTCAAGAATACTACGCACATACGAACAAAATAAGACCTTAATTGGTTTTAAGGTTTTGAACTCGGATGTAGATCGGACAATAAAGCCAAGGGTTTTTAAAGCCTTTTTGAGGCAACAAATATTTTTTCAAACTAATAAATTGTTTTTTGCCATTCTTTATCTTTAAACAAAGTAACTTCCACCAGATCAGCCAGAAATAATAATTATTTAATGTGCATTACTAAGGGCCAGTTTTTTGATCCGTGGTTAACTCAACAATTTGTTAAATATCGTAACTATTAGTTAGATATCAGCAAAATGCATTTTTTGACCCGTGGTTAGAGTAACTAATGGTCAAATATCGAACCAAAATGGATTTACGATTTAACTACTGGTTAGTCATTTAACCATAGTCAATGTAACAAATGGTTATATTTTTAACTCCGGATCAAAAAACTGGCCCTAAATAACCATTCATATAATCAGTGACTAAAAGCACTTATAAAGCGATTATAGTACGGGTGTGAGGTTGTCCGTCATCCCAGTAATATTATTACCGCAAAGTTTTGATACGTGTTAATTCAATCACGCCTCAACACCAAATGGATAGGAGAGTATCTTGTTTTAACACAAATTAAGGTTACATCCTTTTACAACAACCTCAATAGTTTAATAGACGCCATCAGTTTTCATGTATAAGAAAAGGATTCAAATTCGGAGTCAGGTCCAAACCAGTGAGTCTTTTCTTAAGTGGTATTGTTGTTAATTTATCAATGTTTAAAAATTGAGGGAAACATTGTTAGGAAACCCGCATGGTGCAGTTGCACTTAGTCATGTGACAGTATTTTTACTGTCAAATATTTGGCAATAGACCTGCCTCCTATCAAGAGGAAGCTCTATTCTGGTAAAATGTAAGTGATTCGAATAGCAGGTGACAAAAATACTTCAAAACTTCATACTGGGTTAAAAACTTGTGTAATATAAAATAATAGAAGTTTTGCTCAAATATTCTTACTAATATTATAAATCGGAAAGTGAGTTTATTTGTTTATTTGTTTGTTCCGCTGTCACAAAGTAACTACTGAACCAATTGCTTTGAAATTTTGCAAACGTATAGTTAAAAGTCAAGATTAAATAATAGGGTACTTTTTATCCCGGAAAAAAATATGCTCCCGAGGGAAAACAAAAATATTGTTTGCTCGCTGGATGGATTGGATATGGCGATGTGTGTCGTTTAAAACAGGGTAATATATTACAAACGAATATAAACATGTACACTTAGACGCAAAAGATACGATAATGAATCCCCAAAAATGAGGAATTCCCGAGGGATGACGTACTATTTGTTGAATCGTCTAAACCGTTTTTTTACACATAATTATATATTGCAAACTAATATGAACATGCAAATTTAGAAGCTTAATGATTATGGTAATGAATTATCGATAATGAAAAATTCTCGAGGGATAAATTAACTGAATTCCACGCGGGCGAAGCCGTAGGCAGACAGCTAGTAAAACATAAGTCTGGATTCAAATCTACGTCTCCTAATTTTGCTAAGACTGTGTCTTTTCCCACAGAGCTATAAAGGGTATTTATTGTTATGCCTATGAGAAACACAATTTGATCGTCAGAGCATTGAAATTGCTTATAACATCGGGTAGACACCCACTTTGTATGGAGATTCTTAAATTGCTTTAGGGATGTTGATCACGAAAATGAATTGTTAAATCTAAAGCGCTTTTCTGGGGTTCTAGCACGAGCGTTATTTTATCGTTACTTTGTCTGTTAGAATGAGATAAATGTATAGGTTACCATATAAGTGCGAAAGAGATAGCTGTTTTATACCACGCGATATGTATTTAAAAGGTCGTTCGTGCTAGCCATGATGCTGAAATAATTTTAATGCGTCTTTCCTTCAATTTGTTAAATTATGTCCATTTATCACCACTTTTATTCTAATAGAAACTACGAAGTCAATCATTTTTCTGTTAGTTGTAAAACAATTTAGAATTACTAATAAGAATATTTAATTAGGTACGCTACTAATTGGTTGATATGTTTTCGAAGGTTTTTGTTTACTTTTTTAGGTATTTGTTAATTGGGGTTATTTCTGCGCTCTTCAAACTGTACAAGTTAAATTACACGTGTTTATGGTAAAATAACAAGTAATTTTGTTATTTTGAACGCGTAAAGTTGGTTGACGACATCCGTGGCCTAATGAATAGGTGACTAGTTTCTCAATCCAGAGATTGCGGGTTCGGTCCACTTTGAAAGCAGCATTTATGTCATGAGCATAAATGATTGTTTCTTAGTGTTAGATGTTATTTATAATTGTAATAAATAATATTAAAACCATTGAGTTTCCAAAATGCTTCAAATTTTTCAAATAAGTACTTTATCCCCAATACTTCCTACTTTTTACAACAATTTCATTTTTAAATCATAATAAAAAAATGAATTGAACAACTTCTCCGAAGTATTTCAAAAGTTAAATGAAAATTTCAGTCATTAAGGATACCATTTCACCTCGAAACAAATAAAAAGATACTGACTTTTTCTAATCTCGAAGCGCTTTATTGTAACACAAAAAGTTTTGAGTCTCATCCGCAGTTTTGAAAACTGGGCGATAAAAAAATAATACCATTGTTGAGTAAAAAATTACGGAACATTTTCAAGAACATTTTATTTAAATAAAATATACTACTGTTATTGTTACGCTAAAATAAAGTGTAGTGCCGGCTTAGAATGCCACTACCACGTTCTACCCTCGGGTGTTGTTTTTTGAGTGGTTTTTGGGCGATGCGGTTGGGAACCCACCCATCACCAACGATACTTTATTTCTACCATCTCTTCCTCTATCAACTTCCAAAAGAGGCTGAAGAGTTTTTAGCTCTGAAGCACTGGCTACCCCTTTTTGGGATTTATGGCCGTGAGTATAATATATATACATATAACATATATATATTGACATTACATTTGATGACTTGACATTAAAAGCTGTCACCGAAGAGATGGGGTAGTGATATACTAAGCTATAGCTACACGGCCAAAAAATAACCACTAAGCAGCAGAGAAGTCATTGATGGTTATAAAACTGAAGTTATAATGTCTGTACGTCCCGAGGGAACACTTGTTCTGGAGTTGGAAATGAAATGCAGTCGGAAATTGTAGTAAAGTTCTTGTATCTAGAATCACACAGAGACTTCGTGGTCAAATAAAACTTATTTTTGTTCACGACTGTAATCCCAAGATAAAGAAGGTATAGTAAAAGGTGGGATTGAGATTAAAATGATGGCAAAAAGCTATGAATAAGATAATTATGATCCACCTCAATTTATCACGAAAAATATAAAATAATCATACTTGTGTTTCATAGAAATTTTTTTCTTAGAAGACATATCCAAAAGGTATATTTAAATTTGCCATCTTTCGCATACGTCGTATCTATCTCTTATTCTTCTTTATTTTTTTCATATGGAAAATCTACGCTTGAATTTGTTGAAAACCAAAAATAATCAAAACTTATACTCACGCCATTAGTTCCCATTGGGGTAGGCAGAGACTATCGATCGCCACTTCGTACGATCCTGACAAACCTCTCTGGCTTCGTTTACATCCATCAATCTTTTCATACATGCTCTTTTATTCTTCATACTTTGGTCCAAGTGTGTTTTCTGTGGTCGTCCTCTACTAACATTACCATCTACACTAGCTCTATAGATCCCTTTTACCAATTTTCTATCATCCATCCTCTCTATGTGCCCAAGCCATCTCAACATTCCTTTTTCTATCTTTCTTACAATATCATCGTTCACGCCACACTTTTCACGAATAGCACTCTTTCTCACTCGGTCACGTAATCTAACAATACATTTTTTTCTGAGGGACCTCATCTCTACTGCATTTACTCTGCTCTCCATTAGGCTTAGCCTAGTGCGAGGGCAAATGTAAACTAAAATTGTAAATTTGTATTTTTAGTAAATAAAGAAGTTTTTTTTTTTTTTTTCATGTTTCTTCTGCCACACCCAACATTCGCTTCCATACATAAGCGAACAAGAACAGCATCATGCACAGCCATTCGGGCCTTTTCAGACACCGATTGACTGGTCATTAGGCTATTCATTGCTCCATTTACCGCATTACCAAAATAATTATAATCAAAACATAAAAGGCATAAAAACTTCGAGTAGAGAATATTTCAAATCATTCATTAATAATTTACAAAACTTGAGTGAAGAATCAAAACTTGTTTTGGCTTAGCTTATTTCTTCAACAAAATGTGTTTAAAAGATATTTTAAATAGAAAACTTTGTAATGAACGCTAAAAGATTTTGTTATCAAGGTTGTTTGTGTAGAGCGCTTCGGTAAACACTAGTAGTGATGGGATAATTCTGAAGAAGAAAATATCGATAACACATAAAATATTATTTGCATTTGCCGTGTAGACTTTCTACCCATGAATGTCGTAAGAGGTCACAAAGTGTATAAGGTTTTTTGAAGTGGCTTTTGGTCGATGCAGTTGGAGACCCAATACCAAGAACCTCTTTATTCAAACTTTTCCTTACATAACTTCCAAAAGAAAGGCTTAGTAATTTCGTATTCTGAAGCACTGCCTACCCCTTTTAAGGATTTATAGACGTGAGTATATGTATGTTTGAATGTAAAAGTATGTCTTAATTTACGCAATAAACTTGTTTTGATTTTGGAGCTTGTTTTATAAAAAAATGATTAACTATAATTAAGCAGTATATAAAAATTTATATAATTAAATCCATTTTATTCAATTAGCTACTACTCAAACAGGCTGTTAAAGTGATCTAATCTAAATAATTATAATATAGTATTAGTATTATTATTATTATTTTGTTAATTTTTGAACGCAGTTTTTTAACTATTGTCAGCTTAGAATAGCACACTACTTATTTATCACTTCCGTTGGTTATAGGTAAATGGAGTGTATTTTAGAATTATGAGAACATCTTCAGCTCCTTTAGTTTTTTTAATTACTATGCGAATATCGTTTAAATAATAATAATATTTTTAATAAATAATAACATCGATCAAGAAGAAATAAATGTATTGAAAATTTGTACTGTTTCTTAATTATAATTAAGTCCGATACATGATGCTCGGATGCAGTGTTCATTATCAAAACTATAATGAAAAAGATTCATTTGTCCAAAGTACGTAGGTTGAGAGGTTCAGCATATATAATAACTGGCGTAGACCTCGTTTTTAAAACATACCTTTTTTATATTTTAAATCGATTAAAGACATCAAACTAAACAACTTTGCTTATGGAATGCTTATCTAAAATATTGTAGTTTTTAAAATAATTAATAATTAAAAAGCGTCACTGCCTAAATGAAACTGGGAAAGTATGGTGAGTGTCTTAGCCAAAGCAAAAATTAAAAAAAACTGGTCTATGCTTTTTGTTAATTTCTTCTATGTTTTTTTCTTTTATTTCAGCCGAGGCTAAGAACCTTACTATACTTTCTCAAATTGATCTAGGGAGTATCTTTCTTTAAAAAAAAACATGATGCATAATATGATTTTTAGTATACGGCCTGGCCAGAATCTCTTATGATGAAAGTTATAACCAATTCGGGTTTTTTTACTTTAGCTATAGCTACATACATACATATACTCACGGCTATAAATCCCTAGAAGGGGTAGCCAGAGCCAAGGAATTTTAAATTCCTCAGCCACTTTTGGAAGCTGCGTAGGGAAAAGATAGTAAAATAAAGGTTGTTAGTGATGGGTCTCCAACCGCATCGCCCAAAAATCCCTTAAAAGCCCCAATACCGTTAGTCGCCTCCTACGTACACCCACCGGAAGAAATGGGGTAGTGCTATTTTAAGCCGACACTACACAGCTACATATTAATAAAATAAATAGATACAACATACAGAAAACTAGATTCACACCAATAACCTAAATATAATATGGCTTAGAACTGGTTTATCATTGATATTTAATTATAAAACAGCTATTTAAAGATAAGAAACTTCTTGAGAAAATGTATATTTGAAAGCGATAACATAATAATTAATTGAATACTAACATACTCTATTCATAGTTTTGGTCTTAATAACACTTGAATATTACATTATAATCAATTAAATAACTTTAAAATATGTGAAATATTATTTTAATTATTGCTTACATATAATTTATTAATATTATTCGCAAATACATTGTGGTTATTAAAATGCAAACTGAAATGAGCTGTAAAAAGTAACTGATTTGCTTATTAGCTGCGTAGTGTCAGCTTAGAATAGCACTACCCTATTACTGCCCGTGAGTTTTCGTAAGCGGCGACTTGTCTATTTAACTTTTAATGTGAATTTTGAGCGATGCGTTTGTAGATCTATCACCAAAAAACCTTTGTTTTACAATATTTTCCCCTCTTGACTTCCAAAATTGGCTGAGGACTTTCGTATTCTATAACTCGGGCTACCTCTTTTAGGGATTTACTGCCGTGAGCATATGTGAGCAAATTTCCTACTAAAATATCGATAACAAAATGAAAAACAGACATCTCTTCAAGTGTAATCCGCGACCTTGATTGGATAGCTTTTATACAACCTTTTTAATCCGAACTTTTAAAACATCTTGCTAAAAGGCTGCCTTTCTTTTATGATGCGACCATTATAAAACTTCCATTGAAAAATCGCTTTAACCTCGGAAGTCATGGTTTTATTATAGACTTAAAGTTAATTAAATAAAAAAGGAGAATATAAAATATCTGAACTATGGTAAGTAAAACTTCTTAAGTTTGGTTATGAACAGGAGTTTACAACTTGAAAACAATACATACATACATACATATACTCACGGCTATAAATCCCTAAAAGGGGTAGCCAGAGCTAAGGAATTAGAAATTCCCCAGCCACTTTTGGAAAGTTGAGTGGGGTAAAGATGGTGAAATAAAGGTAGTTGGTGATGGGTCTCCAACCGCATTGCCCAAAAATCCCTTAATAGCCCCAATACCGTTAGTCGCCTCTTACGTACACCCACCGGAAGAAATTGGGCAGTGCTATTCTAAGGCGACACTACACAGCATTTTGGCACAGCAGCATTGGAAACAATATAGGTATATAAGTTAGCTAAATAAGGAGAAGTTCATCAATTTATACGGATAATTAAATTTTCAGTTTTTGACAGTTTTGCAGTTAAGCTGGGGAAAATAAGCCAAAATAAAGGATGTTTATGTGATCGATGTCGATGAAAACCCCAAGACTCTAAGTCGCCGAATACAACACTTGAGGAAATCAATGTTATAATGATATTGTGAGCTGCCACTACACAGCTCACAATAGCATTATAACATTCCACTGTCAATACAATATGAAGAGTTAGTTTTATGAAATGTAGCCTGTTAAGGTAATTTGGGCACATAGAGAGTATGGATAAAAATGAAGTAGCAAAAGAGATATATAGAGCCAATTTGGATGGGATTGTTAGTAGAGGACCGCCTCGTAAAACGCTTCTAGACCAGACAGAAAACGTTCTTATAAAGACGGGGCCGCGGGGTCCAAAATGAATGTAATGGAAGCACGAGTGATTTGTCAAAATAGTGCTAAGTGGCGATCGATAGTCTCTGCCTAACCCAATAGCAATAATAGGCGTGAGTATAAGTAAGTAAGTATTACATATATCGTTAGTTGAGCCATGACATACATACTCACGGCTATAAATCCCTAAAAGGGGTAGCCAGAGCTGAGAAATTAGAAATTCCTCAGCCACTTTTGGAAGTTGAGTGGGGAAAAGATGGTAGAATACCGCCCGAAAATCCCTTAAAAAGCCCCAAGTCCGTTAGTCGCCTCTTAGGTACACCCACCGGAAGAAATGGGGTAGTGCTATTCTAAGCCGACACTACACAGCTTGAGCCATGAATACAATCAATATTTAGATATGTGCAAAATATAGACCAATCCTTGAATGTTTTGATTAATTAAGTTTGATTATATGGCTTTAATTATGTTTAAGCAATAAACACACATTCTCCTTAATATTAGGTTTGACCTAAGTGAGTTACAAACTTTTAAACTATGTCTGATTCCAACTATTCGGAACAGCCAACTGCGAAGTGCTAAGTATTCGATTTATTTCATCTCAAATCGAACCAGATATCAGAAACTAGGAAACTAATTGTTGGCATCAAATGCTCGACGAGCTCTATTTACTATTCGCTGGATTTTTACTTATTCATTTAGCAATGGGGAAGTTAGAAATAAACTAAACTTTTTGCTATAGTCAAAATTTTGTTTTGCCATATACATCATCTCTAGAGTATTTCTAGTCTATAAATTAGCTTAAAATATTCGAGGTGGATTACCCTTATCACTCAGAAGTATAAAAAATAATTTAAACCTATCCTCAGACCTATTGAACTCAGAACTATAAAAGTTATAAACCTATTCTAAGATTTTCTGAATGTGTATGAAAAATTTGTGACTAACACTGTGACACGTGCATTTTATATAATATTTATATAATATGTTTATCCTAGATGTACTAAAAAAACCCTAGATAATTTATGCGCGCTCATAAGTGACATCTAAAAAACGGGCTAAATGGCTCATCTGACTTCAGTCGCACACTAGCTGCCGTCGCAATCGTTCACCTGTTTAGACGTGTTTGTTTATCAAAATAATCGAGAATGCCGTTGTGTATAATGAGATTTTGCACAAAATACGTAAGTATTATAAATTTACAACGTTTTAATTATAATTTATAATAAATTTGGTGTAACGTGTGTATAGATCTAAATTATTCTTTGTCAAACGGTCGTCTTAGTGTCATATTTCACGTCGTTACAAAGAAAATATGTTTATCTCTTTTTAACGCTTGCTATGAGATGTGCTATCTCGCTTACATTTCAAATATATTTCTTGGTGTGTTGTTTGGATATATTTCTAGTGGTGGGCGTACATCTGCCGCAATCCGCTCTACTCGTAAGCGCGTAAGCGCGGTTTCCTCGTAAATAACCTATCTAACGTTTTTTAGTACATCTAGGTATGATGTTTATGGACAAATTAAAAACAAAAATAAAGTTAATGTATTGACTGTTAGTCCTAAATTAACGAAATATTTTGCACAACATCATTATACAGTTAACTAACATCCAAGATTAGAAAACTATTATTCAGATTCATCATGTATTAATGTGCCTTAAGCGGGATTCGACCCAACGACATTAGTACCCAGAAGTTAGTCATCTAACCTTTAGGCCACGGTCGTCGTCAACCGGGTATTTTTTTTTAAACTACATACATACATATACTCACGGCTATAAATCCCTAAAAGGGGTAGCCAGAGCTGTGGAATTAGAAATTCCTCAGCCACTTTTGGAAAGTTGCATGGTGAAGAGATGGTAAAATAAAGGTTGTTGGTGATGGGTCTCCAACCGCATCGCCCAAAAACCTTTTAATAGCCCCAATACCATTAGTCACCTCTTACGTACACCCACCGGAAGAAATGGGGTAGTGCTATTCTAAGCCGACACTACACAGCATACTTCTATTGTATTTCGTTATTCTTCTAACACCAACAGTTTACAAAGGTTTATTATCTACTAAAAAATTCGTATATTTTTTCATTTTGCCGCCGTGCGTTCAGAATACCATTTTTTGCCTGGATTGTATATTAACAAGATAGCGGGCAACTCTATCACCGCTTTGTACGAAAACACTGGAATGTGACTAATATAACTCAGTCATGTGGGATCCTATACAATACTTTTATTAACCGTTGAAAATATCAAGTATACATATATACTCACGCCATTAGTTTCCATTGGGGTAGGCAGTATCAATCACCACCTTGTACGATCGAGATAAAAACTTTAAATATTTTTTGGTGTATCTTTAATTAAAAGCGAAGAAAGTAAGGAAAAAGGACGACAACATAAAGAGTGGATTTTAAATAAGCTTAAGATTGAACGACGCTTGTGTTGGCTTAAAATAGCACTTTCTCATTTTGCGGTCGGCGTAATAGGCGACTTACGGTTATGGGGCTTTTTAATCGATTGTTTGACGATGTGGTTCCAGTCTCATCACTAACCAACCTTTACACACAGCTTATTTTCGAAATAATGTTGCTGTGTAGTGTCGACTTAGAATAGCACTACCCCATTTCTTCCGGTGGGTGTACGTAAGAGGCGACTAACGGTATTGGGGCTTTTGAGGGATTTTTGGGCGATGCGGTTGGAGACCCATCACCAACAACCTTTATTTCACCATCTTTTCCCCACTCAATTGTCCAAAAGTGGCCGAGGAATTTCTGATTCCTTAGCTCTGGCTACCCCTTTCTTGGGATTTATAGCCGTGAGTATATGTATGTATGTATGTTTGACGATGTGGTTCCAGTCTCATCACCAACCAACCTTTACACAAATCTTATTTTCGAAAGTGGCTGAAGAATTTCTAATTCTCTGGCTACCCTTTTTTGGGATATTTTTTTGGGTTCTGCTTAAGTGGTTGGTCCTCTAGTCTTTCCGACTGAGCTACCGAGGTAATGTAGTATTATAATTATTTAAAATATACTAGAAGACTGCCTTCTTTTGCACGGGTAGCGTTGGCATTGAAATTCATATTTTATAATTTGTAAGTGTTGTTTCTTTAATATATAATCATGGAATAAATTTATCATGGTTGCTAACGGTGAGGGAAAACATCGTGAGGAAACCCACATGGCTGAGTTGCACTTAGTCATGTGACAGTGTATTCGTACAAAACGGCGATAGGCCTGCCCCCTATCACGTGAGTACACTGTCTAAGCAAAACGTGGGTACCTTCTCTGGAAACTAGATGGCGCTTGCCATGTGAGTTCAGGAGTATTGGTACCTCTGCCAACCCCTTCGGGGATAAACGGCGTGTACGTTTATGTTTATGTTATAATCATGGAACCAAGTCACAAAACAGTTTCACAAGAGCTTCAGGATCACCAATTCCTCATTCATTTATTCATATACTCACGGCCATAAATCCTAAAAAGGGGTAGCCAGAGCTTCAGACGTAGGAACTCCTCAGCCACATTTGGAAGTTGATGGGGACAAGATGGTAAAAACAAATATTGTCGGTGATGGGACTCCAACTGCATCTGCCAAAAACTTGTGTTGTTCTAAGCCGGCACTACGCGTCATACCAACAAAGCCTCATCAATGAATACTTTTTAGGCCCCAATGCTCTTACTTGTCTCATTCAAAACTCATATTAAGTTTGTTCGTTAGTGCTATTCTAATCCAACACTACACAGTTTATTTTTAGTATCCTTTATAAAATGAATGTTTATTGTGTTGCTGTGTAGTGTCGGCTTAGATAGCACTACCCCATTTCTTCCGGTGGGTGTACGTAAAAGGCGACTAACGGTATTAGGGCTATTAAGGAATTTTTGGGCGATGCGGTTGGAGACCCATCACCGACAACCTTTATCTCACCATCTTTTTCCCACTCAACTTTCCAAAAGTGGCTGAGGAATTTCTAATTTCTCAGCTCTGGCTACCCCTTCTAGGGATTTATAGCCGTGAGTATATGTATGTATGTATGTATGAATGTTATATTTCAGAGATAAATGTTTACCCTATTCCGATAGCGCATAAAATATTAAACAGGAAATCTAGTAACATCGGTTTTGAATTTAGGAGCGAGTTCATATTTGGCTCCTTTTAGAGATTATGTCATGCCTCAGGAAAGCTTGTTTTAACCAAAAAGCGGGTATTATAGGGAGGGATGGATTCAGAAATAATTGGTTGCCTATTATTTATAATCTTGGAATTATAGTTACTCTGAATGTACATACTTATATACTCACGGCTGTGAATCCCTAGAAGAGGTAGCCAAAGCTAAGGAATTGGAAATTCCTCAGCCACTTCTGGAAATGTGAGTGGGGAAAAGATGGTAAAAATATAGGTTTTTGGTGATGGGTCTCCAACCGCATCGCCCAAAAATCCCTTAAAAGCCCCAATACCCTTAGTCGCCTCCTACGTACACCCACCGAAAGAAATGGGGTAGTGCTATTCTAAGCCGACACTACACAGCATTCTAAGCCGACACTATACAGCAACACTGAATGTAAATCATAAAATCAAATCAAATAATCAAAAATTGTGTTGTATTATTTAAGTCATTGTCTATGTTTAAGCATAAATCGTTATGCTACCATCTTGCATTGCTTCCGTACAAGCATAAAATAGTACTGGGTTTTGAAATGATTGTAATCGATTAGGTTTTGAATGGAAAAAATGGTAACTGATATCATTTATTTTAGCATCATAACATCGTAGTTACACGATTACCTCTTCGGCATCCAGAATCAGCCTTTTGTCCGTACAACTTAGTCATATGGGTCTCCTCACGATGTTTTCCTCACCTTTAACAACCAGCTGTTGCTGTTGCTGTGTAGTGTCGGCTTAGAATAGCACTACCCCTTTTCTTCCGGTGGGTGTACGTAGGAGGCGACTAACGGTATTGGGTCTTTTTAAGGGATTTTTGGGCGATGGGGTTGGAGACCCATCACCAACAACCTTTATTTTACCATCTTTTCCCCACGCAACTTCCAAAAGTGGCTGAGGAATTTCTAATTCGTTAGCTCTGGCTACCCCTTCTAGGGATTTATAGCCGTGAGTATATGAGTATAATATGTTGACAACCATGATAAATTAAACACAAATTTGTCTTTAGAAAAGACAATTTGGTGGAAGACCGATTCGGGACTTGGACCCTCATCGTATGCACAATAAGCGGTGTCTACCCACTGAGCTATCACGGTTGCCAGTCTAATTACGTCCCTGTATTTTAACATTCCGCGTCGAATCTCAACATTGTTAATAAACTAGTAAGGGTTTGGTTAATTAATTAATTAAAGCGAGCACTACTGTTCATTAAAATATTAATTTCTGATATCAAATAACATCAATCTGAAGTATTAACGTATAGATCGATACCATTCTGAAACGCGTCAAAGATGAAACAATATTTCATATTTCCTATTATTTTATGAACATACAAACATATACTCACGGCTATAAATCCCTAGAAGGGGTAGCCAGAGCTAAGGAATTAAGAATTCCTCAGCCTTTGGAAAATTCAGTGGGGTAAAGATAATAAAGTAAAAGTTTTTGGTGATGGGTCTCCAACCGCATCGCCCAAAAATCCAATAAAAAGCCCCAATACCCTTAGTCGCCTCTTACGACACCCGTGGTTAGAAAGGGGTAGCGACATTCTAAGCCAGCACTACACGGCAAAATTTATGAAGTTAATGTTTAAAGTTTATGCTGTGTTTGCCGGTTTGAAATAGCACTGGTTCTTCTACGTATGGTTTTCGTAAAAGGTGATATAGGGTATAAGGGCTTTTAAGAGGTGTCGGTTGCTGTGTAGTGTCGGCATAGAATAGCACTACCCGTTTTCTTCCGGTGGGTGTACGTACGAGGCGACTAACGGTATTGGGGCTTTTTAAGGAATTTTTGGGCGATGCGGTTGAAGACCCATCACCAACAATCTTTATTTTACCATATTTTCCCCGCGCAACTTCCAAAAGTGGATGAGGAATTTCTAAATCGTTAGCTCTGGCTACCCCTTCTAGGGATTTATAGCCGTGAGTATATTAATGTATGTATATTGGAGACCAATCACCAACAACAATTGTATACGTTAAAATTATTTTGATTATATTTAATCTTATTTCCACTCGAGTTCCCAATTTATATAGTGTTTCTAATTGTTAAGATCTGGTTGCCCTTTTTTGGATTCATAGCCATGAGTTAATGTATGTATGTCGCTTGACGACGTGATAGCTCAGTGGGTAGAACACCGGTTAACGTGCAAGCGACTAGTGTTCAAATCCTGGGTTGGCCTACACCAATTTGTCTTTTCTAAAGACATATGTGTGGTTAATTTATCATGGTTGTTAACGGTGAGGGAAAACATCGTGAGGAAACCCACATGACTGAGTTGTACTTAGTCATGTGACAGTGTATTCGTACAAAACGGCGATAGGCCTGCCCCCTATCACGTGAGTACACTGTCCATGCAAAACGTGGGTACTCTGAACACCAGGTGACAAAGTCACGTGATGTTCAGAAATTAGTACCTCTGCCAACCCCTTCGGGGATATTCGGCGTGAACGTTTATGTTATGTTATGTCGCTTGAAAGTCAAGGACAAAGCTATCTTGCATATTGTATACATAAGAGGTTTCGGGATTTTCCGAAGTAAGAAGAATAGTGTACGTGAAGCAAGAGAGTTTTAAAATCGTGGTAAATGGCGATCGATAATCTCTGCCTACCCCGATGGAAATAATGGGCGTGAGTATGACTAAGTAAGGAAGTTGTGATGGGTCGGTATGATGTTAAATCTGTTTGTCTTTTTTTATAATAAATGTTTTTATCTTACTATTAGCTATTCATTTAAAACACAATTCCATATGTTACAATGTTTATACATAGCTTAACTTCTAAATATACATACTACATATACATACATACATTCATATACTCACGGCTATAAATCCCTCAACGGGGTAGCCAAACTTTGGAATGAGAAATTCCTCAGCCACTTTTGGAGGTTGATTGGGGAAAAGATGGTAATAATATATAATTTTGGTGACGGGTCTCCAACCAAATCGCTCAAAAATCACTTTAAAAGCCCCTAGACCCTTAGTCGCCTCTTACGATCCCTGACGGGTAGGAATGGTGTAGTGTTATTCTAAGCCGACACTACACGGCAAATAAATATTAAAACATTTATATTTTTCCAAAAAACATTCATAATTTTATCAAGGAGAGATCAAATTGTAAAGGAATTAAAGTAGGGTTGCTACACTCGTTAGTTATTAATACCCAAGCTAAAGATACCCTTAAACATTTAATGGAACCACTGAACATTGTAGGGTCGTTCAGAATTTTATTGTCCGTGGCAAAAACTTACAGCCAGTATTTTAAAGGGTTGTACTCCTATTAAATTTTCCATTTCATTATCGATATCATTAAAATTGCATTGGGTTATTACTTCGACGACGACCGTGGCCGAGTTGATAGGTGACTTCTCGGTCCGGACGTTG
This sequence comes from Bedellia somnulentella, assembly GCA_963576735.1. NCBI lineage: Eukaryota > Metazoa > Arthropoda > Insecta > Lepidoptera > Bedelliidae > Bedellia > Bedellia somnulentella. The sequence continues at coordinate 1,555,971 of OY755185.1, read as the reverse complement.
CGGGTTCGATACCCGCTGAGTGTAACATTTATGCGATGAGCTTATTTTATAGTCCTGGATGTTATTTATATGGGCATCATATAATATTAAATACATCGTTGAGTGAGTATTCCAAAATACATTTTTTTTTCTGACTGTGTTTTTGATTATTATTTGAATATTGACGATTATAATAAGCCCCTGGAAAAAAAGTGTCACATATCTGCACGATTAATGCTTCTACAAAAGATGTTTTCTTTCTTATTATTTTCGAAATACTGTTATTTGGAAGATCTATAAAGTTTGACTAATAGTAGTAAATACATTGTTTTATTAAACTTTATAGCCATGTAGTGCCGGCTTAGAATGTCGCTACCCCTTTCTACCCACGGGTGTCGTAAGAGGCGACTAAGGGTATAGTGGCTTTTTATTGGATTTTTGGGCGATGCGATTGGAGACCCATCACCAAAAACCTTTATTTTTACCATCTTTTCCCCACTCAACTTCCAAAAGTTGCTGAGGAATTTATAATTCCTTAGCTCTGGCTACCCCTTCAAGGGAAATATAGCCGTGAGTATATGTATGTATGTATTAAAGTTTAAACCACTCAGTCTTAAAATATTTTATTAAATGTTTTTATCGATAAACCATTATTTTTCAACCCTCCAACACTATTAGCAGAACATGTATGTCCTTAAATTCAACCAGAAAATATGGAGCTGCTTAGCCCCCAACTCGAAAGCAGTTCACCGCAATTTTCATATGTAAATGATTGTTGATGGTTTTGTCAGGGGTCAAGATTTATTGGTTAGATTATACTTAAATTTACGTAGTTAAAATGTGTATTAGAATTTTGCTTACGACCTTCTAAATAGCAATAAAGTTCAGAGTAAATGTACCGTACTCAAAATTTTCTGAGTCATTATTCTGAATTATTTTTTTTTATTTTTGACCGTAAGTTGTTGTGTAAGTAAATGTTTTAAGACAGGTCAGATATCGCCAAAAAACATGGAGTCATTCCGATTAATCACGGAAATTTAAAAAGATTTCGATTTTTTTTTCTTTGATTAAATTAAATTGGCAGTCGATAGTCTCTAATAATTTTTAACAAAAAGAAAACCGACTTCATAGAAAAACAACCGAAAATAAACAATCTAGTACTAAAAAGTACGAAATAAGTTTTTTAATTGAATATGAGTACTGTGATTGATACCTTAGCAATTTCTTTATTCCACACGCGTCAGTTCAACCTACCTAAATCTTAAAATTCTCTTAAATTAATTTGTGAGCCGGTGCCAGCCTCGATGATTATTGAAAATAAGTAGTGTGTATTTCGCACTTCATATACATGTAAAATGTAGGGTACCTTGTAGTTGTAGGGTAAATTGATTTTTGTACGATATAATATTTTTTAGATTGTAATAATCAGAGATAGATAGCAGGGTGAATTTACTTTTGTTTGTCTGGCACCGACTCAAAAATTAATTTAAGAGAATTGTAATATTTAGGTAGGTTGAACTGACGCGTGTGGAATAAAGAAATTGCTAAGGTATCAATCACAGTACTCATATTCAATTAAAAAACTTATTTCGTACTTTTTAGTACTAGATTGTTTATTTTCGGTTGTTTTTCTATGAAGTCGGTTTTCTTTTTGTTAAAAATTATTTTATTTTACGAGTTTTAGAGATGGGTAGACCTGGCAAAGATGCCTCTCGGATGAGGAAGCGACAATTACTGTATTATTCTTCGTATTTCCGGTATTTCTATTATAGTACGATATTAAATAGGCTCAACCATATGTAACCTTACATTGTTCTTAAAATCCTTCGAAAGGCGATGGTCTTCAATTCTACATCTCAAGAAAGACTCAAACGCTCACGCCGAATATCCCTGAAGGGGTTAGCAGAGGTAGTAATACTTCTGAATATCACGTGACATTGTCACCTGTTGTTCAGAGTACCCACGATTTATTAGGCAGTGTTCTCACGTTATACAGGGCAGGCCTATCGGCGTTTTGAACAAATACACTGTCACATAATTGTGAGTTTCGACAGTCCCCTCAATTTCCTGGGATGCCATCATCAGATCCTGGTCTCATGGTACTTTCTCGGTAACAATAACATAACAAAAGAAATGTTTAGTGAACCTGTACTTCTCTTCATAAAAGCTACAAAGAGGAGTATAAATCTATATAGAATGTGGAAAGAACTGTTTCCTAATACCTAGTGATTGAGGATCCACACCTTCTATCATCAGCTCAGCAGCATAACAATATGATTTTCAGAAGCAAATGCCAATATAAGTTCAGAAAATATGTAAAACGCGGTACATTTGCCTATAAAATTTGAGGGTTCCCCTCGATTTCTCCAGGATCCCATCATCAGACCCTGATATCCTCATCATGGTACCAATCCGGGAGTATCTTCTTTCGAATAAAAAAATAATAATCAAAATCGGTTCATAAATGGCGAAGTAATCGGCGAACATACATAAAAAAAAAAAAAAAAAAAAATATACCGGTCGAATTGAGAACACTCCTTTTTTTGAAGTCGGTTAAAAAAAACTAAAAAACTATTCTTTGCAAGTGAATTAAAGCGGTTAAGTCTGAAGAAGCAAGGGTAATTTGGATCAAGTGCATACACTTATTTTTAATGCTTTAGTAGACTAAACATCATAAAAAAAGTCGGATATGTGTTGAGGTATTATTGTTATTAGAAACATACATATACTCACGGCTCACACAACCTCAAATCGGGGTAGCCAGAGCTTCAGAGCTAGAAATTCCTCAGCCACATTTTGAAGTTGATAGGGGACAAGATGGTAGAAACAAAGTATCGTTGTTGATGGGTCTCCAACCGCATCGCCCAAAAAAGGCTTAAAAAGCCCCATACCAGTAGTCGCCTCTTACGACACCCGTGCGTAGGAAGGTATAGTGACATTCTAAGCCGGCACTAAATGGCAAAGCGATGTTGACGTATTATCGTAACTAGAGACTAAATGTTTATAAATATAATAGATCAATAAAAATATTTTTAGAATCGACTTAGGCCTCGTTCACACGGGATTATCCTGCACGTTCTTTTGCAGTATACGTCTTAACGTATAAATAGTGAACCATACAACGTACATAGATCCATTCACGACCATTCATTCCTTTTTACGACGATTGTACTGTAAAATAAAGTGTACAGCTTATACGTTCAAACGCATACTCAACGGACTTGTCAAGCAAATCGAATGAACTTTGACGTATTCGGTTCAAAGTGGCTTACGGTATAGCTTTGTCTCCTTGTGAATACTGCGGCTATTCGTTTTTTAATCGAATGAAAATTTACCGTGTGAAGACCTAGGTGATTGTACGTTAAAAAAACAAAAACGAAAAAAACGTGCAGGATAATGCCGTGTGAACCAAGCCTTAGACGCTGACTTTGTATTTGTTAACGTATCAGATTCACTGACACTTGTATTCCTACTGGAGTAGGCAGCTAATATATTATAATGCCGCCTAAATATTACGTATATTCTTTTACATATATACATACATACATATACTCAAGGTTATAAATCCCTTAACAGGGTTGCCAAAGCTTTGAATTGAGAAATTCCTGAGCCACTTTTGGAAGTTGATTGGGGAAAAGATGGTAATAATAAATGTTTTTGGTGACGGGTCTCCAACCACATTGCCCAAAAATCACTTAAAAAGCCCTATACACTTAGTCGCCTCTTATGATCACCCATGGGTAGAAATGGGGTAGTGTTAATCTAAGCCGACACTACACGGCAACCCACGGGTAGAAATGGGCCCACGCACGGGTAGAAATGGGATGGGTAACATATATAATAAAAACAAATAAAAATGAAGGTGTTTGATCTAATCTAAGACTCTCATTACTTAAAGTAAAATAAAACACCGTTTTGAATATTGTCATTGTATAGATATATCGCCGAGTAGTGCCGGCTTAGAATGTCGCTACCCCTTTCTACCCACGGGTGTTGTAAGAGGCGACTAAGGGTATTGGGGCTTTTTAATGGATTTTTGGGCGATGCGGTTGGAGACCCATCACCAAAAACCTTTATTTTCACCATCTTTTCCCCACTCAACTTCCAAAAGTGGCTGAGGAATTTATAATTCCTTAGCTCTGCTACCCCTTCTAGGGAAATATAGCCGTGAGTATATGTATGTATGTATGTATAGATATATTATATTTTTATTTACGTACAATTAAAAATACAGTCTTCACTCTAGTCTTTTATTGACTCAATATGCAAATAAAAAGTAAATTGGTTCACTGGTAGTATGATACATCTTTGGGAATTTGAACTAGTTTAAGTGTAGAAATATTAGGAACATGATATTTTTACTTACGATATGATATTTTAAAAAACAGTTTTCGAAATTACTGGCAGTAACGCATTAATATATGATATCAAATGGTACGACAAAGAAAATCAAAACATAATATTTTTCGTATTAAAAAATCATTATGCCCATCCATAGACTCCTTTTTAAAAAAAAAAACTAATTAATACAAAAAGGAACACCTTAGACAAACAGCACCGTATTTTTTGCACATAATTTAAACCTTTCATTTTAAATAATAAGACCTATTTTACAATTTCACAACTTAATCCTTCACTATTGGATCTTAAATTCCACCATTTTTGAACATTTTGTTCTTTTCTCACATTTTTATGTAACATTTCACAAAGGTAACAAAATGGGTGCTGCCCTTTTGGCCAATCGTTCCAAAAATCTCTGAGTTCTGCTCTATAACGAGCACGCCACCACAGATACCTCTTATACACTGATAAATCACCTGCAATATCCTTCATTTTAACTGCCAATTCTTCCGCACCCAATTTCCTAGCATCCAAATAGGAACCTGGAGGTAAAAATTTGTTTAAATCCACACCACTTAACACTATAGGAACAGCACCACCATTTAAGGCAGATATAATTTTTTCAGTCAAATAATCTTCACATAAAGAATTCTCAAACACGAGGTAAAAATAATAATATTTTCCTATATATCGTCTACAGTCTGTGCTTGTTCTCGTATCACGTTCACAAATTTTTGTACCACATTTACCATAAATATCAATTTCTATACCGGCTTCTTTAAGTTTTCTTACATATTCTTCTCTACCACTATCACTGTTGCAGTTGGATGCTATCCAAGCAGCCATACCTTTTTTATTCTTCACTATTTCTTCAATTTCTCTTTCACTTTGTGAATCTGGATCTGGTGGTGGCAATTCATCCCATAAAGGTGTATTAGCTGGTGCTATTACTTGATTGCTCCATTGATCAACTATGGCGTAATAAGGCCATAGGATATCAGAATCTAATCTATAAGTCATTGTGATATTAAAAAATGTGTCATCCAAATTTGGATAAGGTGTGTGAATGGGTGATTCCATAGTCATATACACATACAATTGACGAAAATCACGTTTATATGGCTTTCCGTATAGAAAATAGTTCACGTATTCAAATCCATGAAACAATACAGCGTCATATCTGCTAATTGGATACAGAGATGCATCACTTATTATTTGGCACCGATGAAAATGACAGCCGGCATTTTCAAACGTTGTTCTTTCACCATTTTCAAAACCGTAATAGGGATCGCCAAAAAACGGTGTCCAAGCTAGTATAAGCTTGTCGTCAGTTTCATAGTTCTTAGATTTAGCACAATAATACGCGGTTAATACAACAATAAATATCGCACCTAAATACGCGACCAAACGCCACAAAATCATTTGTAGAAACTGCCTGCGTTGTGTTATGGTATGGCTGTGTTAACTAACGGAATCGCTGAGTGATAATGGGTGAGTAATGCCGATAACGTGTTTCACTATAACTTTTATGTCATTCATCTTAAGGCCTCTTATTGTGTTGAGGGACCAGGTGCCAGCCAGGTAAACGAAACGCAGAAAAGTCAAACAAAAAAATATGAGCTGGTGGTTTTACTTTTTAAAAAGGATTCTTTTTTATTTGACAACTTAGTTCAGTCCAGCCTTAGAACCATTGAATAAATTCAAGATTTTGGGCCTTTGTACATACATACATATACTCACGCCATTAGTTCCCATTGGGGTAGGCAGAGACTATTGATCGCTACTTCGTACGATCCTGACAAACCTCTCTAGCTTCGTTTACATCCATTAATCATTTCATGCATTCTCTTTTATTCTTCGGGCGCTAGCCTTTTTGAGCACACTCTCAATTTGGTCCAAGTGTGTTCTCCGTGGTCGTCCTCTACTAACATTACCTTTGTGTGCAATGACAATGCTTATGGGTTTGAATTTAGAACGTTTGATGTAGATTATTAACAGAATAACGCCCGATCTCTGAATTGAGTATTCAAGCTGAGAACGACTTAAGTATAGTTTTGTCTCATTCAGTTATTAAGATTTCAATGCGACAGAACGATACTTAAGTTGTTCTCAGCTAGAATACTCAATTTAGAAATCGGGCGTATGTAAACTAGACATAGTGCCGCGCTGCCACTGATTCTTTCTTACGCAACATCCAGCTAATCCATTCTATTAATAACATCCCACGTGCTTACTTCGCGTCATTTTTAAGCCTCACAACCTACGTAACCGAGATAGCTCAGTGGGTAGAACACCACTTATCATGCGAACTATGAGGGTTCAAATCCCAGATAGGGCCTACACCCATTTGTCTTTTCTAAAGTCAAATGTGTGGTTAATTTATCATGATTGATAACGATGAGGGAGAACATCGAGAGGAAACCCACACGGCTAAGTTGTGCTAGGTAATGTGACAGTGTATCCGTACAAAACGGCCATAGCGGGCACGTGGGTACTTTGAACACCAGGTGCAATGACAAGTGATGTTCAATATTATTAGTACCTCTGCAATGCCAACCCCTTTGGAGATAGACTGCTTTAACGTTTGAGTTTGTAACCACCGACTTCTTCGTAAGGTTTGTTTCATGGTTTGAAAAACCGGTTTTAAGATAAGAAAAGGACACACTAACTTTGTGTATATGGCATATCTGATACCTGTATCTAAAACCTTGATAAGATATGTTGGAGTGAATTGCTGATATTGTGAACACAATTCATTTAAATGTACTATATTGATGAATTATATAATAATAACTTTAGTGTTATTGAGATATTTTTTTTCTAATTTAGCACTTTATTAGAGAACATAAAAGTTATGTGGCATTCCTTTTGATTATTAAGTTTTAATTAATGCCGTTTAGTGCCGGCTTAGAATATCACTACCCCTTTCTACCTGAGGGTGTCGTATGAGGCGACTAAGGGTGTGGGGCTTTTTAAGTGGGTTTTGGGCGATGCGGTTGGAGGCCTATCACCAACAATACTTTATTTTTCCATCTTCTCCCCTATTAACTTCCAAATGCGGCTGAGGAGTTTCTAGCTCTGAAGCTCTGGCTACCCCTTTTTAGGATTTACGGCCGTGAGTATATGTATGTATGTAATTAATGAGTGGAGATAGGCAAAGCGTCTATAATTTATCGCATGAATAGTTTCGCCATAATTTAATAATGAATAATGTTTTAGTACTAACGACAATAAACTATAACAGGGGAAACCACCCCACCTGAACCTAATTATGAAATTAAATATATGTTAGTAAAATTTTGTTATTACGTTCCCTTTGACTATTATGCCAAATTAATTACATTTACATACATACATATTCTCACGCCGTTAGTTCCCATTGGGGTAGGCAAAGACTATCGATCGCCACTTTGTACGATCCTGGCAAACCTCTCTAGCTTCATTCACATCCATCAATCTTTTCATACATGCTCTTTTATTCTTCGTACTTCGGACACCTGCGTTTTTGAGCACATTTTCTATTTGATCTAAATGTGTCCTCCGAGGTCGTCCTCTACTAACATTACCTTCCACATTGGCTCTATAGATCTCTTTCACCACCTTGATATAATTACATTTATAGCCACAAATCGGTGTTTTTCAAACATGTTATGGGACTGGTTTTTATGTACAATATAGTTTAATTATGTCAAACTATCGTCAGGTTTGGTTGCATAGAAAATCACCAGAACGTAAAAATAAAATAATCATACTAAACGCGAATTGAATGTAATAATGATAAAATTTACCAACCAAACTGAAAAATACGTTCCGGGACAATTAAATTATAAGTAAAGTAGGACCGTGATAGTCAGTGGTGAGAATATCTGCTTATCATGCAGAGAGGCGTGGATTCAAACCCTGAGTCAGGTCTACACCAATGAGCCTTTTCTAAGGTTATATGTGTAACTCATTTTAATAGCGTTGTTAACGTTAAGGGAAAACATCGTGAGGAACATCGCTAAATTGTATTTAGTCATAAATACATACATACATATACTCACGGCTATAAATCCCTAGATGGGGTAGCCAGAGCCAAGGAATCAGAAATTCCTCAGCCACTTTTTGAAAGTTAAGTGGGGAAAAAATGGTAAAATAAAGGTTCTTGGTGATGGGTCTCCAACCGCATCGCCCAAAAATCCCTTAAAAGCCCCAATACCGTTAGTCGCCTCTTACGTACACCCACCGGAAGAAATGGGGAAGTGCTATTCTAAGCCAACACTACACAGCAAACGTTAACGTTAATGGAAAACATCGTGAGGAACGTAGCTAAATTGTATTTAGTCATGTGACAGTGTATTCGTACAAAATTGCGATAGGCCGTCCCCCAAGAAGCAAAATTTGGTTCAGAATTATTAATACCTCTTCCACTTCTTCGCTGATACGGTACAAGTGAATTAATGAATGAATGAATGACAAGCATCGTCTGCCTATTTACGTTAACAAATAACTCAGAATTAATATTTAAGTACATATTTTGTTTCATTGAACCTCTGTGGGCCATTTGTAAACACGATATTGCTACTGATTGTCAGATGGCTCACTATTGACGTTCCACTTTCGAATAAAACATTAGATAACATAATTGGTCATTTTTGGAATAATTGATACCTTTTACCGTAAACTATATTACTAGGCTATATACTAAATTCAAATTAACTTAATTGCAAGTAACCCTTAATTTTACATACATAACATAAACATAAACGTTCACGCCGAATATCCCCGAAGGGGTTCGCAGAGGTACTAATACTTCTGAACATCACGTGACTTTGTCACCGTAGTACTCACGTTTTGCATGGACAGTGTACTCACGTGATAGGGGGCAGGCCTATCGCCGTTTTGTACGAATACACTGTCACATGACTAAGTACAACTCAGCCATGTGGGTTTCTTCACGATGTTTTCCCTCACCGTTAACAACCATGATAAATTAACCACACATATGTCTTTAGAAAAGACAGATTGGTGTAGGCCCGACCCAGGATTTGAACACTAGTCGTTTGCACGACAACCGACTGTTCTACCCACTGGGCTATCACGGTTGCTTACCCTTAATTTTGTAATATAAAAAATCAATTTGGATAGAACTTATATCTGAATTGGACAAAATTACTTCTTCGCATAGCATTGACAACCAAAAATTAAGAATACTAATAACAAATTATTAAAAAAAAACCGTTTTGTAGAGCCGGCTTAGAATGTTACTAAATGTTTTACCCACGGGTGTAATAAGGGTATGGTTTTTTTAAGTTAGGTGGTTTTTGGGCGATGAAGCAAATAGCACTACCCCATTTCTTCCGGTGGGTGTACGTAAGAGGCGACTAACGGTATTGGGGCTTTTTAAGGGATTTTTGGGCGATGTGGTTGGAGACCCATCACCAACAACCTTTATTCTACCATCTTTTCCCCACTCAACTTCCAAAAGTGGCTGAGAAATTTCTAATTTTTCAGCTCTGGCTATCCCTTAAGGGATTTATAGCCGTGAGTATATGTATGTATGTATGTATATATGAAGCTCTGACTACCTCTTTTTGGGATTAAAAGCTATGGCCCTGAGTATATGTATGCATAAAAATCGCGTTTAATAGTACTCTGTTTAATTATTGTAAATTGATAAGTTCACAATGCAACAGTTGTATTATCGATTATGTATAATTAACCCAAGCGTAGAATAGGCGAAGACGTGTAGTGTCGGCTTAGAATGTCGCTACTCCTTTCTACCCACGGGTGTTGTACGAGGCGACTAAGGGTATTGGGCTTTTTTATTAGATTTTTGGGTGATGCGGTTAGAGACCCGTCACCAAAAACCTTTATTTTTAGCATCTTTTCCCCAATCAACTTCCAAAATTGGCTGAGGAATTTATGATTCCTTAGCTCTGGCTACCCCTTCTAGGGAAATGTAGCCGTGAGTATATGTATGTATGTTTGTACGTAGAATAGGGTTTCTAACGGTAAGGGAATAATTCAGAGGAAAACCATAGTTATTGGAAAACCAAGTTTTCTTAGTAATGTGACAGTATTTTCCCTATCACGTGATTACAATGTCCAAGCAAAATGTGGGTTGACAAACACCATGTGACATTGATGTCACATGTTTTTCAGAAGATTTAGGATCTCTGTCCATCCATGAGGGATTAACTGTGTACATACATACATACATATACTCACGCCTATAAATCCCTAAAAGGGGTAGCCAGAGCTGAGAAATTAGAAATTTCTCAGCCGCTTTTGGAAGTTGAGTAGGGAAAAGATGGTAGAATAAAGGTTGTTTGTGATGGGTCTCCAACCGCATCGCCCAAAAATCCCTTAAAAAGCCCCAATACCGTTAGTCGCCTCTTACGTTCACCCACCGGAAGAAATGGGGTAGTGCTATTCTAAGCCGACACTACACAGCTGTAATTAACGAGGATTAACTGTGTCAACTTTTGAATTCACTTGAGTTAAAACAAACTTTATTTTTCAGGTAACAATGCGGCCCTACATACTGATATCAATTATGAGCAGACTTTGTGAGTAGAAGAGATTATATAATACCGGAACGGCTTTTATAATAGGACCTTTCCCTAATTATCCTGTGTCACAGGGACTTATGTTATCCTCACTTAAGACTGGACTGACCCAAAACTTATTCATGCCATTTTCACTTAAGCTTTGTGTCTTGGAGGGTATTGTTACGCGTATGGGGTTGACTTAAGATTCTTCTATTTAAATGGATTTCGTAAGTTCTCTAAATTGCGATACCACTTAACAACTTATAGTTCTTATACATAATTTACTATACTATTATGGTAAAACTTAAACAAATACCATTAAGCTGTGTAGTGTCGGCATAGAATAGCACTACCCCATTTCTTGCGGTGGGTGTACGTAAGAGGCGACTAACGGTATTGGGACTTTTAAGGGATTTTTGGGCGATGCGGTTGGAAAACCATCTTTTCCCCACTCAGCTTTCCAAAATTGGCTGAGGAATTTCGAATTCCTTAGCTCTGGCTACCCCTTCTAGTGGTTTATAGCCATGAGTATATGTATATATGCATTAATCTCTAGTATGTATGAAATATTAAGCGTATCATAAGCACAACTAAGCAAGACTCCAGATAACATTAGCTCTTTTTGTACTTAGCAAATATTAAACGCAACTGTAACTTAAATTTTGTGAGGGTAGTTAGTATTATAATTTTATAGTACTGTATAATGACAAATAACACCTCAGTCTTCCCGTGACTATGATAACTGAAAAGTTTTCGAAACGTCGGGCCTTAAAAACAATGTAATTACGAAAATCATTAATTTTTTTTATTATAATGTTTAATTGTGAAAATCTTAGAAAATACTTTAATATTAAGCGTAGTTTAAACAAGAATGTACGGTAGGACTATAAGCGTAAAAAAATTACTTAAACCATAATTTGGTTCGGCAGTCGCACAAAGTGTTTGTAATCTCATATTATCACGTAAATTGTATCTAAAATAAGTAATTGTATCTCAATGAATATTATATGAAGATACAAAGAGAATTAAGTGTTGGTGAGAAACTGAAATTTATAAATGGCAAGTGGAAACTAACCATCAATAATCGTTTATACGAGCTCTCGATACTCTCATACGAATACTCTATACGAATTCATGATTCTGGCTACCCCTTTTTGGAATATACATGGGTAAATTTATGTGTATTTGAGTCTTAATTAGTAGCTTACCGTGTAGTGTCGGCATAGAATAACACTACCCCATTTCTTCCGGTGGGTGTACGTAAGAGGCGACTAACGGATTTGGAGCTTTTAAGGGATTTTTGGGCGATGTGGTTGGAGACCCATCACCGAAAACCTTTATTTTACCATCTTTTCCCCACTAAAATTTCCAAACGTGGCTGAGGAATTTCCAATTCCTTAGCTCTGGCTACCACTTCTAGGGATTTATAGCCGTGAGCATATGCATACATATGTGCGTATGTATGTATGTATGTTAAATGTTTACGAGTATTTGTGATTGGTTAAATTTTATAATGAAAGATCTTTGCATACTGAATTGATAGTGTCCTTTTCAATATCTTAAGTGTCATGTTTATTCTTAATCTACTTATAAGTTGATTTGATGACATCATTGCAAATTATTCGTCTCCTTAAAGATCCACTAATAGTTCACTACGGTGATATAGCTCCTTATGATTATTTTCTTTTGTTCCTGTTTCAAGAAACAAATAATGTTTTATTTGATAAGTTATGACTATAATTCAAAAATCTGTCGGGTCTTAGTAAAGCACTTTGTTCTACAAAAATTCCTCTGAATATCATTTAAGATGTTTGTATTGTTTATACTAACACAAATCATCGGTATAAGATTTTAATAAGTTATGCCTAATGAGAAAAACAAATGGAATTCTACTAAATTTTGTTACGGTTCATAATTTAAGTATCGGTTTTATATTAATTCATCCTCACAGCATGTCTTTCTGTTATATGGGCCAACGAAAAAAAGTAAATCCTTGGCTCAAAAAGGTTTATTCTAATCGCACCCTTGTAGTTTTTACACTTCAGAGCTATAATAAACGTAGGAACTGGAACACATCATGAAATATCAAACGAATGTAATTTTTTTTTAATAACTGAGTATAGTTATTAAATTAAAAAATTAAATATAGTCTAAATGAAAAAAACTAAAAATAACGCTTTTAAAGCACATCGAACTAAAAAGTGAAAAATAATTCCTAACATAAGCTGAAAACGGTAATGAACAAAAAATACTGGTACAAAGTGGCGATCGATAGTCTCTGCCTACCCCAATGGGAACTAACGGCGTGAGAATATGTATGTATGTATGTATTGTGAAAAAGCGTGGGTTGCTCGATAGACGAAAAATATGGCACAGAGCGCCCCACGCTTTTTCACAATAATACCAGTATTTTTTGTTCATTACCGTTTTCAGCTTCAATTAGGAATACTTTTCACTTTTTAGTTTGATGTGCTTGCAAAGCGTGTTTTTTAGTTTTTTTATTTAAAGTATATTTATTTTTAACTTTTTAGTACTGAATCATTTGAAACTATTTAATACTGGCGACCCTAATCAGAATAATGGTATGAACCTATGAAATTATTATATTGTCCCTGATTCTCGATAAGTGTACAAATTTTGAATAAAATCAGTCCGTTTAAACTGGGTCAAAATCGAGTTTAAAGTAGTCGGTTACATACATACATACATACAGGTAAAGCTAATATAAGCGTGTTTATAAAAACATTTGAATTAGTATATTTTGCAGTCTTTTGTATGGGTTAAATTTTTATCTCGAAATGAACAGAATGGGAACTGCCCACCATGTGTACCGCATCCAAGGGAGCTCTGTTTATTGTTGCGTCGTGGTTGGATCCCTTTGTTTTTATGACCGAACGTTGATCTTGAGCATTCTTCTTGTAACTTTGGAGTTTCGTACTTTTAGAAAAAAAATGCTATTTTAAGTTCATATACTATGAACATTACTGAACATTGGGAGCTTTTTGTCTATTATATAGGCGAGCCTCTCTCGCTTCGCTCGTAGTCTCAATTTTTTCATACATGCTATTTTCTAATTATCACTTTCCATGATGTAAATAGAATAGAAAATAGAATAGAAAAAATGTTTATTGACATTCATAATTTACATTAGTATTCTACAATTAAAGTGTTAATTTCTAAACGTTTTCTCTAATGCACTTTTATTAAAGCAGGCTGCCTTTTTGTCGCTCTCCTGTATTCTCTAATAAATGATATATTTTGTCTGTTATCATAATTTTAAAAAGGTATGCCCATTTGGCGTGTGTGTCGTACGATCGTCTCTGCCTACCCCAATGGAAACAAACGGCGTGAGTATATGTTTTGTATGCCCATTAGTTCTCTTAACAGGAATTACCGCCATATCGTAATTGGATGTGGCGTATACGAAAGTTATAAAGGGAACTGTCTGTTCGTACTTTACAGCTGGTGTCTGTCAGTCTGAAACAGGATACGCAGCTTTAAGTAAATAATACTCTTATCGCTTCTAAGTAACAGATCTGGTTCGTTAATCATCTAGATTTGTTTAGTGTTTATTTTTAGATAGTAATGAGTTATTGTGCTGTTTTCTGTTGTAAAACACTGTTCTTAACGATGGATTTATGTTTTTTTGTATTTAAAACTTAACAATTACATGTGAAGAAGATAAACTTACGCCCGGTTTCTGAATTGAGTATTCCAGCTGAGAACCACTTAAGTATCGTTCTGTCGCATTGAAATCTCTACAACTGAATGAGACAAAACGCTTCTTAAGTCGTTCTCAGCTTGAATACTTAATTCAGAAATCGGGCGTTATACTTTTTATTTTAAATTATTTTAGGTATTTACATAAATATTATTGCATATAGTATGCTATGGCGTGTAGTGTCGGCTCAAAATATCAATTCCCCTTTCTACCCACGGGTGTCGTAAGAGGTGACTAAGGGTATGGGTCTTTTTTAAGTGGTTTTTGGAAGATGCGGTTGGAGACACATCACCAACGATACTTTATTTCTACCATCTTGTCCCCTATCAACTTCCAAATGTGGCTGAGAAGATTCTAGCTCTTAAGCTTTGGCCACCCCTTTTTGGGATTTTTGGACGTGAGTATATAAATTTATATATACATATATACATATACTCACGAACATAAATCCCAAAACGGGGTAGCCAGAGCCGAATGTATAACATACATAACTTAAGGGTAAACGTTCACGCCGAATATCCCCGAAGGGGTTGGCATAGGTACTAATACTTCTGAACATCACGTGACTTTGTCACCTGGTGTTCAGAGTACCCATACGAACACACTGTCACATGACTAAGTACAACTCAGCCATGTGGGTTTCCTCACGATGTTTTCCCTCTCCGTTAACTACCATGATAAATTAACCACACATATGTCTTTAGAAAAGACTAATTGGTGTAGGCCAGACCTGGGATTTGAACACTAGTCTTTTGCAAGATAACCGGTGTTCTCCCCATTTAGCTATCACGTTTGAATGTATGTTTGTATTATTTATCCCATCTTTAACTGTTTTACGGGTACTGATTGTACTGAATTAACTTTTACATGTGTGATTAAATTCCGTCTTTTTTATTGTTTTACTAATAATGTAAATAAATACATAAACAGCAGTACATATAGAGTTAAGTAAAATGTAACATTACTCTTTTAATAAGTTATTGCGTGTTGGAACGACTTAATTACTTACTTGATTAACTTATACAACCACGAACACGTGAACTGCTGAATTAAAGATTTTTAAGTAATTCACCTATATTTTCTATAATATATATAGCCGTGAAGTGTCGGCTTAGACTAACACTACCCCATTTCTAACCGTGGGTGATCGTAAGAGGCGACTAAGGATATAGGGGCTTCTTAAGTGATTTTTGGGCGATGTGGTTGGAGATCCGTCACCAAAAACATTCATTTATTATTACCATCTTTTCCCCAATCAACTTCCGAAAGTGGCTGAGGAATTTCTCATTCCAAAGCTCTGGCTACCCCGTTAAGGGATTTATAGCCGTGAGTATGAACGTATGTATCTATACTAATATTATAAAGAGGAAAGGTTTGATTTTTTGTTTGTTTGTTTGTTTGAATTGAACAGGCTCCAAAACTACTGGACGGATTTGAAAAATTCTTTCACTGTTTTAATGCTACACTATTCACGAGTGACATAGGCTATATTTCATTTTCAAAAAAATTAGGGATCCTTACGTAAACTTCAAAAATGTAACCCAAGGTGTTAAAGAAATACCAAAAAAAATCCTTACATCGCGTGCGCTGCGAAAACTATTGACAATAGAATAAAATTATGTACTACAATTTTATAGAACACATCATTACCTAAAAAATGCCCCGACAGCATGTCTCTAACTATTATAGTTATCTCACAACAAGCGTCATTATATAAAATTATTTAAAAATTAAATTAAAATCCTGCTTTAGAAAAGGCTCTTTATTTGTACCTATCTAATCCTTATAAAAAACGTATATATTATTTTAGACTACTTCAATACCCTTATATTACTTTTTGAATTATTTAATTCGAACATTCCATTCGAAAGTTATCTCAAATTAAAAAAATAGATAAAACTCCGCTCGATTAGCTATGCATAGTAAGTTGTTGCAGGCGTCACGAAGGGGTACGGGAGGCTGCTTATCAAAGAGTTAAAGCAAAATTTAATTGTAGCGACTATTATCACTGGCCCAGCAGCCGGTCAATTAGCTCATATACCGAGGATACCGATGATCCCAACTGATCTGCCAATTCCATTTAAACGGCTACAATTTCCGGTTAAAACATCTTTTGCTTTAACAATTAATAAGTCCCAAGGCCAAACCTTCAAATTAGTAGGGATTGACCTGCGAAAGAATTGTTTTACTCACGGTCAACTGTACGTTGGCCTGTCGCGGGTGGGAGCTCCTGAACATCAATTTATTTTGCTGCCCCAAAATACAACAACGTCAAATATTGTTTACAGGGAAGCTCTAACTCTGTAAATTGAATGGCTTTTGATGTAATTACTCATTATGAAAAATAAAAAAAAAATATATTTAAATACAAATACAAAAAAATATAACATACATACATACATATACTGACGGCTATAAATCCCTAGAAGGGGTAGCCAGAGCTAAGGAATCAGAAATTCCTCAGCCACTTTTGGAAGTTGTGTGGGGAAAAGATGGTGAAATAAAGGTTGTTGGTGATGGGTCACCAACCGCATTGCCCAAAAATCCCTCAAAAGCCCCAAAACCGTTAGTCGCCTCTTACGTACACCCACCGGAAGAAATGGGGTAGTGCTATTTTAAGCCGACACTACACAGCAAAAAAATATAACATAGCTTAAAACTTAAAAAAAATATATTAAAATAATAATACATGTAATAAAATAAAAAACAAAATGTACATGATAATTCATGCCCGAGCGAAGCCGGGACGGGCTGCTAGTTTTCTATAATATTGCGGTGTAGTGCCAGCTGACCATGTCACTACCACTTTTTACCCACGGGTGTCGTAAGAGGCGACTAAGAGAATTGGAATTTTAAGGGATTTTTGGGCAACCACCAACAACCTTTATTTTACCATTTTTTCCCCACTTGACTGCCAAAATTGTTTGAGGAATATCTAATTCTTTAGCTCTGGCTACCCTTTCTAGTACTGTAATAAAAAAAAAACCTTATAACTCTACCAACTATATATCTACCAACAAGTACTTAATTTTCAATTAAACTTAATCACAAACCGCTATCCCAAAACAAATCAATCACCAGCTTATACTTATAAAACGAGCAATGCCCAAATTGTAGTACAGTGTGTTCATTAATCTGAGCATTGTAAATTATGGTCGAGGGCGTTAATGACCCACTATTGCGCAAGTGCAGCGGCGGGTTAGATCATTAGTTTTTGGCCGACACGGTGATTTGTCAAACGCTCGCCTGGGCCAGTGGGCGGTTCGTGTAGGGTTCGCAATTACGTTAATTAAAAAAAATCTTCTTACAGTGATGACATTCTTAAGGATAATGTAGTGCTGTATACAACATCTTAAATGGTTTGTTGCAGTCAGTTAGGCTTAAATTGATGTGCAATTTATTTTATCTTGTTTGTAGGGTATTTTTACTAATTAGATACAAAATACATACTCATGGATATAAATCTCAAACGAAGAAAACCAAGGCAGAAGATTAAAATTAGGAAATTTATAACCACATTCATCAAATGGCCTAGACCTCGTTTTTGAAACATACCCTTATATTTTAAATCGATTAAAGACATCAAACTAAACAACTTTGCCACAACTATATTTTTTATATTTCAGCGTAGGCTAAGAAACTAACCATACTTTCCCAGTTTGATCTAGGCAGCGACACGTTTTAGTTATTCATTATTTTTAAAATTACAATATTTTAGATAAGCAACATGATAGTCCAGTGGGTAGAACACCCGCCCGAAAACAGAAGTGCGTGAGTTCCAATCCTGGGTCGGGCCTACACCAATTTGTCTTTTCTAAAGTCATATGTGTGGTTAATTTATCATGTTTGTTAACGGTGAGGGAAAACATCGTGAGGAAACCCACATGGCTGAGTTGTACTTAGTCATGTGACAGTGTATTCGTACAAAACGGCGATAGGCCTCCCCCCTATCACGTGAGTACACTGTCTAAGCAAAACGTGGGTACCTTCTCTGGAAACTAGATGGCGCTTGCCATGTGAGTTCAGAAGTATTGGTACCTCTGCCAACCCCTTCGGGGATAAACGGCGTGAACGTTTATGTTATGTTATGTTTATTTATTTATTTATTTGGAAAACTTACAGCTAAATAATAACGATATAAGTAACAGTACATAGCATCGATGCCAATTAAAAGTTTTCACAAATTTAGATAAGCGCATTCCATAGGCAAAGTTGTTTAGTTTGTTATATTTAATTGATTTAAAATTTAAAACGTTGTATGTGTTCAAACCGAGGTCTAGGCCAAATGAATGGAGAAAATATGGAGGAATAAAGGATACCTGGTGATGGGCCTCAACCAACACCAGCCAAAATTCACTACAACAAGCCCCTAACCCTAAGTCACCTCTAACGAATACCTACGGGAAGATATATGGTAGTGTTTTTGAAGCCGACACCGCACAGCTTAAATAATGTAAAACTGCAGTATAAATAAATTTAATATTAAACTATTTAATTTTGAAACATAACGTAACATAACATGAACGTTCACGCCGAATATGCCCGAAGGGATTGGCAGAGGTACTAATACTTCTGAACATCACGTGACTGTCACCTGGTGTTCAGAGTACCCACGTTTTGCATGGACAATGTACTTACGTGATAGGGGGCAGGCCTATCGCCGTTTTGTACGAATACACTGTCACATGACTAAGTACAACTCAGGCATGTGGGTTTCCTCATGATGTTTTCCCTCACCGTTAACAACCATGATAAATTAACCACACATATGTCTTTAGAAAGAGCAAATAGGTGTAGGCCCGACCCAGGATTTGAATGAACACTAGTCGTTTGCACGATAACCAGTGTTCTACCCATTGAGCTATCACGGTTAATTTTGAGAGTCGTTTTTAAATCCATTTTCTTCATTATATTTGACTTGATAAAAATTGATATTATTTCATAATTATATATAACTTTGATATGTTTTGTCCACCGTACCAAGTCAATTGTTTTTCTCTTCGAAGTTTTATTAAGAAGTATATACTCATTTTCGGCACGCGACGCGATGCTGATTTTAGCAATTAGGTACAAGGTCATAAATTACCCGAAATATACCACTAACCTTAATTTAATAGTTATAGTTGTGGGCCAAATATTAACATGGCCCTTATATTATTATATCGCAGGACACATTTGGATTAAATAGAGAAGGTACTCATAAAGGCGGGACTCCGGAGACTAAATAATAAAAGGGCACATATAAAAGATTGATTAATATACATGAAACTCGAACGATTTGCTACCAACGTACTAAGTGGCGATTGATATTCTATGCCTTTCCCAATTCGGTATGCAAAATTTTACAAAATTGATGCTGATTACAAAACCATTTCGAGATATTATGTTCCTAAACAATATTTTTTTGGAATTAAATCAAAAAAAGCTATTAGGACCTTAATTTTATCAAAAAAACTGTAACAGTGTTTGACCTTTAGTGTCATTTCAAAGACATTAGTTTTTGCAGTTCATTTATAAAATATCGAAAATTATAGGTTTATTTTATAAAATATCGTTATAATATCTTTTGAGATCACAAGTTTGTGAAATGTTTTGCAATCAGTAACATTTATATTAAGGGCGTCCCCGGAAAAATAGGTTGATATTGATTGTTTGGAAATTCTATAAAGTCTGATTTGATGATATTGATATGACATGAATAAAATATATGTTGGTGATTAGTTCATGGTGTTAACATTTGATGATTAACATTTTAATAATTTGTTAAAAAATATGATGAAAAAAATTGAATTGGAACATGCTCTGTTTTCATAAAAACCGCATAGGCTCCACTGGCATAAGATACATGTGAACTCATTATGTGTCTATATACGCGTAGCTTTAAGATCTGTTACTTTGATGTTTAACTTTTCATTTAAACATTATAGTTATTCAATAAAACTAAATAAACTACATTTATCCTGCGCGCGCGTTTTTTCCGTCCCTGTCACTCTCAGTAAATTTGACGTAAGAGTGAGCGCAATAGCTGCAAAATGCGGGGAGGCCCTTAAACATTTCACTTCATTTGCATGTCGCTACGTGATTTTTTCAACCGATGACGTCATTGAGAAAACAAATTGAACAATCTTTAAAAAATCATAACTTTACAATAAGTCATTAAAAATTAAAAATATTCAAATTAGTCTTATATTTTCATGTTTGCTATCGAATAAAAATATTAAATAAATACCAAAAAAAACTTTGCATACCGAATTAGAACCAATGTCGTGAATATATGTATTTTTGTATGTTTGTATCATCCAAGAGGCTTGACGGCGCTGGTCCGTCATAGGTAGACTTGCGACTACTATCTTAATAGTAGCCGGGACTGACGAAATCATTTACATTCTTGAATAGGCCGGTGATTCAAGCCTGCAAAATCCTACCGAAATGGGTTAAGTATTACAAACTGAATTCGTGTGTTCACCCCCCGGGAATTGAAGTCGAGGCCTCCGGATTCGAAGTTGGACAACTTATTGCTAGACCACGGTTAGTTCACAAATTTTGAAAGAGAGGAGAAAGGAGAGAGGAGAAATTAACACAAATTTTATTTTTATTCTTATCTGCAAATATTTTTATTACGATTTTTTATGTATTCTTATTCGATCCATACTGGCAATTGTCATATACATACAAACATACATATACTCACGGCTATATTTCCCTAGAAGGGGTAGCCAGACCTAAGGAATTATAAATTCCTCAGCCACTTTTGGTAGTTGAGTGGGGAAAGGATGGTAAAAATAAAGGTTTTTGGTGACGGGTCTCCAACCACATCACCCAAAAATCACTTAATAAGCCCCTATCCTATACCCTTAGTCGCCTCTTACGATCACCCACGGGTAGAAATGGGGTGGTGTTATTCTAAGCCGACACTACACGGTGTCTACATGGTGTTACTAGTTAAGTCTGTGGTTTTCACTTGCGGGTGTGTGCGGTGCATTGTCTGCTTTTCGATTTCTTGTAAATGGGAGGGCGGGCATTGCACAGTGCATGTTGCATGAAGATTGCGAGTATTTAGCGGAATTAAGCGAAGCAACTTATTAATATTTGTATTACTTAAAAAGTGTAAGAGAAACAAAGGAAAGAATAATTTCGCATTAGTAGCCACATGACACTGTAGCTCAATTGGCAGAGCGACGGGGGCGTATAACTGGAGGTCGTGGGTTCGATCCCCGCCGGTGTCAAAATTTTTCGTTCCTGGGGAGCATGAGCGCCTATCATGCCTTAGCATGGGTTCAAATCCCAGTTCTGCCCTAAACATTATTGTGTCTTTTCTAAATGATGACATCATTGTCGGAGGGAAAGGATCATTAGGTAATCCATATGGCTTACCTGGGTACTCTATACACCAGTTTACAATAAAGTCACGTGGTATACGTATTATACAAGGGTTGATTGAAAAGTTCGCGGCTTGACCCAGGAAAAAAAAAAATTTAAAAATATTTTTATTTTTCGACATATTCTCCGTCTAGCTCTATACATTTCTTCCACCTGCTTTCCAAAGCTTCCATACCGGTTTAAAAAAAGGATTCATCAAGGTCGTCAAAACACTGACTTGCGGCGGCTTCAACCTCTTCATTAGACGAAAATTTCTGACCACATGAAAGTCCAACGGTGCTAAGTCTGGAGAATAAGCCGGGTGGGGCAACAATTCAAAACCACAATCACGGATTTCAGCTATAGATTCAACTGAAGTGTGAACGCGAGCATTATCCTGATGAATCAGCACTTTTTTAGAGAGCAATCCTGGACGTTTCTCTTTAATTTCCTCTCGTAAACGACGCAAAAGGGTGCAATAGTATGCTGAGTTGATGGTTTCGCCTTAAGCAAGGTAGTTCAAGATGATTACACCCTTAGCATCTGACGCCATCATCGGCAAAATTGTCTTCGCTTTCTTTGGCGCTGGTTCATCAGATTTTTTCCACTGCTTGGATTGTTGTTTTGATTCTGGAGTGTAATGATGAACCCAGGTTTCGCCCATTGTCACAAATCTATTCATAAAATCTTGTGGATCAGCCTCAAACAT
Source organism: Bedellia somnulentella (assembly GCA_963576735.1). Classification (NCBI taxonomy): domain Eukaryota; kingdom Metazoa; phylum Arthropoda; class Insecta; order Lepidoptera; family Bedelliidae; genus Bedellia; species Bedellia somnulentella. The sequence goes on along the minus strand of OY755185.1, from coordinate 1,533,329 downwards.
CTCCAAACAATCGCGAGAAATCGTGAGTCGAATTCGCTTCTGTTCAACTGAAAGCAATCTTGGGACCCACCTAGCGAAGACCTTAGATAATCCAAGTTCGTGAAGTGAACTATAATGTTTTGTCTTCTTTCGTACGAGATGCCTATGATGTCTGCAATATCTGTGATAGTCAATCGGCGGTCTTCCAATATGAGATCACACAATTTGTCGATGTTTTCTTTGGCCGTTAACGTCGAGGGCCGGCTGGAGCGAGGGTCATCTTCAATGCTGACTCGACCACGTTTGAATTCAGCTACCCATTTTTTTACAGTGGTATACGATGTTGCAGATTCCTCTTATGTTCTTTGCATGTCATAGTGAATCCTTTCGGTTTTGATTTTTTAAACAGGTATTTGATGACCGCACGATGTTCTGTTTTCTCCATTTTCTAAAAACGCTTCACTTGGTCTCACTTAATTTACTGTTACTTAAAATTCACAAACACTATCCAAACAAAATTTTGCACAGTGACTACTAAAGAATATACGTAACTAATGACGGTAGTACAATAAAAATATAATAAGTATCTGTATGTGAGGCCGCGAACTTTTCAATCCACCCTCGTATTATATTTTTCACGTCCCTACACGGCGTAAAGCAAAACATATTAAAGAATTAATTTATTGGGAAACGAATAAGATGCTAACTTCACGTATGACTATGAGCTAGAACACGGAATTTCATTCAGTACCGGAAAAAGAAGTGACATACAGTCTATTAATAAACCACTGAACAAATAATCCATACTAATATTATAAATGGGAAAGTGAGTTTGTTTGTTTGTTTGTTCCGCTTTCACGCCGTAAATACTGAACCGATTGCTTTGAAATTTTTCAGACGTGTAGTTAGAAGTCTAAATTAAATAATAGGGTACTTTTTATCCCGGAAAAATATGTTCCCATGGGAAATCAAAAATATTGTTTGCTTACTAAATGCATTGGAGATGGCGCTGTGCATCGTTTAAAACAACGTAAAATATTGTAAACTAATATAAAAATCAAAATTTAGAAGCTTAATGGTACGGTAATGGATCCCCGAAAATAAGGAACTCCCAAAGGGATGATGTACTATTTTTTTATCGTATACAATTTTTTTTACATCTACTTATATTGCAAACGAATATTAACATGTAAATTTGGAAGCTAAATGAAACGACGACGATTCCTTGAAACTAAGGAATCCGCAAGAGTTCTCATAGGAACATCAAAAAACCTTAACTCAATGGCTCTAAATATTGCAGCGACTATTTTTATCATCGATGGAATTCACATCAGACACTTTGTTAATGTTCATTTTGGAAAGATGAAGGGGTTTCATCAATTTAAATGACAAATTTGTTTATCAATAGTAAGACTAATATGAAATAAAGCGTAATAAAAATTTGACACCGCCCCGGTAACATCTCCGTGGCGTAGCGGTATAACTAACTACTATGAATATTTAATGATGCAAAAAATGAAGTCCACGCGGACGAAGTCGCGGGGCAAAAAGCTAGTAAAATATAAATTAATAATATACAATAAATCTCTTACATTATAATTTAATTTGCTGTGTAGTGTCGGCTGAGAATAGCACTACCCCATTTCTTCCGGTGGGTGTACGTAAGAGGCGACTAACGGTATTGGGGCTTTTAAGGTATTTTTGGGCGATGCGGTTGGAGACCCATCACCAACAACCTTTATTTTACTATCGTCTCCCCACTCAACTTTCCAAAAGCGGCTGGGGAATTTCTAATTCCTTAGCACTGGCTACCCCTTCTTGGGACTTACAGCCGTGAGTACATGTTTATGTATGTATGTATAATTTAACTTACATTTGCATGAGATGTTGCTAATATAATTTATAAGACTGCCAAACTCTTAGGTTTTCTATTAAAGTTCCCCTTTTGAAGCTATGAAATTATAAACGAGGTCACTATTATTGCAAAAACAGAGGTTTCATCGAAAACTTTTTCTTATTTCTTATTCCTTTTCGGTTTCCCTAACAACAAGCACTAAAATATTATCGTCTGAAAGAAAGAAAACTTATATAATGTCGTTTAGTTGGACTGTCGCTGTGGGTTATATGATTTTATTATTGTACAAAGACTTTATTCAGGATAGACATCGACAGGTGGTTTTTGGAGACCCATCACCTACGATCCTTTATTATTCTTATTATAAATGTGGCATTTGGAAAATTGAGTGGGGAAAAGATGGTAGAATAAAGGTTGTTGGTGATGGGTCTCCAACCGCATCGCCCAAAAATCCCTTAAAAAGACCCAAGTCCGTTAGTCGCCTCTTACGTACACCACCGGAAGAAATGGGGTAGTGCTATTCTAAGCCGACACTACACTACTAAATTATATCATGTCTAATGGTATCTCAAATTACTAAGCTTTGATTTACTCCGTTTTTTATTCATGTTTTATGAGTACAACAAAGCCCATGTCGTAACTTAGTTAAATGGGTAATTAATAGGTAAAAAAAGACTAAAATCATAAATAAGTCCTTATTTTGAGCTAAATATAGATAGAGTTGTATAGCTAGCAGTTCAGACAAAACCTAAAACTTTAGTGAAAACGGGCTTAAAATGATAAGTATTAAGTAATATTTTTGTTTTTAATAAAGTAGGGTTAACATTCCAGATTAATTAAAATTTAATATGCGGTGTAATTATATCCAAATTACTAAAAATTTGTGGTTTTACAATCTGATTTGCATAAACGCTGATGTATTACCTAGTTCGAGTTGACATAACATAGCTTACAACCATGACTACTTTGTGAATATGTTGGTATCTTTCTTTTAGTAAAATTTGTTGCATTTACATACATACAGATACTCACGGCTATAAATCCCTAAAAGGGGTAGCCAGAGCTAAGGAATTAGAAATTCCTCAGCCACTTTTGGAAATGATAGTGGGGAAAAGATGGTAAAAGTAAAGGTTGTTGGTGATGGGTCGCCAACCGCATCGCCCAAAAATCCCTAAAAGCCCCAGTTAGTGGCCTCTTACGTACACCCACCGGAAGAAATGGGGTAGTGCTATTCTAAGCTGACACTACACAGCATCTAGTATCTTTCTTTTAGTAAAATTTGTTGCATTTACATAGTTACTCATAATCACGCTGTTTATTGACATTGGGGAAAGCCGAGACTATTGATCACTACTTTGCACTATCCTGGCAAATCTAATTACTATACTCACTTTTTTTTCTCACACATGCAGCAGTGATGTGCAGAAGTATCAGTACCTCTGCCAACCCCTTTGGGGATATTCGGTGTGAACGTTTGATTTTTGAGTCTAATCGAAGACTTTATCAAACTAAATATTCACCAGCACTGCCGCTGGGGTGCATAATTGGAACAGTTGGGAAAACATGGACTATCATTTCTTCGCAGCGCAGGTCGTCTGTCACCGCATGGAGCCATCAATGTTATCATCATTTGAGCTTTTACCATGTTCAATGTACCATGAGGTCTAGCACGACTGTTATTTTATCGTTACGCTATCGGTTAGAATGAAATACATACATACATACATATACTCACGGCTATAAATCCCTAGAAGAGGTAGCCACAGCTAACGAATTAGAAATTCCTCAGCCATTTTTGGAAGTTGCGTGGGGAAAAGATGGTAAAATAAAGGTTGTTGGTGATGGGTCTCCAACCGCCTCGCCCAAAAATCCCTTAAAAAGCCCCAATACCGTTAGTGGCCTCTTACGTTCACCCACCGGAAGACATGGGGTAGTGCTATTCTAAGCCGACACTACACAGCTACACAGCATCTAGTATCTTTCTTTTAGTAAAATTTGTTGCATTTACATAGTTACTCATAATCACGCTGTTTATTGACATTGGGGAAAGCCGAGACTATTGATCACTACTTTGCACCATCCTGGCAAATCTAATTACTTTACTCACTTTTTTTTCTCACAAAAGCTCTTTGATTTTTTTAATTATAAAATTTGTATCGTCTTATCTTGCACCAGGTGACAATGTGACGTGATGTGCAGAAGTATTAGTACCTCTGTCAACCCCTTTGGGGATATTAGGCGTGAAGGTTTGATTCTTGAGTCTAATCGAAGACTTTATCAAACTAAACATTCATCAGCACTGCCGCTGGGGTGCATAATCGGAACAGTTGGGAAAACATGGACTATCATTTCTTCGCAGCGCAGGTCGTCTGTCACCGCATGGAGCCATCAATGTTATCATCATTTGAGCTTTCACCATGTTCAATGTACCATGAGGTCTAGCACGAACGTTATTTCATCGTTACTCTATCGGTTAGAATGAAATATACTATGTAAGTGCGAAATAGATAGCTGTTTTATACCACGCGATATCTAGTTAAAAGTTTGCTGTGTAGTGTCGGCTTAGAGTAGCACTACCCCATTTCTTCCGGTGGGTGTACGTAAAAGGCAACTAACGGTTTTGGGGCTTTTAAGGGATTTTTGGGCGATGCGGTTGGAGACCCATCACCAACAACCTTTATTTCACCATCTATTCCCCACGCACCTTCCAAAAGTGGCTGAGGAATTTCTAATTCCTTAGCTCTGGCTACCCCTTTCTTGGGATTTATAGCCGTGAGTATATGTATGTATGTATCTAGTTAAAAGGTCGCTCGTACTAGTGCTGCTAGCTGCCCTTTAGTTTACTTTTTTAGAACTTTAACGTTTTTGTGATGATGATAAGGGACTTGAAGGGACTGTCTTGATTTCTCAGAGAAATGATAAGACGTTAGTTTTGGATGTTACATTATATTCCCATGATTTAAACAACATATGAAGTTAATCTAATATTATTGTATTATTAAATATTCAGTATGTATCAGGTATATTATTTTATAGTCAGCTCGTTGGTTATGGTGTTCCATTTTTAAAATTATTTCCATGAGCTCTTCATATATTATCATACATCTTTGTTTTATCCTAAAGCATTATTCATGGTGTGGCTTATGTGAAAAATCCCATTGTAATTTTATTTGAGAACTGACGTAATCTACTAAAAGACAGATATAAATTATATCACGTGACTAAGTATGCACTCACTCATATAGGTGTCCCTACTATATTTGCCCTCTTTATTCATACATACATATACACACGGCAATAAATCCCTAGAAGGGGTAGCCAGAGCTATGGTATTAGAAATTCCTCAACCACTTGTGCAATTTAAGTGGGAAAAAGATGGTAAAATAAAGGTTGTTAGCGATGGCTCTCCAACTGCATCGCCCAAAAATCCATTGAAAAGCCCCAATACCCTTAGTCGCCTCTTACATACACCCACGGGAAGAAACGGGGTAGTGCTATTCTAAGCCGACACTGTCCAGATTTTATACTATGCCTAATTATTTTAACGAAAACTTAACAGGAGCAAAACCAGCAATTTTATTCTACCCAAGTTTTTATTGATTATTTGGTGCCCATCATTACTGCTTCGTTCAGTAGGGATAAGCTAATGTAGTATAATGCTTCTTCTCACGTTACGTGATTGGTTTTTTGTGATGGTCAATTTATTTTTATTATGTCAAACTAGCGTTTGGTTTCGTCGCATAGAAAATCTTTTGTGAAGTAAAAACATGTAAATAAACTGAAATTGTACAAACCATGTTTTGAAAAAATTAAAAAATGTGAATGTAAAGAGTTTCTTTGTTGCTTCTTCTCCTTACGAACACCTTCCGAAGCAACGGACTAATGATAAATTAAAAAATTTGACGTTCAAAAAATGTTAGTTTTTAACTTAATTGTGAAGAATAAACTTTTTGACTTTTTTTTTTTACTTTTTAGAAATTAATAAAATGATGGAAAATATATATTTAGTGCAAGAAATCATCTAACGAGACTTATCGTCAAGTTAGTAAATCCTATGCCAAATGTTTTTTTTTCATATTTTTTATACTTTATATTTATAATGCATTTTTATATTTATAATGACAACTAAACGAAGCTCAAAAATAAAAAATCACAAGATGTACGCTTTTATTATATTTGCTGATGATACATGTTTGTTAGTTGCTAATGATAAGCCACAGGTAGCACAGGAGCATATACAGCACGACTTTGACCAGCTGTGTAAGTGGTCACATGACATGGGACTAGCCATAAATTATAACAAAACCAAAATTATGCATATACATTCTCCGTTTTTGAAAACAAATCATATCACTAAAGTTAAAGCCCACGAACACAGCTGTTTACACGGGAGTGCTGGTGTGTGTGCTTGTGATTATTTGGAATTGGTAAACCAGCATGTGTACTTGGGCATAATAATCGACCATAAATTCAATTGGGGACCCCACATCGATCATGTCTGTACTAAACTCAGAGCGATAATGGCAAAATTAAATATTCTGAAATACAAGTTACCGTATGGCACCCTAAGGCTACTGTATATGGCATTAGCAGATTCAACAATTAATTACGGCCTTTCTTGTTATGGTAGAACATACAAAACATATCTATGCAAAATATATGATTTACAAACAAGAATCTTAAAACTAATTGTACCTTTCAAAACTAAACATATTTACAAAGACAGGTATGATGAGCTATTTGAATTCTGCAAATTATTAAATGTCTTCGATAAAGTAAAAATTAATATTATTTCAGCATATCATAAACAAATTAACAATCTAAGTAGAAACAAAAGAAATGATAATTTAAGATCTCTGTCATATATGCCGCTGTATTCAAAACCTAAATGTAATAATATGTATGGAGAAAGAGTATGGAGCTACATCATGCCAAATATGCTTAACAATCTACCGAAAACTATTGTAACGAAACTGCAAAATAAAAATAAAACTCAGATTTTATCTATATTAAAAAATCATTTTTCTAAATGCTGTGATGTATAAATGCACATGTCTTTTTTCTATTTGTTTATGTATTGTTTTTAGAATATAAGTATACATAAATATGTATTTAAATAAAAAGCCGAGCTGACAGTCTAATAAAAATCTAAAAGGTTTTCAGACTGTCTGGCCAAGTGTTGTAAATATTTTTTGAAATAAACAGTGTTAAATTTTAAAAAAAAATTGTTTTATTATATTATCGAGTAAAATTTAAAATCCATTTCATCTTCTTACACCAATGTGGTCGGTGGAATGTTAATCTTTTCAAACTTGAAAATTGAGCACAGTTTTGGAATATTCACAAAGCGCGCACCTGGGCCAGTTTCAGTTTTGAATTTGAAGGTAAATGACTTTATTTTACTTTGCGCGGTATTATATAATTTGGTTTCTGCTGTTTTCCACAAATTTTAATGGTTTCTGAAATGTAAACAAAAATTTTGGATATATTTTTTCTGCAAATTTCATAATTCTATTATTCAAATATGCCTGGAAAATTATTCATAGTAGTAGGTATCATTCAATACATCTGTATTTCAAATGAATCAAAAATGATTTTTTGGAATAGTGATTATTCGGAAAAGCAATATTGCGGAATTAAGGTATATCTGGTTTTTGATTCTGTGGGAATCCGTTCTAGTGGTTAATCTTAATGATAGTAAAGAAAAAAAAAGTAAGAATATGGAATTTGAAATTTCGGTGAAACAATATTATGGCGATAAAAAAAAGTCGATTAGTTTTCGGTACAATAATATTAGGGTTTAAAAGTTTCGGATATACAGTATGTAACCCCCAGGCCTACCAAATAATTTCATTTAAATCGGTTCAACCGTTTCCGACAAACACTGTGAAGACGTGAATTTTATATATTAAAATGTTGGTCATAAGGACATGATTTTACTATAACATATTTTATTATTATCATAAGCTATCGTACTGCCCCCGATTCGCACAGGTGTGTATATCACGAAGAATAAAAGAGCTCATATGAAAAGATTGATGGATGTGAATGAAGCTAGAGAGGTTTGCCAGGATCGTACAAAGTGGCGATCGATAGTCTCTGCCTACCCCAATGGGAACTAACGGCGTGAGAATATGTATGTATGTATGTGTATATCAGTCTTTAAATTTAAATTAAAAGAAAGTAAAAGTTTTCTACATATATTTTGTATAATTATATATTAATATCATTTAATCAATATTTTCTGATTTCACGAATCCATAAATATAGACAAACATATGTATGTATGTATGTTTTATGAGAGATTTTGTGGTTTACTAAAAAAAAATTTAAAAACCGTGAGCAACCGTAATAGCTCAGTAGGTAGAACACCGCTTATCGAGCAGACGATGAGGGTTCAAATCCGGGGTCGGGCCTACATAAAATTTGTCTTTTCTAAAGTCATATGTGTGGTTAATTTATCATTGTTGTTAACGGTCAGGGAAGCACCCTGTCAAGAAACCCCCATAGCTAAATTATACTTAGACATACATACATATACTCACGGCTATAAATCCCTTGTAGGGGTAGCCAGAGCTAAGGAATCTCCTCAGCCACTTTTGGAAGTTGAGTGGGGAAAAGATGATAAAATAAAGGTTGTTGGTGATGGGTCTCCATCCGCATCGCCCAATAATCCATTAAAAACCCCAATACCGTTAGTCGCCTCTTACGTACACCCACCGGCAGAAATGGGGTAGTACACTATCCAAGCAAAACGTACTCTGAACGCCAGGTTACAATGTCACGTGATTTTCAGAAGTATAAGTACCTCTACCGAACCCCTTCAGTTTTAATTTATTTGAGATTTCAAAAAGGGTAGCCAGAGCTAAGGAATTAGAATTCCCTCAGCCACTTTTGGAAGTTGCGTGGGGAAAAGGTGGTAAAAATAAAGGTTGTTGGTGATGGGTCTCCAACCGCATCGCCCAAAAATTCCTTAAAATGCCCCAATACCGTTAGTCGCCTTTTGCGTACACCCACCGGAAGACATGGGGTAGTGCTATTCTAAGCCGACACTACACAGCTATTTCTGATTCCTTAGCTCTGGCTACCCCTTCTAGGGATTTATAGCCGTGAGTATATGTATGTATGTATGTATGAGATTTCAAAACTAGGTCTCGTTTTGAAACTACTACGAGTATAACCCACGCTATCTATATAAACGGGACTTGCTAAGCTTACATAGGTGCACGAAACTTATTTATTTAACAGAGAGGACTTAAAGTTGAATATGACTTGCGAAACTTTAGTACTGATTTCTACGTGATTACTTTTACAAGTAAGCAAATACGTACGTACGAAATACGTATATGTGTAGATGCACAATAACATACATATACTCACGGCTATAGATTATCAATTCTTCAGCCACTTTTGGAAGTTGAGGGGTCTCCAACTGCATCGCCCAAAAATCCAATAAAAAGCCCCAATACCCTTAGTCGCCTCTTACGACACCCGTAGGTAGAAAGTAGGTACAATAACTTCATGCATTACTAATTCTGTGCATGCATGCATTGCTTTTTAGTGTCGGCTTAGAATAGTACTACCCCATTTCTTCCCATGGGTGAACGTAATAGGTGACTAAGGGTATCGGGGCTTTATAAGTGTTTTTTGTGGGATGTGGTATGAGACCTATCACCAAAACCATTTGTTTTATAATTTTTTGCCTACGAAACTTCCACAAGTGGCCGAAGAATTTTCTGTTTATGAAGCTCTGGCGACCCTTTTTAGGGATATTATAAGCGAGAGTATATATATGTAATATGTATGTATAGACCCTTTATAGCCGTGAGTTTTTGTATGTATGTATGGACCAATTCTCTCAATAAGAATGAATTTGCCGTGTAGCGCCGTCTTAGAATGTCGCTACCCCTTTCTACCCACGGGAGTCGTAAGAGGCGCCTAAGGGTATTGGGGCTTTTTATTGGATTTTTGGGCGATGCGGTTGGAGACCCATCACCAAAAACCTATATTTTTACCATCTTTTCCCCACTTAACTTCTAAAAGTGGCTGAGGAATTTATAATTCCGTAGCCTTGGTTACCCCTTCTAGGGAAATATAGCCGTGAGTATATGTATGTATGTATTTTTATGTGTATCGTACCACACGTTTTGACAGACCAATATTGTTGGGGATTCGTTGCTGAATAGTAAAAGCAAAACGTATAATTTGTCCGGTCTGTCTATCTTTCCGTATGTCACAGCAATGTATCTCCGCAATTGTTATGCAATGGAGTTTTCGAGATAGATGTATTTTGTGAATGGATTAAAGATTTAGTACGAAAATTAAAAAGAAAAAGTTACGTACATGAGTTTTTTTTTACTAGTAACAGTTTAGAAGATGACAGTTTCCGTACTTATTTCTTAAGATAATTTTCTGTCGCTTCTTCCCCGCTGTTGCTCACGAAACGTGACACTATATTACGTGCACTCATCTGACATAGTCTTATAAGTTATATTATATTAATTAAATACCACTTTTGGGCACATAGAGAGGATGGATGATAGAAAATTGGTAAAAAGAATCTATAGAGCTAGTGTGGATGGTAATGTTAGTAGAGGACGACCACGGAGAACACACTTGGACCAAATTGAGAGTGTGCTCAAAAAGGCTGGCGTCCGAAGTGTGAAGAATAAAAGAGCATGTATGAAAAGATTGATGGATGTAAACGAAGCTAGGCGTACGAAGTGACGATCAATAGTCTCTGCCTACCCCAATGGGAACTAATGGCGTGAGTATATGTATGTATGTATGTATGTACCACTTAAAATAATTAGTGGGACTATTATTCATTGCCCATTTTTGATATAAATAGGGTCATTGTTAAACTGAGTGCTTATACATATAAAAAGTAAAAATCTAAATCCTTTCTGTCAGAAACTTGACAAGAGTAATAGTTGATCGCTGAGCTATCAAGGTTCTAATATTATTTTGTAAATATATAATTTCACTTTAACCTATTTAAAGCACATCAACAAATGGACTCGCTACCGAAACAAGAACCAAATTGCGAGTTATTCAACGAAAAGTGAAACGAAATTGTACCGCCATTGTGTACCTTGAAGCTTGAGCCTTCAAAAATTTCAAAAGTGAAACGCAATCTGAAACTACTGCCTTTTATTTGAACGAATGCACAATACTGAGTTTGAGAGCCCTCAAAACTGTTTTCAACATGTGTTTACTGAGCCGTATGCGAAAGGTAATTCAGTGGCGTACTCAGTATCTACGTCTCGGGTGATAGGATTTTGGTGAATGTATACGGATTCTGATGTTTATGTCTTAGGGGTTAGATGCAGATGTACTCTGAATCTTACAATTTAAATGTATTATTACTCCCGATTTTTATCCGAATCCGCGACCTTTAAACCGCGAAGGCGGTAATAATATTCAAAGTAATTGTAAAGTACATTACGTCCTCTGATGTTCCGGACTACAAAGTTTTGTGAAAATTAATATATAATTTATAAATTAATTATAATATTAATTTTATTTTTTTATTTTTATATTATAAAATAGTGGATCGTCCCAGCTTCGCACGGATAGCGTTGTTTTTTTAAATATCTGAGGTTTCTTTCTTCAGTCCCTGCTTAAGCATTGTGAAATTCAGCGCAATGTTTTCAATTTATTTAATTTATAGCACTCCCTAAACAGTGTAGTTTGGTGATTTTGAATGCGCTTTAATGAACGGTTCAGTATTTCCATGAAATATCAAATTTTGGAATAAAACGCTATGAAGTATTTATAACAATCTGAAAAATAAATCATTACGTGATGTAGGATGCAACTACTGGCGCCATCTAGTATGTTATATGTAAATTAGTAAAGATTTGGTTTTGGTCACGGGCGCGCTGGCTTATTTTATGTATAATTTCGGTGTTTGTCTACCGATTTCTTTGATTCTTTTTTTATTGAATAGGTAGGCTTTTTTAAATTAGGGATGAGTGAGAGGTTTACAAACGTAAGAGTAAACAAATATAATCAGAATGTTCCGAAATGCTAAGCTATCAGGAATTACACGTGTTATTGTGAGTCAATTTATGCAGAATTTTTCCTTCATACATGATTACTATGTAAGTTTAACCATTAAGGCTGCACACGCGACGGAAGCTTAAAAAATGGAGTAACTTCTCCCGTTTTCCCAAAATTTCCCAAAATTCCCCTTTACTACTCTGCTGGAAAGTATACGAAAACCTGCGCAAGAGTATGAAGAATAATTGTACCAAGTTTCGTTAGAATCCGTCGAGTAGTTTTTGTTTCCATAAGGAACATACAAACCGACAGACAGACAGACAGACAAACAAAAAATTTACTGATTGCATTTTTGGCATCAGTATCGATCCCTTATCATCACCTGATAGTTGTTTTAAAAATATATTTCATGTACAGAATTGACCTCTCTACAGATTTATTTATAAGTATTGATATGTACGTATATATATTTACCTTCTTCTTGTAGTGTTAATTTATTTTTGTTGTAATTACTTATTTATGTTTGAAGCGCAGACTCTATTATAATAAGTAATGTAATTGGTTTCCCAAGATACAGGCTGTGCCTAGTTTGGAAACCCATGTAAATGAACAAAGCTGTATTTCTTTTAATAAATGTATTTTTACTTACTTTTTACTATGAGACGAAACAAATATATGTCAGTAATGCCAGTTTGCTTATAATGTTTTCCCACACTATTAATACATAGATAAAGAAGAAAATAACTTATAAATAAAAAATATATTTGATTTAAACACGGTTTAAAGCGGATCCTACCTATCCCGTGCCTCTCAGCATGTCATATAAATCTTATACTGAACAAAATTATTGGCATATAATTAAACAAAATCTGCGTATTGCTATTGTTCAAATATGTACAATTGTTATATCATATTCATAATCATATTATTATCTACAAAGCTTGTTTCTAGTATGATTTAAATTATTTTATCCATAATACTTGTATTAGAATAACACACAACTAATAAAACATAATAAATTTCACATCGTCAATACTATATCGTTATACTTGTTTTATTTGTTGGTTTTGACTATTTAGTGTAACAAAACTTACCCATTTGGATTTCCTTACGATTTTTTCCTTCACCGTTAACTATCATAATAAATTTACCACTCATATATATGACTTTAGAAAAGACAAATTGTTGTAAGCTTGCCCCGGGATTTGAACCCTCATCGTTTGCACGATAAGTGGTGTTCTACCCACTGAGCTATCTCGGTTGACAGTGGAGCTTTATCGATTTTTATTGCTCCCTAACGTTTGCACCAGCCGGGCAAGCACGAGCGCTATTTTATCGACACGATAACGGTTAGAATGAGATGGCAGTATAGGATACTAAGTAAGTGCGTAAGAGATGGCTGCTTTATCCCACGCGATAACTAGTTTAAACACCGCTCGTACTAGCCGGGCTGATCCTAAAAATCATCTTGGTTATTATCTTTATTCTGTCACCAATCGTGTTCTCTTAACTTGACCTACTTTTAGGAAACCACAAACTTGATTCCTGTTTACCTTGTCAGGCCTATCTAAACAACGCCTGCCAATTAATTTTGACTAATCTATTTAAAAAGCTAGAGGGTATGTTCGATGTTTTGCTGTGAATTAGTATTAAATCAAGCTCAGAAAATCATCACTTTAACTATTGTATTGTTGAACAGAGATCTCAAAACTATTTACTTAAGCTCATGTCCATCAGTGTCTGATTTAATAAATTAACCGTTTTAAAACGAATGCACAAAAGCATAAAATATAAAATGCATTATTTTTTCATGTGCCATAATCGATTAAGAAAGTTATATATATACAATATAAGTGGGTGGTATTGTTAATAGAGGACCAGATAGAAAACGTTCCTATAAAGGCGGGGGGGTCCGAAGTGAAGAATAAAAGAGCATGTATGAGAAGAATAATTAATGTAAGGGAAGGAAGAGATATTTGACAACATCGTGCTAAGTGGCGATCAATAAGCTCTGCGTAGGTAGCCCAATGGGAATAGCAAGCGTGAGTATGAGTAAAAAAAAAGTCAAAAAGTTTATTCTTCAAAATTAAGTAAATTTTTTAAATTTGTCATTAGTCCGTTGCTTTGGAAGGTGTTCGTAAAGAGAAGAAGCAACAAAGAAACTCTTTACATTGTACAACATGGTTTGTACAATTTCAGTTTATTAACATGTTTTTACTTTATAAAAGGTTTTCTATGCGACAAAACCAAACGCTAGTTTGACATAATAAAAATAAATTGTCCATCACAAAAAATCAATCACATAACGTGAGAAGAAAAATCCTCACCAGACAATTATTCCTGGGACTAACGAAGTAAGTAAGTACGTCAATTTATATGCGCGACACAATACAACACAAAAATACAAGTTTTTGTCCATCTGTCTATTTGTTCCGGCTAATCGCTGAAAAGGAGAGAGGCCACTTTTATACTTTATTATATTAGAATAGGATAGCTATGATTAGAATCAAAACGATTATGACCCGAGCCGAACGTGATTTAAAGAATGCACCTTTGGAGGATCACCTAACTCGGATGAAAGACCTTAATGCGACTCTGGTGACTTCACGAATCATATACAAAATGTGTTGACTTTTATTCCTGTGCAAGTTCTGGATTTTAGGGATATTCGGGAAGTATTTCGGACATTGATGCAATCTCACGAAAATCTTGATGCGTTAAACTGATTTTAGAGAAAGAGTGTTCCATATGTTTTTAGCAATTTCAACATGTTTTATATCCTTTTTTGTTTTATTATAGTTTTATCTTAAAACTATAAATAAAACTATACTTGTAATAATCTTTTTTTTTAAACTAACTTTTTAAATGCAACAATTAAAATAATATAATTTAAATGCTTTTTTATACTTATATAACGGGACGGGGTTTGAAGTATTTATTTCATGTGCTTCATTTTACTTATAGAATAGAATAGAACAACTCTTTATTGTACATCAAACACAAATTTACAAAAGAAATTATCATATAGTTTACAGTGAGGTACAATCGGCGGTCTTATCGCATATTACATTTTACATTTGGTATACGATTATAATACATCTATTTTATCTCTAACCATTGAAAGTTGTGTAAGCTTTATCAAGCATTTTCCGATTAAATAAGTTGGTAATGTATTTATAAACCAATTACTTTTCTCTGATCACATATTTTTAAAAGCTCTGTTAGCCAATGTTTTGAGATTATTTGCTAAAACAGCCATAAATAAAATAGACAATTAAAATATATTGACTTTGATGAAAAAATATAAAACATATTTTCTAAAAACAAACACAAATTATTCAAATAACCAACACTAATCATCCAGGACAAAATACAACTACTTTACTTTCAAATAGAAGACATAATATTACAGAACCCTCAAAGGAAATAATTTCCTGGAAGCCTTCAACGTCGGAAGCAAATGAACTAAATATGCTCGCAACTTGTCAAGAGCTTTGCTCTCGTTAACGTCCCACTTGATATCCAAATAAGATACAAACTCCGACTTGCTCTTTACGTCTGCTTTTTTCCTCTTGCATCTTAATAAGTACTGAAAAGTGGCAATTGTTTGGATTTTTGATTCTATATGGATGAAGTTTTTTTTATTTATACATACATACATATACTCACGGCTATAAATCCCTAGATGGGGTAGCCAGAGCTAAGGAATTAGAAATTCCTCAGCCACTTTTGGAAAGTTAAGTGGGGAAAAGATAGTAAAATAAAGGTTGTTGGTGATGGGTCTCCAACCTCATCGCCCAAAAATCCCTTAAAAGCCCCAATACCGTTAGTCGCCTCTTACGTACACCCACCGGAAGAAATGGGGTAGTGCTATTCTAAGCCGACACTACACGGCACTTTTAACTTATGTTACGTTTTTATCGCTATCCTATTTTATCAGCTAACTCTGTCGGTTAGAATGAGATAAAAGATCACGATACTATTTAAGTTTGAAAGAGATAGCTGTTTTATACCACGCAATATCTAGTTAAAAGGTTTCTCGTGCAAGACATTCTGGATTGTATTGTCTAACTATATTTATTACTAGTGGATCGTCCCAGCTTCGCACCGTGTAGTATACTTAATTCACCTGAGTTAATTCACCTAGGTGAATTACATATACTATTCATAAATTTTATTCACCTAGGTGCATTAAGTATACAATATTATATATTATAATAGACGAGACATATCGTGGAATCATATACCGTATTTGGACTTGCAAAATTTTCGCGTGGTTAAAATCATCAAGAGGTAAAAACACTTAGATTATTTATGCAAAATGTTGCTAATTTTAATCAAAATTCTTATTACTAGGCAAGTACTAGGAGTTCATAGGATCATAAGAAATATCCCTAACGCAGGATCACGTTGTAAGGTATGTGATGTGATTGTGATTCATAATGTTAACAAAATTTCATAGAAGAAGCGAAGTGAGTAATTTACATACATTGGGGTAGGCAGAGACTATTGATCGCCACTTTGTACGATCCTGGCAAATATCTCTAGCTTCGTTTACATTCATCAATCTTTTCATACATTCTGATATTCTTCATACTTCGGACGCCGGCCTTTTTGAGCACACTCTATTTGGTCCAGGTGTGTCCTCCGTGATCGTCCTCTACTCACATTACCTTCCACATTGGCTCAAAGTGAGTTATTTGTTAAATAAAAAAAACCATACCGTGACACAATCGTTTTCTAGAATTGAAAAAATATATTATAAATGAAATTATTTAACGAACCATCTCTAAAAAAATGACCCACTGTTATTTGGCCATCTAAAAGGCGTAACTGATATTCGCAAATTATCTTGTCATTAATTTTCACACTTCAAATTCAACATAACATAACATAAACGTTCACGCCGGATATCCCCGAAGGGGTTGGCAGAGGTACTAATACTTCTGAACATCACGTGACTTTGTCACCTGGTGTTCAGAGTACCCACGTTTTGCATGGACAGTGTACTCACATGATAGGGGGCAGGCCTATCGCCGTTTTGTACGAATACACTGTCACATGACTAAGTACAACTCAGCCATGTGGGTTTCCTCACGATGTTTTCCGTCACCGTTAACAACCATGATAAATTAACCACACACATGTCTTTAGAAAAGACAAATTGGTGTAGGCCCGACCCAGGATTTGAACACTAGTCGTTTGCACGATAACCGAGTGTTCTACCCACTGGGCTATCACGGTTGCAATTCAAGTGCCAAGAAATTTATTTATAAAAGTTTAAATATCATTGGGTGAATAAAGTTTACTATAAGTGCATTTAAAGCACCTAGGTGAATTAGGTGAATAAAGTTTATTTCTTGTATACTTAATGCACCCAGGTGAATAAAATTTATGAATAGTATATGTAATTCACCTAGGTGAATTAACTCAGGTGAATTAAGTATACTACACGCTTCGCACGGGTAGCGTTGTTTTTTTAAATATCTGAGGTTTCTTTCTTCAGTCACTGCTCAAGCATTGTGAAATTCAGCGCAATGTTTTCAATTTATAAAATTTATAGCACTCCCTAAACAGTGTAGTTTGGTGATTTTGAATGCGCTTTAATGAACGGTTCAGTATTTCCGTTTATTGGCAGAATTTTGGAATAAAACGCTATGAAGTATTTATAACAATCTAAAAAATAAATCATTACGTGATGTAGGATGCAACTACTGGCGCCATCTAGTATGTTATATGTAAATTAGTAAAGATTTGGTTTTGGTCACGGGCGCGATGGCTTATTTTATGTATAATTTCGGTGTTTTTCTATCGATTTCTATGATTCTTTTTTTAATGAATAGGTAATAACGTTACCTTTTTTAAATTAGGGATGAGTGAGAGGTTTACAAACGTAAGAGTAAACAAATATAATCAGAATGTTCCGAACTGCGAAGCTATCAGGAATTACACGTGTTATTGTGAGTCAACCGTAAAAGATAGACATAAACTGTTGAGATTTTTTTTTAGATAATTTTATGAAGAATATTTCTTTCATAAATGATTTCTATGAAGTTTAACCATTAAGGCTGCACACGCGACGGAAGCTTAAAAAATGGAGTAACTTCTCACGTTTTCCCAATATTTCCCAAAATATCCCTTTACTACTCTGCTGAAAAGTATACAAAAACCTGCGCAGGAGTATGAAGAATAATTGTACCAAGTTTCGTTAAAATCCGTCGAGTAGTTTTTGTTTCCATAAGGAACATACAAACCGACAGACAGACAGACAGACAGACAAAAATTTTACTGATTGCATTTTTGGCATCAGTATCGATCCCTTATCACCACCTGATAGTTATTTTGAAAATATATTTCATGTACAGAATTGACCTCTCTACAGATTTATTATAAGTATAGATAGATAAAAAGGAAAGATTTTGCCTTTCGTCAACGTCCCTTGATATCCAAATAAGATACTAACTCCGACTTTCTCTTTACGTCTGCTGTTTTTTTTTTCATCTAAATATGTACTGAAAAGTTGTAACGTTACTTCTCACTCCTGGGATGCTATAGCCACCCAGAAGCCAGAAGTAACTAAGAGAAGAAAAAAAGAAAAAGGATAATGAATAATAGAAGAGATATATATCACAACATTTATTATAAATAAAAAGAAACAGTAAAACAATCCTAATAAAACCTATCAAAAACACTAAACCTATCATTATAATATAATATAAAAAACTCAGCTTTAGCGTCAGCTCCTGCTGCGATGGGTGGCGATTTTAAAACTGAAACCAAGCGCCTCCGGGCGCCTGCGTCAGGAAGGGTAGCTCGACGGGGTAAGGGTTGCGACTCCAGCTTTCTGACTGCGTCAACCAGGGCAGCTCAAGAGTAAGGGGCTGCGACTCCAGGAAGCTTGAGTCAACCAGGGCAGCTCAAGAGTAAGGGGCTGCGACTCCGGGAAGCTTGCGTCATCCAGGGCAGCTCAAGAATAAGGGGCTGCGATTCCAGACGGGTATAAATTGAGGATATATAAAGTCAGTTCAGAATATTGTTTCTGACATTTTTTCAGTTTCTTCCATAATAATGATGATGCCCCCATCGCCCCAGGAGCTGAATCCAGACTGACTTCTGCAAACAAGCATGACCAACTTAAAATTTTGAATTAACCTATTTTTTTTAAAAGGATTAAAATATTCCTTAAAAGAGGTAACACAGAAAGTAGTCTAAATTACAAGGAGAGATTTTTACTCATTTAGGATTATATATTAGAAAACAAAATAAGGAAAGACGATAAATTAAGAACATTATCTATCCACTTACAATATTAAACAATACATTCATATTAAATTTTAACAAAAATTTAGAAAATTAAATTAAATAAATTGTAAGTCTACAACCTAACACTAGCAGCCTTCTTGCAGAAAACTAATGGTTGAGAGGAAATTTAGAAGAATAAAAATTAATATCTGACAATAAACAATATTGTCAAAATGATTATTTTCGAGAAAATCCTTAAACTTTTATGTCTTCGATATGACATTTACCTCTAGAACTATTTTGGTCTTCTAAGAGGTATATCAAAGGGAAAAACTTCTCACATACATAACACAAAATACATTACAAAGTAACCATTGTTTATATTGTGTAGTAGCTGTGTAGTGTCGGCTTAGAATAGCACTACCCCATTTCTCCCGGTAGGTGTTCGTAAAAGGCGACTAACGACTTTTGGGCGATGCGGTTGGAGACCCATCACCAACAACATTTATATTACCATCTTTTCCCCACTCAACTTTCCAAAAGTGGCTGAGGAATTTATAGTTCCTTAGCTCTGGCTACCCCTTCTAGGAATATAATAATTGTGAGTATATGTATGTATGTATGTTTGTGTATTGTGTGGATATAGTTTTTTTTAAGGATTTTTGATTTATTACACTTTTTGATTCATTAGCTGACCCACGCTATTCTATACTAGAGATATTTGCCAGGATCGTAAAAAGTTGCGTTAGTTCCCATTGAGATAGTCTCTGCTTACCCCAATGGGAACTAACGACGTGAGTATAATTTAGAAAAGCATTATTTTGAATAGATAAGGAAAGACCAGCACTACTAAAATTCTTTATAATATTTAAACATCAGTTAACCTTTTGCAGTGAAATGCAAATTTCAAATAGACAATATGGCTGTGACAGTGATAGTATAATAGTTTGGTATCTGCTCTATAAACCGCTTCTAACATCTGCTGCACCAAGTAATAACGGTAAAGAAGGATAGGGTTGGGATCCTCTGTTTTAATATAATAAATAATTCATATTGACATCAAAATATATACAATGACTTTTTTATTAATACATACATACACATATACTCACGGCTATAGATCCTTGAAGGGGTAGCCAGAGAGAGCCAGAAAATTAAAAAATCCTCAGCCATTTTTGGAATGCTGTGTGGGGAAAAGATGTTGAAATAAAGGTTGTTTGTGATGGTTCTCCAACCGCATCGCCCAAAAATCCCTTATAAGCCCCAATACTGTAAGTCGCCTCTTACATACACCCACCGGAAGGTATGGGTTAGTTACACAGCAACTTTACTAAGCAGTACTTTTATTAATACTTAAACGGATATCCAAAAATCTTTAAACTAGCCACCGTATTATGAAAAAATGGTTTGGGACAATATTAATATCTTTTTACGGTAAACATATAAAAACACGTTTAGTCAAATCGGCATTTATATAGTTGATCAGTTCTAGTGTAGTGTCGGCATTCTATTTCCCCCATTTCTACCCCGTGATCGTAAGAGGCGTCTAAGGGTATAGGGGCTTTTTAAGTGTTTCTTGGGCGATGCGGCTGGAGACATTTATTAGTATCATCTTTTCCCCAATCAACTTCCAAAAGTGGCTGAGGAATTTCTCATTCCAAAGCTCTGGCTACCCCGTTAAGGGATTTATAGCCGTGAGTATATGTATGTATGTATCAGTTCTGGATTGAAACTATTGTAAATATCATATACAAAGATTTCGTCACCTTGCCAACCAAATATAAATTGTACTGTATTATCTAAAAACTTTTATTCAATATCCCTTTGATTACGAAATTAATTTTAACACTTAAAAAAACAGCCATTTAATTTATATTTTAACATAATACAAAATGAATTGATACTTTAAAAAATAGTTTGACATCAACATACTTACTTACTTACTTACTTATACTCACGCTCATTGTTCCCATTGGGGTAGGCAGAGACTATCGATCGCCACTTTGTACGATCCACGCAAATCTCTTTTGCTTCTGTTACATTCATCATTCTTCTCATACATGCTCTTTTATTCTTCTTATTTCGGACGCCGGCTTTTTTGTGCACACACTCTATTTGGTCCAGGTGTGTCCTCTGTGGTCGTCCTCTACTCACATTACCTTCCACGTTGGCTCTTTAGATCCCTTTAACCAGTTTACTATCATCCATCTTCTCTATGTGCCCAAACCACCTTAACATTCCTGTCTCTATCTTGCACACTACGTCATCTTTCACACCTAAACGTTCACGAATTACATTATTTTTCACTCTGCCGCACAACCTTACATTACATGTACTTCTGAGGGATCTCATTTCCACTGCATTCACCCTTGTTTTTATGCCTCTTTTGCCATGTCCAACATTCACTACCATACATCAGCGTAGGAACCTGTACAGAATTTTGAACATAAATTCATTATTCGCGCCATTCGCGCCTTTTCAGACAGAGACTGGCTCGACATTAGACTGCTAAACATAACATAACATAACATAAACGTTCACGCCGAATATTTTGAAGGGGTTGGCAGAGGATCTAATACTTTTGAACATCACGTGACTTTGTCACCTGGTGTTCAGAGTACCCACGTTTTGCATGGACAGTGTACTCACGTGATAGGGGGCAGGCCTATCGCCGTTTTGTACAAATACACTGTCACATGACTAAGTACAACTCAGTCATGTGGGTTTCCTCACGATGTTTTCCCTTACCTTTAACAACCACGATAAATTAACCACACATGTGTCTTTAGAAAAGACAAATTGGTGTAGGCCTGACCCGGGATTTGAACACTAGTCGCCTGCACGTTAACCAGTGTTCTACCCATTGAGCTATCACGTCGTTTAGACCGTTTATGGCTCTATTTACCGCATTTGGCTTTTTGACTAACTTTTACTTATCAACATATATATTATTTTAAACTGCGCCAACCCTAACCTCAAAATAACGTTATTGAATTGTATGACAGGATAACTTTTTACGAGCTCGTTACTTCACTGGAATGTCCGATATTCCTTGATATTCGTCAATCGGTAAACAGCTTTATAACACAGCCTGTGGGATTTAATGAGCTCTGGACCGTTAAAACTGACGTGCATTAAAAACCGAATTGATGTTGAAACACTATAGTGTGTTTTTATAAAAGTCGCTTGATAAGATTTATTTTTATTTATTTATTTGACGAAGTCCGTGGCTGAGTTGATAGGTGAATTCTCGGTCCGGACGTTGCGGGTGTGATCCCCGCTGAGAGCAACTTTTATGAGATGAGCATAATTGATTTATTCTTAGTCTTGCATGTTATTTATATATGTATTATATAATATTAAATATATCATTGAGTTAGTTTCCCACACTACAAGTTCTACTTAGTTTGGGGCTAACCTCATTTTTGTTTATATTTATATATAATATGTCCGAATATTTATTTTGTTTTTTTTTATTGAGAACCACAGTAAGATACAGGTTTATTAGGATATGGTAGAGGGGTGATCGATGGTCACAATCAACCCTCTAATGGAATAAGTATTAATGTTTAAGTAAATCTATAACATAAACATAAACGTTCACACCGAATATCCCCGAAGGGATTGGCAGAGGTACTAATACTTCTGAATATCACGTGACTTTGTCACCAGGGGTTCAGAGTACCAACATTTTGCATGGACAGTGTACTCACGTGATAGGGGGAGGCCTATCGCCGTTTTGTACGAATACACTGTCACATGAGTACAACTCAGCCATGTGGGTTTCCTCACGATGTTTTCCCTCACCGTTAACAACCATGATAAATTAACCACACATATGTCTTTAGAAAAGACAAATTGGTGTAGGCCCGACCCAGGATTTGAACACTAGTCGTTTGCACGATAACCGAGTGTTCTACCCACTGGGCTGTCACGGTTCATATTTTGTATATCTGTATTGTAAATAGACATTTATTTGGCAAATTAACATAACAAAATAGAATGTCACATAATCAAATCACAAAGATATAAAAATACTGGGATCAAAACTGTACACTAAATATTTTTAAAAATGATTGAAGATAGAATACAGTCATTAAGGCTAAATTTGCTATGTTTGCCAAAACATTTGTCTGTCTACTTGGTAAGACAGCATAATCCAATTTATTCTTCAATGCCTCTGTATACATACATATACGCACGGCCATACATCCCAAAAAGGGGTAGCCGGAGCTAGAAACTCTTGCAACACATTTAGAATTTGATAGGGGACAAGATGGTAGAAATAAAGTATCGTTGATGATGGGACTCCAACGGCAAAGCTCAAAAACCATTTCAAAAAGCCCCATACCCTTAGTAGCCTCTTACGACACTTGTAGGTAAAAAGGGGTGGTGACATTTTATACCGGCTTCACACGGCATCTAATCTTATTCTTATGGAACATTTGCTGTAGGCCTATCACCTATATTATGATAAAATTTATTGAAATCTTATTTAAAACAAAGACATTAACCTTTACAAATTTCAATTAACAGTGAAGTTTCATTCATAATTTGAAATATAAATGAAGTGGAATAAATATTGGTATATTTTAATTAAACGTTCAATAACAGTTGTATCAACTAATGAGTTTTTAGTGGCTTGAGTAAAATTGCTTATTGGGTATAAATATTTCATTGAAACGTATTTTATTTTATTTATTTAAAATCTTAAGTAAAGCCTTACAGCCATAAAGACTAAGTCGGCTTGTAACAAAGTATTCTTATAATTACTTATTAATATTATAAACTATTTACATTATTTATATCATCTGAGTCTGCCTGTCTGAGGAACAATGATTGAGCAATAAAGCTTAGTACTCTGTCACTACGTGGAGCAGTAAATTTTGAGCTGAAAATATCGTGAAAGAAGAAAAAGAGATTTTCTTTGCCACATGCAATGTCGGTTAGCAGTTCTTCACGAATAGACTCGTTTCTTGAACAAACTGTTAACAAATGGTGTCAGTTTTACGCATAAGATATAAAAAGTTATTAAGGGGCAAGTGATTTGAACGTACCCTGAAAGCTAGTAAAAGGTCTGATTTATTTATCTTATTTTTAGAAAACCATGGAGAGTTAGGGGGCTTATCAGTTAAAGTTCGATACCACAAACCTTTAATAGTTGACTTTTCTTGAAAGTAAATATTCCATTCGTCATGAATTTTATTTTTTACAAAACTGAGATAGTCAAAAAAGTATGGGGTTACGTCAATGTGTATTTCTTCAGTTGATGTTACTCTTGCTAAATAATCTGCCATTTCATTACCGTAAATACCGACATGGGAAGGTATCCACTGCAATCGGACATTCACCCCATTACGTATTAAATTAATAATACATTTAATAATGTGGTAAGTCTCATTTCTTCCTTGGGAACCTTCGGAACAGGAAATCAAATGTTGAAGGCTACTCTTGGAGTCGGTAAGTATTATCACATTTTTGTAATCTGTACTTTCTACATAAGAAAGCGCCTCACGTATCGCCAATAGTTCTATGCTCATTATGGGGATGTGCTGATTTTTGATGGAAAAACTGGCTTTGAAATTATTACAAGTGTCAAAAAAAGAACATCCTCTAACATTTTTGTTTATAGACCCGTCTGTGTAAATCTGTACATAGTTATTGAAAGTAGATTCAAGATATGTCTCCACTTCATATTTTAATTCTTTGGAGGAAATATTTCTTTTAGCCGCTGTAATTGTAGGAATTGATGGAGAGCAAATAGACCTGAATGGTGTTACGTAGTTCTGCGGTGCGATACTGGATGTCACAGACATTCCAGTGTCATTAATTTTACAATGCTTTAACTTTTTATAACTTTCAATGAGGTATGGGTGACCATGTTTATTCCAGTAGGGAGCGCCTGACTCAGCAATGCTTTCGAATTCGGAAATAAGTGTGTGTAAGTAATCATTTTTTCTACCTAAAATTTTTAAGCAAAATTTGTGTGATAAATATTGTCGGCGGATAAATAGTGGTTGTATGCACAATTCAT
The DNA here is from genome assembly GCA_963576735.1 of Bedellia somnulentella. NCBI lineage: Eukaryota > Metazoa > Arthropoda > Insecta > Lepidoptera > Bedelliidae > Bedellia > Bedellia somnulentella. The sequence continues at coordinate 1,508,214 of OY755185.1, read as the reverse complement.
TTTCCATAACGTGGATAGGAGTTGATTTAATAAACCCACCACAAATACGCAAGCTTCTATTTTGAGTTAGATCTAGCTTTTTCAGTACATTTTTACTAGCATTGGCAAAAACACTACACCCGTAGTCCATTCTGCTTCTTACCAAACTCAAATAAAGTCTCCTTAAATGTATAGGATGTATCCCCCATTTGTAGTTACTCAAACAGCTTAGAATATTTATATACTTTGAACATTTAAAATTGGTTTCACTCACGTGTTTGTTAAAATTTAAACGCCGATCAAACCATAAGCCTAAGAATTTAATGCAAGAAACTACGTCGATGGTTACGTCATTAACTTTAATGCAGACTGGAGGAATCTTATACTTTCTCGTAAATAAGCAAATTTTTGTTTTTGATAAAGCAAGTTGCAGACCGAGATGGTTTAGAATAGAATCAAAATTTTGTAAAGAAGATTGTACAGCTGCAACACAGTTATTGATATTTTTGCCACTACTATAAAAAGCGAAATCATCGGCATATTGTAGTATATTAGACGGATTATTTATTAAACTACCTATACAAATTGTTGCGATGTTAAAAAGGATAGGGGACATAGGACAGCCTTGTGCCAAACCGGTGCGACATATTCTGGAGATTGCTGTGCCACTTACAGTTTTATGTATTATTATCCTATGTCGAAGATAATTATTGATATACCTACATAAATATTTGTCTACGCCAAATTCAAGTAACGTATTTATCAGAACGTCTATTGAAAGACCATTATAGGCGTCCTTAATATCAGCAAATCCGCACACAACATTCTCTTTTTTATAAAAAGAATTTTCTATGTCCAGTGTTAAACGTGAAATACTATCCTGGGTTGATAAACCACGACGAAATCCTATCATGTGATCAGCAAAAAGATTTTTACTTTCAAAAAAATATTCAAGACGTTTTTTAACCATGGAACTAAAGGTTTTACAGATGCAGTTAATTAAAGATATAGGACGATGTTTTGAAAAGTCGTTGTTTTTTTTTGGTATCGCTATTAATTTTATATTTCTCCATTGAGAAGGAATATAGCCGCTAATATATATCTGATTGTAAATATTTAATAATATATTTCTAGCGTTGTCTGGGAGATTTGAAATCATTGAATAAACTATGTTATCGAAACCCGAGGAAGTATCTTGTCTTCGAATAACCGAGTTGAATTCATGTAGCTTGAAGAGCGTTTTATTAGTAGTGTCCTGTTCATCGATATGAAAAGGCGCTGAGTCAGCACACTCTGGAGTGAGACTAGTTATAAAATCAATAGATTCGTTTTCCGAAAGTGGTACTAAACTACTTTTATAGCCCTTCATCCACCTCATTTTACGCCACATTTCACTACTACTTGTTTTGGAATTAATGCTGGAAAGAAACGTTTGCCAAGATTTTCTTTTAGCATGTTTAATTAATCTGCGAGCGATGATAATTTTGTCTTTAAGTATTAAGTAATTCTCTTGTGTGCGGTTTTTGCGTAGATTTTTAAGGGCTAATCTTCTTTCGGCAATAGCTTTTGATAAATCCTGGTTCCACCACGGCTTAGGTTTGAATTTGGAACTTTGTGGGTTATAGTTTATTTTTGTATATGGAATATGGGAGTCTGCTGAAGTATTGATTATATTTATAAATTGATCATAATTGTGTTGTAAATCAGAGTCCCAAATAAAGTTATCACAGCTAATTTGAATTGCATGCTTGTATTTTTCCCAATCCGCATTTTTAATGTTTCGTCGAACCGTGGGTATATGGCAACAAAAACTTTTAATCTTGATGTGGATTATAAGATGGTCACTACCTAAAGACTCATTCGTAACTGACCAAGTACAGTCCAATGTTAAGTCAGCACTAGCAAAGGTGATGTCAGGTGCAGTGCAAACAATTCTGTTTTCAATACGAGCAATACGAGTGGGGCTGCCATTATTAAGGAAGCTGTAATGACAATCTGAACTGCTTTCATCTAAAAGGCGGCCTCTAGTGTCCGTTTTGTATGACCAAGATGAATGGTGAGCGTTGAAGTCACCGGCTATTAATGTTTTATGGTTGAATAAACCAAAAAGTTCGTCATAATCGTTCCGATTTGTTTGAACATTTCCAGGCGAATATACATTTACTATGAATTGAAGGGAACTATGATTAATTATTTCAATAGCCAAAATATCTAAGTTGTTATGTGGCAGAGAAATTGTTAGTAATCTAGCAGTTAAGGATTTGTGCACAAAAATTACTAAACCTCCATAACCGTCGCTTCTATCTTTACGAAAGCAATTATAGCCAGCTATACTTACGTGTTTATCCTCAGACAGCCAGGACTCAGAACACAAACATATATGGATATTTTCCCTATTTAGATGGCATTCTAACTCATTAAGTTTGGGAATTAGACTACAACAATTCCACTGTACCACATTAAGAGCCATATGTAAAAAAAACTGTAAAAATTCAAAAAGTAATGGAAATAAATAAAAAAAAAGAAATAAAAAAAATTACGGTACACACACTGAGTACAAGTCTAGTTTTTTAACTATACGGGACAGCCGATTTTTTACCTTTCTAGAGCTCACTATTACTATGATATCTTTCAACATTGCTCTGAAGGATTGTAAGTCTTCAGTGTAGCTGTGGCTAATATCAAGTATGTTTTCCTTGCCGTATGCTTCAATTAAAAAGTTCTGGAATTCTTCATATGAAAGGGGGTATTCGTTCTTATTTAAAATATGTTCAATTTCTTTAATTTCGGATAGTTGGAAATCCAGGGCTGATACAGTGTTCTTCTGCTTTTTGGTCATTTTTTTGTCAGTCATGATATCTAAACTGTCGCCTGATACTTCGCTTGTTTCGGAATCACTAATTAGGATCTCGTTTTCGGGTAAAGGTTTAGTAATAGACATACTTTCAGATGATTCAGTCGTTGGGGGATGTGGTCTTTTGAAAGAACGAAGTGGTCGGTATTCCGGTTTATATTCCGTCGCGCTGGCATCTATATTCAGCTGTTTTCGGTTTGTGTTAGTCAATTCAGTGCATTTGTTTGCTACGTGGCCTTCTTTTTTGCAAAGAAAACAACTGACAGTATCTGTTGAAATATAAACCCAGTATGCAGTACCTTCGTAGTCTATTTGCAACCGGTCTGGTAGTTTTTTAACCTCTTCTGGCGATACAAATGTTTGTCGTCGGAAACTTAAAATGTGGCTAAATCCAACTTCACCAATTCCAGCTTTAATAAATGATATTGGTGACGCCAGTTGAATTTTTTCTTCTGCTAATTTTGTTTCAATTATGTGGTGGGGTATAATGGGGCACACGTTTGATATTATAATTCGTTTGTTACGAGTGATGAGCGGTCTGATTGGAAGTTTGTTGTTTTTTAGTGATAAGCATTGGTGTTTATCCACAAGGTCGTCCGCTATTTCCTTTGTTGAAACGAACATGCAAATTCTGTTGTTCGACATTCTGCTAAGAAACCTGATTTGTGTTGAATCTATTATTTTACCAAAAGCAATTGCGTAGTCCTTAATAGGTGTATCGTCAACAGCGTCAATAACTATGGCTTGTTCTTTGGTGGGGAAAGAAACGTTTTGGGTAACGGTTGAGTAACTTGCATTGGAGCTCATTGTTCCCGTAGTCAGAAACAATAAGAGGGTAGATGAAAAAAATCGTCTCGGCCGACGTTTCTCGCGGTCGCGCTATGCGCCGCGCATTCACACACACAAAAACACTCGTATCCGAGAACGCTGTACACCGTGCGTTCTATTCAGCGTACCGATAACGACTGGAAACGTATTTAATCCAACATAAATTAAAATAGTACTGTGTAGTGTCGGCTTAGCATAGCACTACCCCAATTCTTCCGGCGGGTGTACGTAAGAGGCGAGTGGGGCTTTAAAGGGATTTTTGGGCGATGCGGTTGGAGACCCATCACCAACAACCTTTATTTTACCATCTTTTCCCCACTTAACTTTCCAAAAGTGGCTGAGGAATTTCTGATTCCTTAGCTCTGGCTACCCCATCTAGGGATTTAGAGCCGTGAGTATATGTATGTCAATAAAAATTAAACAAGATTTACGGTTGGTATTCATATTATTGCATTTGAAAAAAATAAATTTATTGAACTTAATTTACTCGCTGCCATTATTCCCACCGGGGTATGCAGTGACTATTGATCGCCACATCGCACCATCTTGACAAATATCTCCTGCTTCTAGTACATAATTTATTATTTTTAATAATTTTATTTAACGATTCATAAAAAATAATGAAAGAAATATTTAATGAAGGTGAAAATGTGGCGGTCGTAGCACTTAAAGCGTAGGTTGTGAATGATAAATAAGTATAAAATCCTTCAGATTATAAAATATAAAAGATAATCAGTAAAATTAATTAGGTAGAAAATTGTTAGATAATTGAATGAAGCTAGGATTTATCTAAAAATCAACAGTTTTTTAGTACTAACTAGTGGATCGTCCCAGCTTCGCACGGGTAGCGTTGTTTTTTAAATATCTGAGGTTTCTTTCTTCAGTCACTGCTCAAGCATTGTGAAATTCAGCGTAATGTTTTCAATTTATTAAATTTATAGCACTCCCTTAACAGTGTAGTTTGGTGATTTTGAATGCGCTTTAATGAACGGTTCAGTATTTCCGTTTAATAGCAAATTTTGGAATAAAACGCCATGAAGTATTTATAACAATCTAAAAAATAAATCATTACGTTATGTAGGATGCAACTACTGGCGCCATCTAGTATGTTATATGTAAATTAGTAACGATTTGGTTTCGATCACGGGCGCGATGGCTTATTTTATGTATAATTTCGGTGTTTGTCTACCGATTTCTATGATTCTTTTTTTATTGAATAGGTAATAATGTTATCTTTTTTAAATTAGGGATGAGTGAGAGGTTTACAAACGTAAGAGTAAACAAATATAATCAGGATGTTCCGAACTGCTAAGCTATAAGGAATTACACGTGTTATTGTGAGTCAACCATAAAAGATAGACATATACTGTTGAGGATTTTTTTTTAGATAATTTTATGAATAATATTTCCGCCACACATGATTTCTATGTAAGTTTAACCATTAAGGCTGCACTCGCGACGGAAGCTTAAAAAATGGAGTAACTTCTTCCGTTTTCCCCAAATTTCCCAAAATTCCCCTTTACTTCTCTGCTGGAAAGTATAGAAAAACCTGCGCAGGAGTATTAAGAATATTTGTACCAAGTTTCGTTAAAATCCGTCGAGTAGTTTTTGTTTCCATAAGGAACATACAAACCGACAGACAGACAGACAAAAATTTTACTGATTGCATTTTTGGCATCAGTATCGATCCCTAATCACCACCTGATAGTTATTTTGAAAATATATTTCATGTAATTTGACCATGACATGAATTGACCTCTCTACAGATTTGTTATAAGTATAGATAAATAAAGAATAATTAAAGGAAAGAAAAATTTCGACACAGGCGGGATTCGAACCCGCGACCTCGGGTATACGATCCCGTCGCTCTGCCAATTGAGCTACCGTGTCAATGGCTGCCAGCGCGAAATTCTTCTATCCTTTATTTCTTTTACACGTTTAAGTAGTGTTTGCGTTTCCTACCTCCGATTTTTTTTTTATAATTCGTAAGGCCACTTGTCTATCTTTTCAGATAGAATGCAAATGTTGAAAACGCCTATCACATAATTTACGCGACGGGGGCGTATACCCGAGGTCGCGGGTTCTAATCCCGCCTGTGTCGAAATTTTTTTTTCCTTTATTTATTCTTTATTTATTAGTAATAATAGGTTTGAGGTGAGGTTTTCATGAACAAAAAGATTTAAAGTTTTTTTGTATCTTATATTAACTTCGGATTTTAGCGTTTTTAAACCGGTTTATTTAGAGTATAAACATCAAAGTTTTTCATTTATACAATACATAATTGCTAGATCAAAGTTAACCGGCACGCATTCTGTGCGAAGAGGCGTGGGTTCGTATCTTGAATTTAGCCTTTTGTAATGTTTAATTTACTTTTTAAACGTATTCTTATGATGCCCACACGGCTGAGCAATACTTTAGACCAATGTATTAAAATGATGATTATATCAATATCATAATTTATATCATCTTCATAAAGCGAGAGAGAAACTACCTACAGCTCTTAAATCTGCCTAAACCATCAATGACCGGGCCAAACAAACTGCTACGAAAAATAAATAGACAATAACTAAAACCTAACATTAAAGAAATCTTCACCACAAAAACTTAACCTAATCTTAACTCATCCATTATAATACCAAAACCATTTGTAAAAGGACAATAAAATAATCTTTCCGTAATTATAAAAAAGATGGTCTCCTCTTCTAAGAGTACAATTGTTTGTATTTTAGTAAGCCCACACAATATCGCTTTATTGTGATAAACTTGATTTATAGTACTAGTTAAGACGCCGCTGGGTGGTATAACTTTGAGCTGCGTCGAATGATTGAAAACGAAAGTAATACGTAGGCGAAAATGGGAAAAGTTTTAGTTCGAGAAAACGATGAATACAAAATATGAATAGTTTACTACGGAGCTTTGCGAATTTAATGAAACATTTTGGCGCTGTTATAACTTGTTATTTGTTATAATATTCGAGGCAAATTCTTTACATACATACTGAACGGGAGCAGCACTTGTGCGTCTGCTCCACGTCCACGAAGTTGGTTCCGACTCGTTGGAGCCTCTCAGATGATGGATGGATTTGAAGAGATAAATAAAAACCAGATTTGTTGCGACTAGGGTTTACTGCACTTTTACAATTAAACAATTTAACAATTACAAATTAAACTATATAGATTTTATATTGCTAAATGTCTATCTTGTCGTCTCTGTGTCTTCTTGTGTAAAATGAGATAAAAAAAGGGGATAATTGAGCCGGTATCGGCGTTTTTATACAAAAGTTTTGTTGTTTCATGTCGGGAACGATACGGCTCTTGAAAGTTTTCTGCCAGTGTCAGCGTGTTTGTGGTGAACTTGCTTCAACACATACATTCACTCAAGGACATAAATTCCAAAAAAAGGATTAGCCAGAGCTTTACAAACCTAAAAATATCAGTCATTTGGATGTTCTATCTTCTTCTTCTATCTAGTAAAATAAGGCTCCAAAAGTTGTTTTAATATTATAAAATATCGAATAAAACAATTACAATCCCGTGTCTGCGCTATATCCAAAATGCTTTTTTAACATGAATTAAATTGCAAACTTTTTGTTTTTCCACAGTTCCAATATCGCACGTCCAAGGAGTATTGGGCAAGAAGGCGGCGCTACCTTGTGATATACAACCTCTTCACTCTGACGACGCAGTTTCAATGGTGCTTTGGTTCAAGGAGTCCAGCGGAGAACCTCTTTACAGGTTTGGTAAAACTTACGATACATTTACAAGAATTACAAAAATAAATCAAAAGGTGAAAAAAGAAAGAAATTTGATTAACAATGGCATGGATTCTTTACATACATACCTACATATACTCACGGCTGTAAATCCCTAAAAGGGGTAGCCAGAGTTGAGGAACTAGAAGTTCCTCGGCCACTTTTGGAAAGTAGAGTGGGGAAAAGATGGTAAAAATAAAGGTTGTTGGTGATGGGTCTCCAACCGCATCGCCCAAAAATCCCTTAATAGCCCCAATACCGTTAGTCGCCTCTTACGTACACCTACAGGAAGAAATGGAGTAGTGCTATTCTAAGCCGACAATACACAGCAGATTCTTTAGTATGTATTATATGTAGTAATGCATTTATCTATTAATTTTGCTTAATATTTAAAAGCTATATTTCTTTAGTTTGCTTTTTGCCGTGTAGTGTCGGCTTAGAATAACACTACCCCATTTCTACCCGTGGGTGATCGTAAGAGGCGACTAAGGGTATAGGGGCTTTTTAAGTGATTTTTGGGCGATGTGGTTGGAAATCATCAAAAACATTTCTTATTACCATCTTTTCCCCAATCAACTTCCAATAGTGGCTGAAGAATTTCTTATTCCAAAGCTCTGGCTACCCCGTTAAGGGATTTATAGCCATGAGTATATGTATGTATGTATGTTTGTTTTTTTTGGAATTGGGATAAAAGATTATTTATTATCCCCACCCATGAAACTTCAAAACAGTCAAATAACCCCTTTGTTGAGTTTATAGCTGAGAGTATATTTATAAAACTAGTAGTCCGCCCCGGCTTCGCAGGGTTCTAAGTATTTTTTACTGCTTATCTCCTAGGATATTTAGCGTGATATTACATATCCTATGTCCTTTTCCTGGTACTAATCTACCTCTCCAACCACTTTCAGCTAGATCGGTTAATCCGTTTCACTAACACTACTTTCTTTTATATATTTGATATCTACAGACTTACAAACAAATGGAAAGATCCCGAACAAACCACTCGTATAATATGGAACACCTCTGTATTTTTGTGTGCAACTCATTGTGTATTGACAATAGACACTAATGCATCTGTGTGGGTAAAAAGGATTGCTATATTAGTTGTTACAAAATGCACTTTACTTACGATGCGATACATATAGTTTTATCGAAATTTTGACAAAATTGTAACGCTTTTTTAGGGATGAGAAACAAAAAATCAATTTTCGTTTTTCTCACTGTGTGGAATAACACTTACTCGATATGGGAAAAATAATTATAGCCAACAAGGATTTCCACAAAATTTATAATGTTTTTAAATAATGGCATAAATAAATTAGTTCAGTAGGCTAGATGAATTATACCTTAGCCTGTTCGATAATGAACAGAATAATTTAGAGTAACAATGGAAGTCTGCAAAAAAATATGTGAAATTGTGAACAAATCCTTATGCATAATTACAGTACACTAAATAATATGCCAATTAATTTTTGGTTAAGAATAAATTAAGAAATTTTCATTTCATAGATATAATTTTGCTACATAAATAAATACGCTTATGAGGGGAAAAGAAAAGTATTGCAAAAATTAAGTATGGCTTCAAAAGTTTTCCGCCAACTTCAGTATTCAATATTTTTTTGAATTTATCGATATTAATATTAAAGAAACTTATGTGGCTTGAACTATTTAATCTTAATGAACGATTTGTACACCCTCATTTATTTATTTATTCGTTTACCACCAACAGCGAACACAACAAACATGGCACAGAACATACAATTGTTTTACAAAGCCAATGACAGGTGATCACAATTACCAGTTACAAAACAAAAGAGGAACGAAACCTTTTAATATAACAAGTCACCATCTTTGACATTGTTGCAATATTTGTTCCCAATAAACTTTTTCCTCTTCCTTTCATATCCTATTTGATTAAACGTCCTGCGCTTTTTCTTGTCATTGAATGTCTTATTTGTAATTGGCAATTGGCATATCTTTTCGAACAGGATATATCCTCCAGGCGTTGGGTTGGAGTTTGGTTCGGTCTGTATGTAAGTCTGTGAAAATATATTGTTATGATACCACAGTAACCAGGGCCGTAAAACCATTAATTAAAAAAAAGTTATGATACCACGAGTTAATGATTTTTGGGAAATATGTTCCACCCATCACTAAAAACATTTCCTATTCAATCTTTTCCCCACTCAACTTCCAAAAGTGGCTGAAGAATTTGTCATTCTGAAGCTCTTGCTACTGGCGATTATTAGCCAGTATATGTATGCATGTATGAGTTAATGATTTTTCCTCTTACAGTTACGACATCAGAGGCCGCTCGTTCAACCAGCCGAAGCTCTGGTCATCACCAACTATTCTGACGAACCGTGCCTTCTTCAGAGCTGTCACAGCACCAGCAGTATTGTTGGTGGACAATGTCACAGCATTAGATGCGGGTCTTTACCGGTGTAGGGTGGACTTTCGCAATTCTCCGACAAGAAATTTGAAAATCAATTTGACTGTTATTAGTAAGTATTCCTTTTTTAAGTATTAACGTGCTGTATGTATGTATGTGCGGTATAGTGCCGGCTAAGAATGTCACTAACCCTGTTTATACAAGGGCGACTAATGGGGCTTTTTAAAATGTTTTTTGGACGTTTCGGTTGGAGACCCATCACCAACGTTACTTTATTTCTACCATCTTATCAACTTCCAAATGTGCCTGAGGAGTTTCTAGTTCTGAAGCTCTGGCTATTCCTTTTTGGGATTCATGGCCGTGAGTATATGTATGCATGTATGTATGTAACCTGCTGTACCATCTAATTGCTATCGGTTTAGGATAAAATTAATTCATTTTTCCATGAGTGCCGTACGAGGTGACTTAGAGTATACGGGCTTTTTTAATATTTGTTGGGCGATACGAGATGGCGAGACCCATCACCAACAACCGTTATTTCACAATCCTATCCCCAAAAGACTTCCTAATTTCTAATTCTGAAATTCTGGCATCCCCTTCGAGGGTTTCATAAACGTGAGTATATGACTGTTTGTATATAATTGCTCTTTTTAACCGTGGCGATTACGGGATCGAATCACATAGTTTCTTGTAAAATAATTTTTATATATAACGCATTCAATAATTTAAAATCGTAACATTTTTAAACATCAGTTATTTTAACTTATCTCTTTATCTTTGGAAGTTATACCTGAATAATATTACATGAATAATGTCAGTTTTCATTCCTCTGTTAATATACTCATTCTTTAATTCTCCTTGACTGTCAAACATTCAATATTAAATCATTTAAATTATGATATTTATAGCAGCATAAATCTTTCTTACAGTACCACCTAGTCGGCCGACGATTTACGACGCCAAGCGGCGGGATCGAACGAAATTAGTGGAACCATATAATGAAGGCTCAAACATACTACTTATATGTGAAGTGGAAGGTGGTAAGTATACTCAATAAAGATCATAATCATCATCAACCAATAGATGCCTATTGCTGAACAAAAGCCTTAGCTATCCTTTCTTCGCGTTCATAATTCCCATGAGTCTTAAGAAAATTATTATCGCCATAAAAGCAATGCAGAGTGTTATCGTAGGATTTTAAATGTGCGATCAAATCCGCAACAAGGATATCCACCGACAGACCGGTGTGGACAGAGCACATTACACGCAGAACCAGGTTCAAAAGAAGGGTTAGGGTGGCGGCCACGTACCTGGTGAGGCAGTGTGGGTAGGCTTCCACAAGGTAGACCACTTGGTCAAGGCTGCGGAAAGCCGATCGTTTGAAAGATCTTTGAGGTAAGCTTATAAATAGCAGTGGACGTCTTTTATCTGATCGTGATTCTATAATATCATGTTTTCGACTTCCAGGCACGAAACATACAGTAACCAGGGCCGTAAAACCATTAATTAAAAAGAAGTTATGATACCACGAGTTAATGATATTTGGGCAATATATTCCACCGATAAGTAAAAATATTTACTAAAAAATCTTTTCCCCACTCAAGTTCTGGCTAACCCTTCTAGAGATTGTTAGCCGTGATAAAACAACGAAACATACACTGCATTTATTTTTAGTTAGTGGTGAAATTGAGATTATATGAATTTTTTTATTCAGTGTGTTATCAATATTATATTCCAATAGCAAGGATGTTATATCGATCACTGTGATATCTATTACAGCCCGGCTAGTACGAGCGGTGTTTAAACTAGTTGTCGCGTGGGATAAAGCAGCCATCTCTTACGCACTTACTTAGTATCGTATACTGCCATCGCATTCTAACCGTTATCGTGTCGATAAAATAGCGCTCGTGCTTGCCCTTACCACTTCGAGGCCTAGCACTAGTGCTATTTTATTTTCACGATATCGCGGTTAGAATGAGATGACAGTATACGATACTAAGTAAGTGAGTAAGAGATGGCTGCTTTATCCCACGCGATATTTATTTATTTATTTATTTATTTATTTATGGCATACCAACAGTTTTTACAATAATACACGCATTAATTATAAGACAAAGTTTACAGAGTAGCTAATTGCAAAACCAATTATAGGTATGCACCACTTGCACAAAATATTAAAACCACTGAATATTACACATTACCTATTTAAAAATATACTTATACTAAAGAAACAGTTGTTAAAGAAAAAGTGAAAATAAAAGATTAATGTTCGTAAAAGCGATTGAGTGCAGATTAAAGATTGTTGTCAATGAGTCAGCATGAATGTCGACAACAGAACAAGACTCGTTTAACAATTTACATAGTCTAGGAACAGGGGAATGGGTACCATGGACAGTTCTGCGAAGAGGAGGGCGCAAGGGTGTTATCTTATGTCTGGGATATTTGGAAGGAAAACTAAAACAGAATTTAGATAGTAACGAGGGGCAGTCAAGATTGCCTTTAATAATTTTGTATAGAAATATCAAATCCAAAAGTTTTAATCGACAATTTAATGATGATAGTTTAAAATATGACAAACGCGATGTGTATGAATCAAACTTTGACGAGTTTGTATTAAACTTGTTTGAAAGATACCACATAAATCTTTTTTGAACACGTTCTATTCTCAGTGAGTGGTTAGAGTAATGAGGTCTCCATACTACGCTGCAGTATTCGATTATAGACAAAACAAGACTTCTGTAAAGGCATAGTAAAGTAATTACATTTTTAAATTCCTTACCGCTTCTCATTACAAAGCCCAACATCTTTGAAGCATTCTTAACAACATTGTCGATATGTGGCACAAAAGTAAGTTTGCTGTCAAGCATAACACCGAGATCTTTTATTTCACTCACTTCCTCGAGAATATTGTTTCTTAACAAATAGTGCGTTTCTATAATTTTAATTTTTCGAGTAAACTTTATGTGTAGGCACTTCTTTATGTTCAAGTCCATTCTGTTTGACCTGCACCAATCATCTAGTCGATTCAAATCTTCTTGCAAAGCCACTGAATCCGTTGTGTTATCTATCACCCGAGTAAATTTCAAATCATCTGCGTAGAGATACGGTGTCGAGTTCAGGAAACATTCAGTTACGTCGTTGATAAATAAATTAAATAGAATAGGACCTAGGTGAGAGCCTTGAGGCACTCCGGAGGTTATATCCCTTGAACGTGAAAAATATCCGTTAATAACTGTAAAAAATATGCGTTTTTTCAAATAAGAATCAAACCACAATAATAATGCTCCGCTGAACCCGTACGACATAAGTTTAGCCATAAGAATATAGTGGAACCCTATCAAACGCTTTTAAAACGTCAGTATATATAGCATCCACTTGTTTCTGGTTGTCCATTGACTGGGATAAATTTTCAATGAATAAAGCTAAGTTGGTACTAGTAGATCTGCCAGTCATAAAACCATGTTGATGTACATTTAAGTATTTTTTTAAATAGTGTTGCATAAAAGGACATATAAGCGATTCAACTATTTTCGGAAATATACATAGAATTGATATTGGTCTATAATCTTTTACATTCGAACTAACACCACCTTTGGGAATAGGAACTACCATGGCGGTCTTCCATCTTGTCGGAAAAGTACCATAACTAAGCGATTTATTATAAATGATATGTAGTGGAATACACAAGTTACTACAGCATTTGGAAACAAATAATGGATGAACCCCGTCTGGACCAGCTCCCTTTGATAAGCAAATACTTTTAAGTTTTTTCAGAACATCTTCTACAGATATAAATGGTAAGCCTGGGCAGTCATTCGGAGAATTTATAATTATATATTTTTGCAGAATAACTTGCTCTTTAGAGTATACAGATGAGAAATATTCACTGAAAAATTCACATATTTTGTTACCATCTGATGACGATATTACTCCATTCGACATATTTGCGGGTAGAGTGCTTCCGTTTCCACGTTTTGCTTTTAAAAAGGACCAAAACGCTTTGGGATTTTTTCTTATATTTTCCTCGGCCATACATATATAGTCTTTATAACACGATACTGCTAGTTTTTGGCAACGTTTACTTATAATGTTTAATGAAATTTTATCTAATGGATTATTGTAGATCTTGAATCTTTTTCGCAACTTATACTTTTCGTTTAGTAGATTTAAAAGGTTCTCCGTGAACCACGGTGGAAAGTGTTTCCGTTTTACTCGTGTCTTCGGGACAAATTTTTCTAATGTGTAGTCAATGTGCTTGTAAAAAATATCAACCATGCAGTCAATATTATGACTACCAAATTCAGAGACCCAATCAATTCCCTCAAGATATTGTGTAATTGAAATGTAGTCTGCTTTATAAAAGTTGGGCTTTAAGTGATTGGGATTAGGGATTAGGTTTTTGGGAATGTTGTAATTAATTGCGATTTCAAGTGGGGGATGGTAAGCGTCGATTTTCGATAATGCATGACATGACTCATTGACATTACATTCTAAGTTACATAGAACAAGGTCCAATACCTTACCATAACGGTTTTTTATTTTGTTACACTGAAGGAGATTATTAATATTAACAAAGTCAGTCAAGGTGTTACATAAGTTTGATTGATAGCAAGTATTATTAGTTGATGAAACTGATGTGCTCCAGTTCATATTACCCATATTGAAATCTCCAATGATGCAAAGTTTATCATCATGATGTAAATATTGTTCATATATTTTGTTACAATTTATTAAAAAATTGTTTAATGTTTGCATATCTATTGGAGATCTGAGATAGATACCACATAAAGCTAATCTTTTTGATTTTGAATTCCCTGAATCACCTAAAGTTATCCAGAGGTCTTCATTTTCTGATTCCCAGTCACTGTGGCGAATAGGTCGGAGAGATTTCTTTACAGCAATCAGCACCCCCCCGCCATCATTCATATAACCATATTTAGTTGTAAACCTATCTCGTCTAAACACACAATATCTACCATCAAAGAGTTCATTATTAAAAATACTGGAATTTAACCATGTTTCAGTAATAATAATGACATCATAATCAGAACATAATACATTTTGATAAAAATCATGAGTTTTTGTTTTTAGTCCTCTAGAATTTTGGTAATAAATTCTTAGAGTGAATATATTTAATTCTGCGAATTTTAAAAGAAAAAGAAATATAGAATACAATCAAACATATAAAGCCAAAACAATTTACACAATCTTCAGAGAGTCTTCATCCCTAATTAGTTTGTAAGGGGCGTTGTCGTCCTTTCGCATAAAAATGCGTCCATTTTTAACCCAGACATACTTGTATCCCAATTCTCTTGCCTTAGCTCTTGCTGCTGCGTGTAAGTATTTGTTTGCGGGTGAGAGGTGTTCAGTAACAAAAATTGGCAACTTATCTCCTGTAATCCCAATATGGCTCGTGTTTAGTTTGTTGGAGCTGTTTGACTTGTTATATTGGATCACAGCAGCCAGTAACGTATCACGCAAATGAGATGAACTTAGCTGCACCACAATTGATTTAGGACGAGTGCTGAGGCGGTTGTTTTTAGCTGTACGCGTACAATTAATAATATTTTCCCGCTCAATGTTGACTTTAACTGCTAATCCTAGTTGGGTGACTAATGAAACAAGATTTTCATTGCGGTTTTCGGGAACACATTGTATTTCAACATTACTCATACGAGCTTGTTGTTCCAAGTTATTTACACGGGCCAAAAGATCTCTCATATTTGTGTTGATTTGCATATTATCATCTTTTAATTCTTTTATATCCGTTTTCGTAATGCTTGATTCATTTAAAAGTTTTTCATATTTATCATTCATGAATTCCATTGATGCCTTCATTTCGCTTATTTCACCTTTTACACTTCGAAATTCACTTAAAATGCCCGCCATAGTATTACCGATGCTACTAAAAGCCTCAGATTATCTCTGTTTTAATTATTTCCCTAATATTTTCGGGGGTAATCGCTTCAGATTCAGCAAGCGGAGAAGAAGAGGCTTGGCGCTTATTTTTCCGCTTGTTGCTGTTATTCTGCGGATGAGAATTTCGCGTGTTTTCGTCGTCTGAGGTGGTCGAAATTGGTTTCGTTGGTGTACGTCGCATATTATTCATTGTTGCAAATAGCTCGTATCTTATTTAGACTATTTACCCTTAGAAAAAATCAGAGTCGTATTTATACAGGCCGATGTGAAATTCAAACTTAATAAAAAACAAAAAGACGATTCTTGGTTGAGGATTGAACCGCGACACTTGTAAGTAATGTCTTAGCCGTTATGCACTGGGCCAATGTTACACTACGACAAACAGCGAAATAGTCAGTACCTTTATGATTTGTTTCTCGATATCCAAAACATTAATTCTGACGCTAGTTAGCGAAAATACTCAGTAATACTTTTTTACACTGACCGACACTTCGAGATTTCTTAATAATTAATACTGATATTATCTATTAAAAACACAATTGTCACTGTACTTAGGTATTCACTTTCGTTAACTAAATGGAGAATATATTATAGAAGGTTTTTTAACTAATGAAAAGTTTTAAATTTATGTAATTAGGTCCTGGTTTGAACACTATTATGTGATGGTTGAACAAAACCCATTAAACCGAACTTTTTCAAATAGATAACACTTGTACTATTTATTTACACATTTACGACTTTGAATTTCCAAAAAAAAACCAATAACTATTGCTAAATTATCACTTTTCAAATTAAATACTTGGAGCAGATGTTTTATGTGCGACATCTATCGTCGATATCTAGTTAAAAGGCCGCTCGTTCTAGCTATGCTGGTCATATCTATACTTATAATAAATCTGTAGAGAGGTCAATTCTGTACATGAAATATATTTTCAAAATAACTATCAGGTGGTGATTAGGGATCGATACTGATGCCAAAAATGCAATCAGTAAAATTTTTGTCTGTCTGTCTGTCTATCTGTCTGTCTGTCTGTCTGTCTGTCTGTCTGTCTGTCGGTTTGTATGTTCCTTATGGAAACAAAAACTACTCGACGGATTTTAACGAAACTTGGTACAATTATTCTTCATACTCCTGCGCAGGTTTTTGTATACTTTCCAGCAGAGAAATAAAGGGAAATTTTGGGAAATTTGGGGAAAACGGGAGAAGTTACTCCATTTTTTAAGCTTCCGTCGCGTATGCAGCCTTAATGGTTACACTTACATAGAAATCATGTGTGGCGAAAATATTCTTCATAAAATTATCTAAGAAAAAATCCTCAGCAGTTTATGTCTATCTTTTACGGTTGACTCACAATAACACGTGTAATTCCTGATAGCTTAGCAGTTCGGATCATTCTGATTATATTTGTTTACTCTTACGTTTGTAATTCTCTCATTCATCCCAAATTTAAAAAAGGTTACATTATCACCTATTCAATTATAAAAAGAATCATAGAAATCGGTAGACAAACACCGAAATTATAAATAAAATAAGCCATCGCGCCCGTGAACAAAACCGAATCGTTACTAATTTACATGTAACATACTAGATGGTGCCAGTAGTTGCATCCTACATAACGTAATGATTTATTTTTTAGATTGTTATAAATACTTCATGGCGTTTTATTCCAAAATTTGCTATTAAACGGAAATACTGAACCGTTCATTAAAGCGCATTCAAAATTACCAAACTACACTGTTAAGGGAGTGCTATAAATTTAATAAATTGAAAATATTACGCTGAATTTCACAATGCTTGAGCAGTGACTGAAGAAAGAAACCTCAGATATTTAAAAAAACAACGCTACCCATGCGAAGCTGGGACGATCCACTAGTTTAATATATAAACATACATACATACATATACTCACGGCTATAAATCCCAAGAAGGGGTAGCCAGAACTAGGGAACTAGAAGTTCCTCAGCCACTTTTGGAAAGTTGAGTGGGGAAAAGATGGTAAAATAAAGGTTGTTGGTGATGGGTCTCCAACCGCATCGTCCAAAAATCCCTTAAAAGCCCCAACACCGTTAGTCGCCTCTTACGTACACCCACCGGCAGAAATGGGGTAGTGTTATTCTAAGCCTACTTTACACTACACAGCACTTTTAATATATAAAATTACTTTGAAAGTTCAAGTAGCTAGAGCAGTAGAACTTTGTTGGAAATTTGTGCGCAACTTATTACGCCGCAACTTTTTTTTAAATAAGTAACTCTGGTAATTTTTAACTATGCTGTGAAACATTCCAAATTCACATGCCTCCATCTAAAAGTTTATAATTTCTTTGCGATTTATTAGCCAGTCAAAAAGTAGACATTCAGTTTTTATGAATAGCTATAGAATTTACTTTCTTTATTTAAATATCAAGCGAGTACAAATAGTGTGGGTTCAAACGAGTACTTTGTTTGTTCGAAGTCTGAGAGTGTGGGATCAATTTTAATGATAAGTAGACAAAGTGACTTTATTTATTTATTTTATTCAGGACGTTTGGAGCTAATACATGAATTGCTTTAGTAAAATTATGCATGAAACCGACTATGGGCTAATTACGTTAAATACTAAAGATGAAAAACTAAATAGTGATTGGGTAGTATCGGCATAAATACCGGCAAAATAGGACTAAAGCATTAATTGAATCAGGGTTTGGGGCTTTTAAAGTACATACATACATACATATACGGCTATAAATCCCTAGATGGGGTAGCCAGAGCTAAGGAATCAGAAACTCCTCAGCCACTTTTGGAAAGTTGAGCGGGGAAAAGATGGCAAAATAAAGGTTGTTGATGATGGGTCTCCAACCGCATCGCCCAAAAATCGCTTAAAAGCCCCAATACCGTTAGTCACCTCTTACGTACACCCACTGGAAGAAATGGGGTAGTGCTATTCTAAGCCGACACTACTCAGCAAAAGCAGCTTTTAAAGTAATTGTAGAGATATCCGTCCTTTGACGTAGGTACAATCTTTTTCTCTAATCAATTTGAATATTAGATACCGTCTAATGCCGGCTAAGACTGTCACTACCTCTGTCACTTCTTCCCACGGGTGTCGTAAGAGGCGACTAAGGGTATGGGGCCTTTTCAAGTCGTTTTTGGGCGATGTGGTTGGCGACCCATCACCAACGATTCTTTATTTCTACCATCTTGTCCTCTACCAACTTCCAAATGTGGCTGAGGAGTTTCTAGCTCTGTAGCTCTGGCTACCCCTTTTTGGGATTTATGGCCATAGGTTTTTGTATGTATGTATGCATATTGTAAAGTGGCTGAGTAATGTCTAACTCTGAAGATTTGAAATTCCGTAATCCTTTCGGGATTTATATCCCACTAGTGGATCGTCCCAGCTTCGCACTGGTAGCGTTGTTTTTTTTAAATATCTGAGGTTTCTTTCTTCAGTCACTGCTCAAGCATTGTGAAATTCAGCGCAATGTTTTCAATTTATTAAATTTATAGCACTCCCTAAACAGTGTAGTTTGGTGATTTTGAATGCGCTTTAATGAATGGTTCAGTGTTTCCGTTTAATAGCAAATTTTGGAATAAAACGCTATGAAGTATTTATAATAATCTAAAAAATAAATCATTACGTGTTGTAGGATGCAACTACTGGCGCCATCTAGTATTTTATAAGTAAATTAGTAACGATTCGGTTTTGGTCACGGACGCGATGGCTTATTTTATGTATAATTTCGGTGTTTCTCTACCGATTTCTATGATTATTTTTTTATTGAATAGGCAATAATGTTACCTTATTTAAATTAGGGATGAATGAGAGGTTTACAAACGTAAGAGTAAACAAATGCAATCAGAATGTTCCGAACTGCTAAGCTATCAGGAATTACACGTGTTATTGTGAGTCAACCGTAAAAGGTAGACATAAACTGTTGAGGATTTTTTTTTAGATAATTTTATGAAGAATATTTCCGTCATACATGATTTCTATGTAAGTTTAACCATTAAGGCTGCACACGCGACGGAAGCTTAAAAAATGGAGTAACTTCTCCCGTTTTCCCAAAATTTCCCAAAATTCCCCTTTACTACTCTGCTGGAAAGTATACAAAAACCTGCCCAGGAGTATGGAGAATAATTGTACCAAGTTTCGTTAAAATCCGTCGAGTAGTTTTTGTTTCCATAAGGAACATACAAACCGACAGACAGACAGACAGACAGACAGACAGACAGACAGACAGACAGACAAAAATTTTACTGATTGCATTTTTGGCATCAGTATCGATCCCTTATCACCACCTGATAGTTATTTTGAAAATATATTTCATGTACAGAATTGACCTCTCTACAGATTTATTATAAGTATAGATTATCCATGAGTGATATATGTATGTTATACATACATACATACATATACTCACGGCTATAAATCCCTAAAAGGGGTAGCCAGAGCTGAGAAATTAGAAATTCCACAGTCACTTTTGGAAGTTGAGTGGGGAAAAGATGGTAGAATAAAGGTTGTTGGTGATGGGTCTCCAACCGCATCGCCCAAAAATCCCTTAAAAAGCCCCAAGTCCGTTAGTCGCCTAATACGTACACCCACCGCAAGAAATGGGGTAGTGCTATTCTAAGCCGACACTACACAGCTATCCAATCATCCAAAAGTGATATATGTATGTCATCTAAAAGTATTATTTGTTTTCAGGTGACCCAAAGCCGAAGGTAACTTGGTACTTAGAGAACGTGGTGATAGACGATTCGTTCGAGCAGCGAGGCAATAGCACAGTGAACAGCCTCACCTTCCCAAATATAGGACGGCAGCATTTGAACGCGAGGCTGGTCTGTCAAGCTTCTAACACTAACTTGGTGCCGCCAATGTCGAAAGTTCTCATACTTGATATTAACTGTAAGTTTTTTTATATTTTATTCCTAATTTGGAATACTTATTTGGCCAAAATAGAGAATGCTGAATGAATGAACGCTTGATATTTTTACATCACGGATTATCGATTGACTTTTTTTTTCTTTACTATCATAATGAACTAGAACGGATTCCCACAGAATCAAAAACCAGATATACCTTAATTCCGCAATATGTAATAATAATTTTCCGAATAATCACTATTCCAAAAAATCATTTTCCACACATTTGAAATACAGATGTATTGAATGATACCTACTGCTATGAATAATTTTGCAGGCATATTTTATGTAAGTAGTATACCCCGCCCCCCGCTCAGCCACCCTGCACCCCCCGACATGCAACCAAGCATGCAAACAAGCAAACAAATATACATACAAACAGGCATGCATCTGCGTTTTATTTATACATTTTTTTAACATAAATAATATTTAGTTAAATGGATTTACGATTTGTAAGACTATAGATAAAGTTACTTCGGTCTTTTAAACCTTTGGAATAATGAGATTATAGTAAAAGATATAGTTGGTATAAGCAAAAAATTCATTTTAGTAATCTGGTTTTAGTTCTTCTGGGAAGTGATACTTCTAGAAAATGTATTTGTGTACTAATTTAGTTGTGGAAAATAAAGCATCTGTGATACATAAATTCTGTGAACCGTTTTTTGAATGTTGAAATTAGGATTTAAAATATTCGAATATTCGAAATGTTACCCATTCTGTACTTAACATATGTTTCAACAATAACACATTTCAATGTGCTACAATGCTTTATTGATTTATTAAAATTAATTTCCGCACATTTTGCCCAAAATCGTGTTAAAATAATCCTCTTTAGCCAATTAACTCAAAAACCAATGCTAGTTCAAAGAGCTGTTCACTAATAGCTATTTGAGTATCGAGAGAAACTCCATTACGTAATCTGATTCAAATATTGCCTGTTCTGAAATGAGGCTATTACCTCAACACGACCCGAATTTGAATGAACAGAATCACCTCAGGTTCATTTCACTTATAAACTAACTTAATTTTACATCGCATGAAGTGATTTTGAGCCGAATTCGGAAAATGTGCATTTCCGTTTAAACAGTAATGGATCTATGCAGGTTTTGAAGTTGAAAATTGAGTACTACATATTCAGAGTAAATCTACCGTAGTCAGTTTTTGAATATAGAATAGATTTAATGCGTAATAAGGGATGTTATCGCAGAATCTCTAAAAATAAAACAGTTTATAAATCGATATGAATCATCGTGTAAAAATCGTATCAGCAAAAGAGTGTGGTCCAAAACGTCGATTTCTGAAAGATCCACTGTTTAGATACCATTGCGGAATTATTATTTCAGAAACCACCAAGATTTTCTCTTTTTGAATTCATACCTTATTCATCGAGTTAGATTAAGCCAAATTCTATTACAGAAGAGCAAGCACGAGTGCTTTTTTATCGACACGATATCGGTTTGAATGAGATGGCAGTATATGATACTAAGTAAGTGCGTAAGAGATGGCTGCTTTATCCCACGCGATAACTAGTTTAAACACGGCTCGTGCTTTCTGCAGATAGTGGTTTCCCTATTGGCTTGTACAAGCTAGACTAGAACAGCGTGTCTCTAGTCAGGCCTATAGATGATTGGATTAGTTAAAATTGATGATTCGGTAATAGTAAAGCAGAGGCTAAGCAGAGGCTTGATGAGTGCTCTAACCATTGACCTATCATGGTTGTTTGTAAGATTAAATTGATAATATTAATTATTATCTTTATTTCAGTGAAACCAATTTCAGTAAGTATACTCACAAAAGAGAAGCAGATATCAGCTGACCGAAGGTATGAGATCGAATGTAAAACTGCAGGATCCAGACCCGAAGCAACAGTCACTTGGTGGAAGAATAACAGGCAACTAAAACGAATGGCGAAAAATGTAAGTCAGATGAAATTAAAAATACATACATATACTCATGGCCGTAAATCCCAAAAAGGGTAGCCAGAGCTTCAGAGCTATAAACTCCTCAGCCACATTTGGAACTCGATGGGGGAAAAGCTGGTAGAAATAAAGTTTCGTTGGTGATGGGTCTCCAACTGCATCGCCCAAAAACCACTTAAAAAAGCCCCATACCCTTACTCGCCTCTTACCTTAGGGGTAGAGACACTTCAAGCCAGCTCTACACACCCAGAACTTACAAAAACAACTAACTTTTTGCAAACCTATCACGGCGATTCCGGCATCATGGTACCGCCTTTACACCATCGCGCACCCTACTCCTTCAATTTAACTAAATGATAAATTGCGCTTAAAAGGATTCATTTCCGTTCAACCCAGTTTAAGGTTGAAAGAATTTCATTGTATTTTTCCTTACGGCTGTTTGTTAAAAGTATTTATTTTCTTTTGGGTCCGGTTCTTAAGTAAACGTTTTACCGTTGTAGTATGAATTGATTCCCTATAGGCTCTTACGGTTTTCCGTATTAAAGTAAATATTCATGTTTCTTTGTTGTCTTAAAACCATTCAGTATGAAAAAAACAATAAAACAAAATATTTGGTGTCACTTTGTTTAAAAAATCAAAGTAATTTGAATTACATCATTAGCAACAATCATCGCTATAATCATTCAGCAAATTCAAACTGCTATAAACAGACTGAAATACATAAATATTTATGTTATGACCCTATATCATTGTTTCTTAGTATTTCGTGTTATTTATTCATACATACATATACTCACGGCTATAAATACCTAGAAGGGGTAGCCAGAGCTAAGGAATTAGAAATTCCTCAGCCACATTTGGAAAATTGGGAAAGGATGGTAAAGTAAAGGTTGTTGGTGATTGGTCTCTAGCCGCATCGCCCAAAAATCCCTTAAAAGCCCCAATACCCTTAGTCGCCCCTTACGTACATCCATCGGTAACGGAAACGGGGTAGGGCTATTTTAAGCCGACACTATACGGCAAATAAAAACTGCTATAAACAGACTTAAATACATAAATATTTATGTGATGTCCCTATATCATTGTTTCTTTGTATTTCGTGTTATTTATATGTGTATCATATAGTATTAAATATACCGTTGAGTTAGTATGCCATAATAAAAGTCTTACTAAGTTTGTGGCTAACTTGATATGTGTATAATATGTTCGTATATACTTATTTATATACTACTTAAGTTTCGCAACTCTTCTCTTTTAACACCATTTTTATTTAGAAAAAGAAATATTTCTTGTCGTAGAAGTATACTTTTAATTATGGGCTATATTAATGGTTCCAGTATTTCGCAATAGTATTCGTGAGTGATTCCAAAAAGTTATGTAAACCCGATAATGTAATTTAATTGAAAATAATCCTTTATCATAAACTACAGCAGGAAACCTTGTACAATGCCAATAGCCATTTCGCAATATTGTAGTTAATTAATGTTCTAACAATATAACTAAAGAGACACTTTGTCAACAGTTCTCCGAGAATAATGAAACACTGAGCGTGTTAAGTTTAGTCCCGAGCATGGAAGACGACGGCAAATACTTGACTTGCAGAGTGGAGAACAAACATATACAGGATTCAGCGATTGAAGACAAGTGGAAAATGAATGTGCACTGTAAGTCGTTTTTACAATTAAGATGTTTGTGTCTTGATCCAGCTTTTCTATAGAAAATAAAGTGATATCGTTTATGTTGTATATCTTCAAGAGGTAGTGGTATTAAAACTTGAATTTCGGTATCTTATATTCAAAGGTATACATACATACATACATATACTCACGGCTATAAATCCCTAAAAGGGGTAGCCAGAGCTGAGAAATTAGAAATTCCTCAGCCACTTTTGGAAGTTGAGTGGGGAAAAGACGGTAGAATAAAGGTTGTTGGTGATGGGTCTCCAACCGCATCGCCCAAAAATCCCTTAAAAGCCCCAAGTCCGTTAGTCGCCTCTTACGTACACCCACCGGAAGAAATGGGGTAGTGCTATTCTAAGCCGACATTGTAATTAACTTAATTTAATGTTTATGCTATATTCGTGTATCTTACAACAATACTTGTGACTTAATCGTGTCGTTTTGGTCACCTTGGGTTCACAATACCCAGGTTTTGCTAGAACAGTGCAACCACATGTTGAGATACAACTTAGATATGTGAGTTTCCTCAAGATGGTTTCCCTTACCTTTAATCGCATTGATAAAAATAGCCGTGTAGTGTCGGCTTAGAATAACACTACCCCATTTCTACCCGTGGGTGATCGTAAGAGGCGACTAAGGGTATTGGGGGCTTTAAAGGGATTTTGGGCGATGCGGTTGGAGACCCATCACCAAGAACCTTTATTTCACCATCTATTCCCCATGTTACTTCCAAAAGTGGCTGAGGAATTTCTAATTCCTTAGCTTTGGCTACCCCTTTCTAGGGATTTATAGCCGTGAGTATATGTATGTATGTATGTATAAAAATATAAACATATGACTTTAGAAAAAACCCCTTTCTATTGATTTGACTCTGGATTATAAATAACACATCAAATATACACTGTCTAATAACCAAGCACATCTTATCCATGTGGGTTCCCTTACAATGATCTCCGTTACCGTTAACAAACATGATAAATTAACTACACATATGTCTTTAGAAAAGACAAGTTGGTGTAGGCCCAACCCGGGATTTGAACACTAGTCACTTGCACGTTAACCGGCGTTCTACCCATTGAGCTATCACGTCACGTATAATGTGTTTTTATAAAATAAATGCTTATTTACAGATGTTCCAGTAGTTGAACTGCATATCGGTTCAAAATTGAAACCCGACGAAATAAAAGAAGGTGACGACGTATATTTCGAGTGCATCGTTAAAGCCAACCCGAAATCGCATCGCTTGGTTTGGTTTCATGGAGTAAGTTCATATAATATTATCTACTTTCTATTCATACAACAGCCTTCGTGTTGTTATGGTAAAGCGAATGGCGTCAAATCCGGAGGTCTCGATTTAGATCCAGGGATAAGCTCGCAAAAATTTAAAGTATTAATAGCGATGGCTTTCACATGGTGTTTAGGGAGAGGTTAGCTTCACTGTGAGACAGAGTGCGGGGCAGGACCAACACCATTGGCAGTGGCAGGCAGCCAGCAACTGGGGTCTCAAAACAACGTGACTGCCGAATTATGATGTTTAGCCAGCAGCTGGCTCGCGCGCGGAGTGTATTTTTTATATTATATTTATTTTTAATAGTAAAGCAACGTTGACATTAAATTTATCCTATGTCATAGACTCAAGGAAACGAATGCATGACTTTTTCTCTATGGTTCAAATACTTTTTTTTATTCAAAGTTTGTTGATTATTTTGTTCCGCGGCAGCTTCCGCTCCATTACAATCTAGCGCCGCCACAATGCAACGGTTTGCAGGTCATTGCTAAAAGGGTGGTTTGTCTTATACCGGCTTACTAGATGTTTACTCATGTACATTGTAATTCTTTATTCAAGTTCTACTAACATAAATGCTAAATCTTGTTTACTAATCAATATGTATGGATACTTTCTACGTCTCAAATAAAACTTATTATTCATTCATCAAGTTTAAAACGATATGGTAAGATTGAATCACCTGACTTTCAATAATTTGTATGTTATCGCTTCAGTGGTTACTTAAAGCTGTTGGTCCAAGGTACTATCACAGTAGTAGTTGCTAGTCGGCCAACCTACATTTGGCCAGCGTAGTGGACTATGGTCTTCACAGGGTGGGCTCAAGCCCGTCGTGGGGATATATTTGGGCTGTAAGTTTTATATGTATTATTACGGGCTGTAAACTTTATGCATGCTGTCATAAAATCTTCAAAACTTTTCGAAATTGGTATATTGTAGTTATACATTTCAGTTTATATACCTCAGTAATAGATCTATCGTTGCTCCTCTGGTTGGATAAGTCTGACATTTGGTTACATAGCCCATTTATTTATCGTTAGCATGCAATCGGATCTTTATTATCATGGTTTACATTTCAGAGATCCTAACTTTGTCGGATAATATTTAGATACAATAAATTATGTAAGCTCAACCAAGTAGTTCAATTAATTCTAAATAAATTTAAGATTATATTTGCTCGAAGGGATGGTAATATCGGATGCAGTCAATATATTTGAGTGAACAGACAAATAAGCCAGTCAATTACACGGGCAGCCGCTTAACTAAGCACGGGCTCTTAGGCAAAGGGTTGAACGTCAATCAGCAATATAGTATACATACATATGTGTACTCACGGCTATAAATCCCTAAAAGGGGTAGACAGAGCTGAGGAATTAGAAATTCCTCAGCCACTTTTGGAAGTTGAGTGGGGAAAAGATGGTAGAATAAAGGTTGTTGGTGATGGGTCTCCAACCGCATCGCCCAAAAATCCCTTAAAAAGCCCCAAGACCGTTAGTCGCCTATTACATACACCCACCGGAAGAAATGGGGTAGTGCTATTCTAAGCCGCAATATAGTATATAACACGTTAAACAGGTTGGTGATTTGATTCTAGTTCAAGGTCAATATTTTAATTTCGAAATAAAATCTCTGCAGGTACAAGATTTAAAACTAATATGGCTTCGGAAGATGTTTGTAAAAAGTAAAGTAACAAGAAACTTCTGACATATGTTTTTAGATACAAGTAGATACTATTTGGTTTTTAACATAATTATATAAGTTTATAAAAAACAATTAGATTGAACTAACGCTATTTTGAGATTATAGAATCAGATTGTCCATCACAAGAACCAATCACTTTACTTGGGTGAAGTAATCATTAACAGACAATTATTCCTAGAAGTAATGAGAGTATGTGGATGGTAGTGTTAGTAGAGGATGACCACGGAGAACACACTTGGACCAAATTGAGAGTGTGCTCAAAAAGGCTGGCGTCCGAAGTATGAAGAATAAAAGAGCATGTATGAAAAGATTGATGGATGTAAACGAAGCTAGAGAGGTTTGTCAGGATCGTACGAAGTGGCGATCGATAGTCTCTGCCTACCCCAATGGGAATTAATGGCGTGATTATATGTATGTATGTATGTATGTAATGAGAGAAGACCCATATTTTATAGACAGAGTAATAGGCTTGTTGGTCCGTATCATTTAAAATATCTTGAAAACTGTAGTAGGGTTTTTACAAGTTATACATACATACATACATATACTCACGGCTATAAATCCCTAGAAGGGGTAGCCAGAGCTAAGGTATTCGAAATTCCTCAGCCACGTTTGGAAAGTTGAGTGGGGAAAAGATGGTAAAATAAAGGTTGTTGGTGATGGGCTGATGGGTCTCCAACCGCATCGCCCAAAAATCCCTTAAAAGCCCCGATACCTTTAGTCGCCTCTTACGTACACCCACCGGAAGAAATGGGGTAGTGCTATTCTAAGCTGACACTACACAGCAAGTTATATTATAGTTAAAAATAATACTTACTTAGTAATTTATTTGTTTGCTATGCATTCTGGACAAATCGTAAAGGTATAGAATGAAGCACAAGGAAAACATTCAAAGAAATCTTAATGAAAAACGGCCCTTGATATATTGCAGCAATTTCTTACATAGAGGAATGTTTTCAAAGAAACCTTACGAAGGTTGGGTTCTCAATATTTTCGTTATTTTAACTTCCCCTTTCTTGAATTTTACGTATAATAATGATATTAAAATTTGAAATTAAATTAATAATTTAAGTATTTTCTAAGATTTTCACGATTGCACATTATAATTAAAACAACTATTGATTTTCGGACATTTTAATCACATGTTATTACATGGATTTTTTAAGATTAGATGCATGTGTTTATAAACTAGACTGTGAGTGTGGTCTTTTATACATCGGTTAAACAAAGCGTAGTGTAGCTACTCTCGTAAAAGAACATATTGCTGATATGAAGAACAGGCGTCCTGGAAGATCTGCTTTGTGTGAACACACCTTCAATAAGCCAAACCACCACATGCGTTTTGACAAAACTACAATTGTAGCAAAAGAGAATAGATTGATACCTAGAATGATGCGCGAATCTATTGAAATAAAGAAACATCCAAACTTCATAGAGATGATGGTCGGCAATTACCACCTGCTTGGAACCCGATCATAAGCACAACTAAGCAAGGGAAGAACACTAACAAGACTCCAGATAACATTAGCTCTTTTTGTACTTAAATATTAAACGCAAATTTAATTTACATTTTGTGAAGGTAGTTAGTATTAATAATTTTATAGTACTGTATAATGACAAATTACACCTCAGTCTTCCCGTGACCATGATAACTGAAAAGTTTTCGAAACGTCGGGTTTTAAAAACAATGTAATAACACAACCTTAAAATATCCGAAAATCAATAGTTGCTTTAATTATGCAAGATTGTTTAAAAATATGTCGCGAGATTAAAAAAACTGACACATTCTTTAACACCTTTAAGATTAAGTTTGTAAAGATTTCAGATCACAGGTTATAAAATACCCACCGTGGGGCTCAAGCCCACCCTCGATATTAGTCATTTGAGATTTATGATCTAGAATATCAACACGTAAATATCGATACCACAAAGCGAGTGAGATTTTATTCTAGATTAAAATTATTTTAATTAGATTTAAATATATCATATTAAATATATAAATATATTTGCCGTGTAGTGCTGGCTTAGAATGTCGCTACCCATTTCTACCCACGGTGTCGTAAGAGGCGATTAAGGGTATTGGGGCTTTTTATTGGATTTTTGGGCGATGCGGTTGGAGACCCATCACCAAAAACCTTTATTTGTACCATCTTTTCCCCACTCAACTTCCAAAAGTGGCTGAGGAATTTATAATTCCTTAGCTCTGGTTACCCCTTCTAGGGAAATATAGCCGTGAGTATATGTATGTATGTATGTATGCAGATTTAAATATATCAGTAAGGCTAGCCCGAGCGACCTTTTACCTAGATAACGCTTGCAAAAAAACAACCACCTCTTTCGCACTTATATAGTATCGTATACTTCTATCTTCTAACCGATAGACTGACGATAAAATAACGCTCGTGCTAGGCCCCATAACATTAAACCAATATAACAAATCAGGAAAGCTTAATAAACAATACCTTTCAACTGAATCACAATAAATACGAGAAAATGATCCGATTTCAGTAATATACCGACCATTTCACCCCGCCTCCGATAAATCCATTAGATAAAACACAAGCCTTTTGTTCTAAAGAGCATGGAACTTAAGTGAGGTATACTTCAATTGAGTGTAGTACTGAAGCAGCAATCTACAGGGCCCTTCTCGCGAATGACTCTCACATTATGTTGTTTAGTACTGCATTATTTCAAAGAGTTTTTATGTAACTGGTAATTCAAAAGCTGGAGTACTAGAGACAGAAATGTAAAAATAATGTCTTCTTGACGGTTTAAAATAGATGTGATTCGGAATATCAAATACTTTTAAAGTGATAACCCATTTCTTCTCGTGGGTGTTTTAGGGTTCTATATAAGAAAACAAATAAAAGAATTTTCTATTTTTGAATTTGAAGAAGCGACTTAGGTATTTTTTTATTTTTTAGGAATTAGGTATTCAACCATTTTAGATGATTCTTGGGTGATGCGGTTAGAGACCCACTTTCACCCATCATCGACTTTTGGTAATTCAGTAAGGAAAATTACTAATTCAGTAAAGAGAATGACAGATGAATTTATGATGATGACCAAGGACCCAACGCGCACATAACCGTGTCCGTAAAGCTATAAATCTTCCCTCATTATTCCTAGGAATAATTGTCTGGTGAGGATTTTTCTTCTCACGTTATGTGATTGGTTTTTTGTGATGGACAATTTATTTTAAATATGTCAAACTAGCGTTTGGTTTTGTCGCATAGAAAATCTTTTATAAAGTAAAAACATGTTAATAAACTGAAATTGTACAAACCATGTTTTGAAAAAATGAAAAAATGTGAATGTAAAGAGTTTCTCTGTTGCTTCTTCTCTTTACGAACACCTTCCGAAGCAACGGACTAATGATAAACTTTTAAAATTTGACGTTCAAAAAATATTAGTTATTGACTTAATTTTGAAAAATAAACTTATTGACTTTTGACTTTTTTTTAAAAAAAAATCAATTACCAAGCTCCAATACTCTTAGTCGCTTGGTACAAAAAAATAATGAGAAGATATGGTTAGTACTATCCTAAGTGAACACTAAGGGAAGGGAAGAACACTAGGAAAACTCCAGATAACATTAGCTCTTTCTGTACTTAGCAAATATTAAACGCAAATGTAACTTAAATTTTGTGAAGGTACTTAGTATTAATAATTTTATAGAACTGCATAATGATAAATAACATCTCAGTCTTCCCGTGACCATGATAACGGAAAAGTTTTCGAAACGTCGGGCTTTAAAAACAATGTAATAACACGCGATTAAAATATCCGAAAAACATTATTTATTAACATTATAGAATCACTTGCTGACCCGACAGACTTCGTACTGTCAAATTTGCATATGAGAAAGCTTAAGGCGTTTTTTTCCGGTACTTTTAGTTCAATCCGGCGTGAATATTTTATTGGTCAAATTTTTCCGCGATGAAATGTATCCTATGTTACAATTTGGGTCATTATCTAGCATTATACCAAATTTCATTCATATACATTATGGACTTGAGGAGCCTTTTTGCCTCAAACACACAAACATCCAAATATCTAAACTTTCACATTTATTATATTAATAGGATTATACAAAAAACGTATTTATTTTTCTTGAGACAACTACAATAATTTTATCGTTACAAATTATAATTAATGTAAAATAGAACCCAATTCTCCCCGCGGCTTTTAAGTGATTATCGGGCGATGCGGTTGGAAACCTATCACCAACAAACTTTATTTTCAACTAGTAGATCGACCCGGCTTCGCACGGGAAGCGTAGTTTTAAAAATATCCGAGGTTTCTTCAATCACTGCTCGCCCTTTGTAAAATTTAGCACAATGATAACAACTTGCAGCACTCCTGAATAGTGTAGTAAATCAAGTAATCCAATTTTTACTAGTTTCAATTTGGATTGTAATGGATGTAAACAGTGGTCTTTTATTCCACGAATTAACACAACATTGATAATTCTTCATCATTTCTTTCATTGATTGATGAATAAAGTGAAATTACAAGAATATTAAATTTTGTATTTCGCCATTTGGATAAGAAATCCTAAATAGCCTAAAAAAGATCAGAGGATAACCGTCCGAAACCCTAAATGGCTATTTAGAGCTAAATATTAATATTAAAATATTTAGGCCTAAATGGCTATTTAAAGTAGCTAAGGTAAACCGGTTACTTTAGGTACTAAGATTATTTAAAAAAATACTACGCACAAGTCTTAATATATTATTTCTTAAATCGAATTTCCATTTCCGTTTTTTATTAATAATGATTTTCAAAGAAGATAAAACGTGAGAATATGGAATGAGTGAAAATGGAACAAAAGCTAAGAAAAACATGAGCCAAAAAATTCAAAAGCGGCTTCGAAAATACTCGTAATGCTGCCACGGTCCCGACATTAGGGAAATTCTTAAGTAGGTTTGTGTGAAGATGACAAGATGACTGATTTGTTTGGAGTATTGTCAAGGTTTATGAATGACAAATAAAAAAGTGAAGTATTTTTTACATTTTTAAGACAACGTGTATAAAATGAAGCGTACTTATTGTTAAAATGATTATAATATTTGTGGGTGAGATTGTAAGCAATATAATTTATATATCTTACTTATAAAATTAATGTACCTATTTCGTCAGACTCTTCCTAAACGGCTGAACTGATTTAAATGAAATTTTGCATGCACATTTGCTAGGTCTGAGAACAGGTTTATAATTATTTTTTATTTATTTATATTTTTATTTAATAGGCTAGAGATTTATTAAATATATTTATTACAGGTAAAGCGGGACCCTATTACTAAGTCGGCTTAGAATAGCACTACCCCATTTCTTCCGGTGGGTGAACGTAAGAGGCGACTAACGGTATTGGGGCTTTTTAAGGGATTTTTGGGCGATGCGGTTGGAGACCCATCACCAACAACCTTTATTCTACCATCTTTTCCCCACTCAACTTCCAAAAGTGGCTGAGGAATTTCTAATTTCTCAGCTCTGTCTGGCTACCCCTTTTAGGGATTTATAGCCGTGAGTATATGTGTGTATGTATGTATGTAAGAAACTAGTAAATTACATTAAGAGAGAGAGGTTTGCCAGGATCTTACAAAGTGGCGATCGATAGTCTCTGCCTACCCCAAAGGAAACTAACGGCGTGAGAATATGTTTGTATGTATGTACATTAAAAACTAAAACATTAAAGCAAGGAAACAGCTTTTATCAACTTTTTTGTTGTATAAGTGTAGAATAAAATAGAATAGAAAAACTCTTTATAGCACATCAAACACAAATTTACAAAAAAATATATCTGATCTGATGAACAGTTTATAATTCGCGGTCTTATCGCTTAGTGCGATCTCTTCCAGACAACTTTTGGAAAGTGAGATCGGTAAATTATTTATTTGGCTAGATGCACAAAACAAGGCCAAAACACAATGATAATCTATTAAGCTAATATGTATGTACATATTAAGGGAAAAAGCTATTATGATTCGTGATTTTGTGTACTTTTACTAGGTGTTTTCAGTCAAATCTTCTCAGAGAAGGATCGCAACGAAATATCTCTTTTCCGATCTCTCGATCGTAGTATTTCTTTCTAAAGTGGTAAAACAGGGAAGTAAAAAAAAATCTTGATCCTGTATCTAGAAACTGTTTTCAAAGTAAGCCTTTAAAAAGGATTTTTTTAATTCAACCCATACGGTTTAAATTTCAGCTTGAAGTTTATATGCCACTTTTGTCAATTGTGTACTTAGCAGTATGATAATTTGTGTATGTTTTCGATTTCCATGTAAAAGAAATAATGTAGGTGGGATGAACTGAATTCTTTATTAAATGACATAAAAGAGGGAATAATATTTTTAACTGTTTAGATGTTTGATACCTAATCCCTTCTGAGATACAGAAATGGCTTTGATTTATTTGACTTATTCACTAGGACGTTGTATGAAATTTGTTAGCAAAAATAAGCACTTACAATATAGTGCTCACTTTTAAAAAAGCCGTGTAGTGTCGGCTTAGAATAACACTACCCCATTTCTATCCGTGGGTGAACGTAAGAGGCGACTAAGGGTATAGGGGCTTTTTAAGTGATTTTTGTAAGATGTGGTTGGAGACCCGTCACCAAAAACGTTTATTATTATCATCTTTTGCCCAATCAACTTCCAAAATTGGCTGAGAAATTTATCATTTCAAAGCACTGGCTACCTCGTTAAGAGATTTATAGCCGTGAGTATATGTACTTTTAAAAAAATGTATTGTTTAAGTATCAACAAACAACAATTATTTGACAAGTTTAATTCATAAACATAACATAAACGTTCACGCCGAAAATCCCCGAAGGGGTTGGCAGAGGTACTAATACTTCTGAACATCACGTGACATTGTCACCTGGTGTTCAGTTTAATTCACTGTCTCCCAAAATGGGTGTCCCACAGTGCGGGAGGCAGGGTTCCGAAAACGTCTTTAAAGTTGTGTTAAGGAACTATTTCCAAATCTATTCTACTTAATATATCAATTATACCGCCAATGGTACCTCACTGTAAACTGTACGATAATTTCTTTTGTAAATTTGTGTTTGATGTGCAATAAAGAGTTATTCTATTCTATTACATACATACATATACTCATGGCTATAAATCCCAAGAAGGGGTAGCCAGAGCTAAGGAACTAGAAGTTCCTCAGACACTTTTGGAAAGATGAGTGGGGAAAAGATGGCAAAATAAAGGTTGTTGGTGATGGGTCTGCAACCGCATCGCCCAAAAATCCCTTAAAAACCCAATACCGTTAGTCGCCTCTTACGTACACCCACAGGCAGAAATGGGTTAGTGTTATTCTAAGCCGAAACTACACAGCAAACAGTAGTGTTATTCTATTCTATCAGTAAAAAAACAAGACTCGACCCTTATAAGTCACTCAGTCAGCTGCCTGTGTATTTACGATGAATTGAATTGAATTCATGTTGCAAATTGAAGGCACCACCAACATGAATATTACCCTATAACTACAGACGACGTGTGGTCTGACACTTAGAGAGTTTAGAAACTCCAGTTACATTAGTTAGTCTGTATTCTCACGTGTTTTTCGTCACTCCTCGAGTCTCTCACAGTTAGAGTTGTTAGTATATGTAAATTTATAGCTGCTGGTTTAGATATAATGATGGCTATAGGTTCATCCAAAAACTTTTTAAAGAATACGACCGCTAAAAACTTTTCAAATAATTGTGAACGACTTCTCTTTTGATACAACCGTGATAGCCCAGCGGGTAGAACACTCGGTTGTCGTGCAAACGACTAGTGTTCAAATCCTGGGTCGGGCCTACACCAATTTGTCTTTTCTAAAGACATATGTGTAGTTAATTTATCATGGTTGTTAACGGTGAGGGAAAACATCGTGAGGAAACCCACATGGCTGAATTGTACTTAGTCATGTGACAGTGTATTCGTACAAAACGGCGATAGGACTGCCCCCTATCACGTGAGTACACTGTTCATGCAAAACGTGGGTACTCTGAACACCAGGTGACAAAGTCACGTGATGTTCAGAAGTATTAGTACCTCTGCTAACCCCTTCGGGGATATTCGGCGTGAACGTTTATGTTTATGTTATGTATGTTATGTTATGTTCTCTTTTGATGTTACATTAAATAAGTTCGATTATTATTTTTTAGAAACCAACAGTTTAGTATTAAAATATTGATGAAACACTTAATCATCGATTGTTTTAGACATAAATGTGATATATAAACTAACTAACCCGGCAAAGGTTTTTTTGCCATACAAAATATTTCTAGGGACTTTCTAGTATAAAAAAAAAATAAAAAAAGTGAAAGGTTAAACCTTATTACATAGAAGTATAAAAAATTGTAACAAACCTATTATCAGACCTACCGAATGTGTATACAAAATTTCATTTAAATCGGTTCAGCCGTTTCGGAGGCGTTTGGTGACTAACACTGAGACACGTGAATTTATATATTAGATTACATAAGCAAATTCTCACATTACATTAACTAAAGAGTTAATAATGAATTACCATATAGCATTTATATTTAATTATATTATATTTTGATAAACTATTTTTATTTTTGCTGTGTAGTGCCGGCTTAGAATAGCACTACCCCATTTCTACCCGTGGGTGATCGTAAGAGGCGACTAAGGGTATAGGGGCTTTTCAAGTGATTTTCGGGCGATGTGGTTGGAGACCCGTCACCAAAAACATTTTTTTATTACCATCTTTGCCCCACTCAACTTCCAAAAGTGGCTGAGGAATTTCTCATTCCAAAGCTCTGGCTACCCCGTTTAGGGAATTATAGCCGTGAGTATATGTATGTATGTATGTATAAGCAAATTCTCACATCACATTAATTAAAGAGTTAATAATGAATTACCATATAGCATTTATATTTAATTATATTATATTAAGATTAACTATTATTATTTTTCAATAATATATATATATATATATATATATATATATATATATATATATATATATATACAACACCTAAAATTAAGTTCTACTAACAAATTGAGTAAATTTTACTCGAATAAATGGATAAATAAATTATTTTGGTATATTTTTTAGATTATTACCTCACGCATGGCCGAAAACGAAAATCCTATTAATATTATAAAGGCAAAAGTTTGTAAGTATGGATGTATGGATGTTTGTTAGTCTTTCACGTAAAAACTACTGAATGGATTTGAATGAAACTTTACCACAATATAGCTTATATATCAGAATAACACATAGGCTACAATTTTTGAGGTTTTATTAAATTAATTAAAAAATCGCCTTAAGCTTTGTCATAATCAAATTTGACAGTACGAAGTCTGTCGAGTCAGCTTATTAAATATTTATAATATAAAAAAATATATTGTTATATTGTAATATTATATTGTTGATTGATGCAAACACATCAACGAGCTGCTCCGGTTTTTATGTAACATTACCTCTGGTACATGTCAAACTTATAAATACTAGTTACAAAATAATATTCTACCATATCTTAAAGACCCTATAAATGTAATAAATAAAGAATAAATATATCAAAGAAAAATTTCGACACAGGCGGGAATCGAACCTGCGACCTCGGGTATACGCCCCGACGCTCTGCCAATTGAGCCACCGTGTCAATGGCTGCCAGCGCGAAATTCTTCTATCCTTTATTTCTTTTACACGTTTAAGTAGTGTTTGCGTTTCCTACCTCCGAATTTTTACTAATTCGGAAGGCCACTTGTCTATCTTTTCAGATAGAATGAAAATGTTGAAAACGCCTAAATATCACATAATTTAAATCTTTATGTTCATGAAAACCTCATGTGGGGATTATTACTAATAAATAAAAAATAAATAAAGGTCGCGGGTTCAATTCCCGCCTGTGTCGAAACTTTTCTTTCCTTTATTTATTCTTTATTTATTAGTAATAATCCCCACAAGAGGTTTTCATGAACAAAAAGTTTTAAATTACCCTATAAATGTCTTTTTAAAAAGGCCAGTTCAAACTCAAGTATTCAATGCTCCTGTGTTAATTATTTTTATTTTTTTCTACAGAATACAGAGATCTTTCACAACGATACTGCGGGTGTGATCCTGAGTGCTCAAAGCCTCGTCTTACAAAAAGTAACCCGGACTGCCGCTGGCGACTACACTTGCATGGCTGCTAATTCAGAAGGAAAAGGAACTAGTAATCCAGTTTCATTGCTTATAAGATGTAAGTATTTTTGTAAGTGTTGGCTTAGAATAGCACTACCCCATTTCCTCCAGTGGCCGTTCGTAAGAGGCGACTAAGGGTGTTGGGGCGCTTTTAAGGGATTTTAGGGCGATGCGGTTGGAGACCCATCACCAAGAACCTTGATTTTACCATCTTTTCCCCACTCAATTTTCCAAAAGTGCTTGAGGGATTTCTTATTCCTTAGCTCTGGCTACTCCTCCTAGGGATTTATAGCCGTGAGTATATGTATGTATGTACGTATTTTTTTTTATCTATGTTGGTTTAGAATAACACTGACATATTTTTTTCTGTGGGCGTGTGAGGCGTCTAAGGGTATTGGAGTTATGGTATTGAATTGTTGGGCTATGATGCAGTTGGAGACCGGTCACAAACCATTCTTTAATTCACAATCTTTTACCCACTAATAACGAAAAGTTTCGAGGAATTTCCAAATAGAAAGCTCTGACTACCCCTGCTTTTTAATTTAAATGTAAGAAACATTTTGTTAAATAATAAGTTTAACTTATCTTCCTTCTAAGCCATGTGAAACATTTATTGTAGCTATCTATAAAATTTAGCCTGGTGGTGTATGCTTAGAATAACACTACCCCATTTCTACCCGTGGGTGATCGTAAAAGGCGACTAAGGGTATAGGGGCTTTTGAAGTAATTTTTGGGCGATGTGGTTGGAGACCCTTTACCAACAATTATTTACTATTACCATCTTTTCCCCACTCAACTTCCAAAAGTGGCTTAGGAATTTCTCATTCCAAAGCTCTGGCTACCCCGTTAAGGGATTTATAGCCGTGAGTATATGTATGTATGTATAAAATTAGTTTGATTACTACTTTAATTTAGGTGAATTAGCAAAAGTTTAAACGCATTTCAATTTAAATTTACATAATGTCTTAAATTCCTTATTAACAATTTATAATCAAAATTACAAATAAGATTTTGTAAACAATTAAACTATAGCAATAAAAGATAAGGGCTTCGTAACGAATACTAATTTCACAGCACAGAATTCAGAATTTAATATTTATATATTTACTCTAAACCTCCTGTGAATTATTGTTAATTTTCATCTTTCGTCAATTGTCAATGGTTAACAATAGGTATTAACATAAATTTTATGTATTTACAGGCATTTATTTGTGGCACAAAGAAAACATGATTTTACTCTTCATGTTCTAAGATTTATATATTAATGATATCTTGTGTATTGGAAATAGTTTTTTTTTAAACTAACCTTATTATTACTAATAAATAAAGGATGAATAAAGGAAAGAAAAATTTCTTAGTCGAAATTTTTCTTTCCATTATTTGTTAGTAATAATCCCCACATGGGGTTTTCATGAACAGAAACATCCAAATAGGCTTACGCCCGATTTATGAATTGAGTATTACAGCTGAGAACAACTTAAGTCTCGTTCTGTCGCATTGAAATCTTAACAACTGAATGAGACAAAACGATACTTAAGTCGTTCT
Organism: Bedellia somnulentella; assembly: GCA_963576735.1. Taxonomy (NCBI): domain Eukaryota; kingdom Metazoa; phylum Arthropoda; class Insecta; order Lepidoptera; family Bedelliidae; genus Bedellia; species Bedellia somnulentella. The sequence goes on along the minus strand of OY755185.1, from coordinate 1,469,313 downwards.
CAGCTTGAATACTCAATTCAGAAATCGGGCGTTTTTATTTTGTTCATTCATTAACTTTATTCACCAGAACATTCACAAAGCTACAAAATAAAATGTATTCAAATAAAATACTTTGATACCGCTTAAGAATATGTAATTTAGTTTAGATGAAAGGAAAATACGTCAAAAAACTCATTTCAAAAAATCTTTCTAGAAATTTAATTTTACTCTAGATTTTTGCAAAGATTGATGGATGTAAACGAAGCTAGAGAGGTTTGTCAGGATCGTATGAAGTGGCGATCAATAGTCTCTGCCTACCCCAATGGGAACTAATAGCGGGAGTATATGTATGTATTGTATGTATTTTTGCAAACAACATCATTTATGCATCGATTCATGCAGTACCAGTAAACTGCGTACTTCAAACTTAGTCCAGCTATAGGATATCACTGACTTGAGTATCGTATTATATTCTATTAGTTTTTAAACTATCTCTAAATGACTATCCTTTTGACATTGTTTTCTTATAATTAAAACAATTTTTGACTTTCGGATATTTTAATCGCGTGTTATTACATGGTTTTTTAAAGCCCGACGTTTCGAAAACTTTTCAGTTATCATGGCCACGGGAAGACTGAGGTGTTATTTGTCATTGTCATTATAAAGTACTATAAAATTATTAATACTAACTACCTTCATAAAATTAAAGTTACATTTGCGTTTAATATTTGCTAAGTACAAAAAGAGCTAATGTTAATGTTAAAGAGTTAATGTTAGAAAATACTATTGTTTTCTTGTTAGATTATGTAATAGTTATTATAGTATGTATTGTTTGCTGTGTAGTGCCGGCTTAGAATAGCACTACCCCGTTTCTACCGATGGGTGTACGTATGAGGCGACTAAAAAAATTGGGGCTTTTACTCACCAAATCCTTTATTTTACCATCTTTTCCTCACTTAACTTTCCAAAAGTGGCTGAGGAATTTATAATTCCTTACTCTCTGGCTACCCCTTCTAGGGATTTATAGCCGTGAATATATTTATGTAAATATGTATTATGTAATAATATTCTTGAACATTAATATCTTTGCCGTGTAGTGCTAGCTTAGAATGTCACTACCCCTTTCTACCCACTGGTTTCGTAAGAGGCAACTAAGAAAGGGTAAGGAGCTTTTTAAAGTGGTTTTTGGGCGATACCCATCAACAACGATACTTTATTTCTACCACCTTGTCCTACATCAACTTCTATATGTGACTGGGGAGTATCATGCTCTAAAGCTATGGCTACCCTTTTTTGGGATTTATAATCGTGAGTATATACATACATACATACATATACTCACGGCTATAAATCCCTTAACGAGGTAGCCAGAGCTTTGGAATGAAAAATTCCTCAGCCACTTTTGAAAGTTGATTGGGGAAAAGATGGTAATAATAAATGTTTTTGGTGACGGGTCTCCAACCACATCGCCCAAAAATCACTTAATAAGCCCCTATACCCTTAGTTGCCTCTTACGATCACCCACGGGTAGAAACGGGGTAGTGTTATTCTAAGCCGACACTACACGGCATATATATGTATGTATTTATTTTTGAACATTAATTCCATTCTATAATTAAAATGTTGCTATTCCGTGCAAGATAATTCCATTACAAGAATGAAGAGGATAATGAATTCCGAGCTCCGTTTCTCACATAACTTACTCATTGTTGTAAAAAATCTGTTTGAATATTCAAATGACCGTACTGTTTGTTAAATACGAGCTGTCTGAGTTAAACGTAAACTATGCAGCTAAGCTTGCACTGAAAAGGCTCTACAAAATAATTCGCATTGTGTGAAACCGAGAGCCCGCATACCACTAACAGTTTTCTTTCCAAAAATGTTGCAAATTGTTCCTTTTTATCTGACTACGACCCGAATACAGATAGCAAGAGAAAGGACGTACTTGAAATGTTTATTCGGAGTTTGCGTTGAATTTCTCTAGTCAGAAATAAGTTTTAGCACTCGCGCGTTTACATGATAAAAACAAGTTGTTTGGAAGCAACAACATGTTGTAATATCCCTTCTTTATTCCCTTCCGAAAAGCCCAAAGTAAAAACACTAGTTTAGATTCGCAAATCTTAATCTTAATTCCATATTGTTACTACGTCTGTAAAACCTTATTTCAATTAAATAATTAATATTCGACGTACCGCTATCTCGTGTTTGCTGAGCTATAAATCAAAACGGTAACATAATAGATATTTTGATAATTCAATATCCTTTGTTTTAGAGGCAAACGTTCGCTGCACTAATTTATAACCGCAATATTTCATTCAAATCTTATCCATTTATCCAATCTTGAGGTGCTTCAGAAATGAATTTGCTTCCTACATCTCCACTAAGTGGTTTCATGACTTGGCTACTAGTGCGCGCATTAAGAATTCATTACCACCTTTATATGACTAAATCTCCTTAAAGCTCCATTTAAGTTCGTCTTTCAGTGCACACGTAACTGAAAGAGTTACTTCTTGCTATTTTTGTTAGCTCGTAAGTCTGAAATTTCTGCAAATTCGCAAGTTAAATTTTAAATGCATGACACTTTAGTGATGGGAATCAAAAATATTATAAAACAAAGCGAACTTTGGCGTATTATATGAATTAAAAACTAATTTATTATAAAGCCAAGTTTTTGCATAAAATACATACATACATACATATTCTCACGCCGTTAGTTCCCATTGGGGTAGGCAGAGACTATCGATCGCCACTTTGTGCGATCCTGGCAAACCTCTCTAGCTTCATTCACATCCGTCAATCTTTTTATACATGCTCTTTTATTCATGGTACTTCGGACACCTGCCTTTTTGAGCACATTTTATTTTCATAATAGATCCTATGAAAGTCGATATTGTGTAAAAAAATAAGAGTTTATTCACAAAGAGAGGATAAATTAAAGCGAATGAGTGAAAGAACATTCCCAGATTTATACCCGTGTATCTATTTTATATTTATCGTAATAAGATTACTTTTATTTGAAAGCACCTGATTTATGAAAAAAACCGTTGCTTAGCTAACTGGAAACAGGCCTAGCAATAAGCCTTCACATTACGCCTTTGAAGTTTCTAAGAAGCATATTTATTTTTTGAAAGCGTAGAAACTTGAATTTTATTCTGGTTTTCTGTTGGAAATGTAATATTTTATTGAATTTTCTCAGACGCTCCAGTGTGTGCGGACAAAAGGGACGGCGAGTTGTTCGGTGCTTTGAAACACGAGACTGTTTCATTACATTGTTCTGTTGATGCGAACCCCTCTTTGGTGTCTTTTCACTGGACTTTTAACAACTCGGGAGAAAATACTAAATTGCCGCCAAGGTATGGTAGAAATGTAAAATATACTAGAACAAAGTTTTTCTTTACCTTGATGTAGTAGGTGAAGTTATTGATTTGTACTAATTTAAACATTTGTAATAGCTCCAACATCTGTAACTTGTAAGCAACCGTGATAGCTCAATGGGTAGAACACCGGTTATCGTGCAAACGACTAGTGTTCAAATCCCGGGTCGGGCCTACACCAATTTGTCTTTTCTTAAGACATATGTGTGGTTAATTTATCATGGTTGTTAACGGTGAGGGAAAACATCGTGAGGAAACTCACATGGCTGAGTTGTACCGTGTATTCGTACAAAACGGCGATAGGCCTGCCCCCTATCACGTGAGTACACTGTCCATGCAAAACGTGGGTACTCTGAACACCAGGTGACAAAGTCACGTGATGTTCAGAAGTATTAGTACCTCTGCCAACCCCTTCGGGGATATTCGGTGTGAACGTTTATATTATGTTATGTTATATTAATTTAAATGACAATGTATTCGTAAAAAATCCTGCGTAAGTATATCATAGTTGTTAACAGTAAGGAAGAATATCGTGAGGAAACTCACTTGGCTAAGTGGACAGCGAACTCATTCAAAACGGCCAGAAATCTCCCTCTTACCACTTAAGAGCTTATTCTATTACATTTTGTCGTTGCTGAATTCAGACGTCCTTCGAAGTTACTGCCGCAGACGCTTGTTATTCCACTACACAAATTTCAGTTCTAGCGTTCTGAACGTTATTCCACTAGTCTGATTCTGTGGCTTTCAGACGTCTTCATTCAGATAAATGGAATAAGCTCTTTAAATACACTGTCCAAGTATAACGTGAATATTCTTACATCAGGTGACAATAATGTAAGATGATTATTAATTATACCTCTGCCACTCCTTACATGGCGTGAGCGTTTGGGTTTAGTTGGGCCTTTTAGAGAATAGAATAGAAAAACTCTTTTTTGCGCATCAAACACAAATTATTTACCAATCTCATCAAACCGAAAAAAGCGATCTCTTCCAGACAACGGAAAACAGAAATATTATAATAAAGTTAATAATAAATTCAATAAGTTAGTTTTAAAGTAAGCTTGTTTTGTGCATCTACCCAGATAACTAGTTTACAGATCTCACCTTCCAATGGTTGGAAGAGATCGCTTTTAGCGATAAGACCGCCGATTGTACCTCACTGTAAACTGTATGATATATTTTTTTGTAAATTTGTGTTTGATGTACAATGAAGAGTTATTCTATTCTATTCTAAAGGCTCAAAGCCGGGTATAATGCTCTAAAATAGCAAATTAATAGTACAACACAATTTTTTAGACTCTACAGCAGTAATGGCCATACATCCACATTGAACTATACACCGAGTACAGACATGGAGTATGGAACTTTAGCGTGCTTTGGAGAAAATTCCGTAGGGGAACAAAAAGAGCCCTGTGTTTTTCAACTTGTGGCTGCTGGTGAGTAAAATGACATAATGTACTTATAACTTTTTTCGTCCGTATTACATAGCCGTGTAGTGTCGGCTTAGAATATCACTACCCCATTTCTTCCGGTGGGTGTACGTAAGAGGCGACTAACGGTATTGGGACTTTTAAGGTATTTTTGGGCGATGCGGTTGGAGACACATCACCAACAACCTTTATCTCACCATCTTTTCCCCACTTAACTTTCCAAACGTGGCTAAGGAATTTCTCATTCCAAAGCTCTGGCTACCCCGTTAAGGGATTTATAGCCGTGAGTATATGTATGTATGTATGTACTTATAACTTTTTTCGTATCTCAAAGTAGAAGAAACACTATAAAAGAAGGTCTAACGATGTTATACTGAAGGGGACAACTCAAATTCCGATGTGCTTTTGTTATTAAATAAAAAAAAAGATTTTTAGGTGTTAATTTATTGATTTGCATTCGGTATATTGTTTGAACTAACCTCAACTCAATAGTGAAAAATAGTTAACTTCTGTGCGTTATTGTATCATGTATCTCACGAGACCAATAAATAGAGGAACATTCATTTATTGGTGGGAAAATATAGATCCAATTTGGAAATACATTGCATTACTCGCGATTAAATATCCGAAAATCAAAAAAATATTTAATTGTAATTTGTGAAATCATAAAATTATTAGAAAATACTACGCCATATAATTTTCGAGGTGTAGATCGTCTATGAAGAAGTTCTAAATCTGTAAATAATAAGCTGCAATGTGTCTACTTCTCATAATTAAATAATCAAAACACAAATTTTGCCGTGTAGTACCGGCTTAATATGTCGCTACCCCTTTCTACCCACGGGTGTCGTAAGAGGCAACTAAGGGTATCGGGGCTTTTTATTGGATTTTTGGGCGATGCGGTTGGAGACCCATCACCAAAAACTTTTATTTTAACGCCTTTTCCGCACTCAACTTTCAAAAGTGGCTGAGGAATTTATAATTCCTTGGCTCTGGCTACCCCTTCTAGGGAATAATAGCCGTGAGAATATGTATGTATGTATGTACAACACAAAAATGGCTTTGGAGACTAAAACTAAATTTGCTCAACTCAACAAGAGCTTTAATCTAAACTCACCAAAATGCGATAACTGAAGCCAATGTGCCGCGCTAAAGGCAATTAAAACTTATATCCAATTACTAACTGACAATTAACAGGCACAATCTCACTTGTCAATAATTATTGAAACAGAATACTATAATCCGTGTGTTGTACTGCATTTATAACAATTAGCTTTGACGTTTCATTTGTAGAAATATATATAACACTCGCTAAACAAATAAACCGGGTTTCGCCGTTTTCTAGGGAATTTCCAGTTATAAAATAAAAAAAAATGTTAAGGGTGTACAACCTTTACCACTTACAAGTATAAAAATAGTTGTAAACCATTCTCGCCCCATAAAATAGTTGTTATTGTTAGTCGCCGTGTAGTGCCGGGTTAGAATGTCGCTATCCCTTTCTACCCACGGGTGTCGTAAGAGGCGACTAAGGGTATTGGGGCTTTTTATTGGATTTTTGGGCGATGCGGTTGGAGACCCATCACCAAAAAACTTTATTACACCGCCTTTTCCCCACTCAACTTCCAAAAGTGGCAGAGGAATTTAAAATTCCTTGGCTCTGGCTACCCCTTCTAGGGAATTATAGCCGTGAGTATATGTATGTATGTATGTACCTATTCTCAGACCTACTGAATGTGTATGCAAAATCTCATTTAAATTGGTTTAGCCGTTTTGGAGGAGTTTGGTGACAAACACGTTGATACGTGAATTTTATATGTTAGATATTCCAAAATCATGGACACTTTTCACCTGGGATTACCAAGGATGGGTTACTAGGTTAAGTTACGTTGAGATTATTTAGACATTTTAAACGATATGTTAACAGTTTTGTAATTATAAAAAGAGTATTACATACATACATATTCTCACGGCAATAAATCCCTAGAAGGGGTAGCCAGAGCTAAGGAATTAGAAATTCCTCAGCCACTTTTGGAAAGTTGAGTGGGGAAAAGATGGTACAACAAAGGCTTTTGGTGATGGGTCTCCAACCGAATCGCCCAAAAATCCCTTAAAAACCCCAATACCGTTAGTCGCTTCTTACGTACACCCACCGGAAGAAATGGGGTAGTGCTATTCTAAGCCGGCACTACACGGCATAAAAAGGGTATTAATTATATTTGTAAAGAAACTGGCGAGGGAATTTAATAAAAAAAAGAGAACTACACTCACTGAGATAAAAACTGAACGATGGAAGGGCATGGCACTCTTTTTTCTTATGTTTAATGATATTTCCGCTTACATCTTGATTTTTTATATGGAAACATTGGCATAGGCTGTAAATCTAGTGCTAAAAAATATTAAATTTGTACTTAAATAGTCTTTCTTAAAATAATCTGTATTACCTTATTACGAAAATATCGCGAAGTTTACGTTCGGTCTAAAATCTTCACACTGGTTTGATAGAAATAGCTTTAAATAAAAATTTGTGTGAAAATCATTGAAAACCGTTAAACCATAATTAACGTTTATTTTTTTACAAACAGCTAGAAAAATAAATTTAGTCTTTTGTAGTAGAATAAAGAGTGCGTTTGTGAAAATAATAGTAATGTACACACCAACGTATTTTATAGAATTTATATTTATAAAATTATTTGTAAAAGCCAAGCACAAGAATACAAACACTTATAAAACGATACAAAAGTTTTATAAAAGGTTGTCTGAAAGATATACCAACCGCCCATTGTACTCCATTGTAAATATTTATTATTCAAGATGTGCTACGAAAAGATTTCTTTTCTATCTAAAATATATAAAAATATTCTGTAGGTAGTTGCTTCTGTATGATACGTACGATTAACAATGAATATGTGATAAAATGCAACATTAAAAATTAACAAAGCGTTTAATTAATTTGTTTATCAACGTAACACGATATGAATATTTCATTCAATAATGATTTTAACCAGATAGTCACGAAAAATTTGGTCATTTGTCTGCAAATACGATCATAGGTGGGAAACATATCCGTGTGATAGGTTATGGTCCATCTGTGCACTATGTTATTAAACCGAGCAATATTATTCGCAGTATCCTTCACGTTTCCTGACGCGGGTGAATAAACATTGAATATGGTTTTGGAAATTAAATAGCACAGTGTAAAAGAGCACCGCCTGATATGCTGCGGGTTATAGATTCAATTCCTAACATCCCAGGTTACCTCGGCTAAGTGTGTGTCCGTGTGTGTATCTGTGTCATTCATTCATCAAGCTTATCAAAAGTGGGAGAAAACTTGGAAAATATAAAACCTCTATCACCGATTGGAAGTAAAAATCCTCACCATAAAGGTTGACTGGAAGAAATCGCGTTAAGGCGATAAGTCCGCCTTTATGTACATTTACTGTTTTGTAATTTTTAAATACTGTTTTTGTGTTGTGTTTTTGTATTCAATAAAGTGTTTATTATTATTATTAAATAACTTACGAGAGAAAGCCAAGTACCTAGTATATTCTAATTGCACAGGTGATTTAATATACAAACTATTGAATGATTAAATAAAACTATTTGTATTAACAGGCCGGCCATTCCCTCTACAAAACTGTTCGGTAGCGAACCAAAGCGCCGACTCTCTGAATGTGGAATGCGTCGAGAACTTCGACGGGGGGTTGCCTCAGTTCTTCATCATGGAGCTACTCGAGCTGCCTTCGTTGGCGGTAAGTGGTTTTGTATTGTATTTTATGCTTAGCTTACTACGCCAAAACGGAGGATATTAATGCATATTTATGCATTTAAGTTTGGTCTCTCGTAGCTACTGAACTATTGAACATATTTTAGTTACTCTTAACAATGTGTCAATATGATTATTTAATAGCTCGAGTTACAAAACTTTTATGATATTGTTGTGGAAAAAGTGTAAAACGGGAATACTATTCACGTATTTGGTGTGTTATAAGTGAGTAGTTTAAGAGATATTTTCTAAAAGCGCAATCATATAGTTTTTCTCTTCAAAACTCAAACTTTAACTAAGCCAATTCGGTGTGCAAAGTTTTACAAAAGTGGTGCTGATACTGCTGATTACGAAACCATTTCGAGATATTATGGGTTTAAAACATATTTTCTTGAAATTAAAGCAAACAGAGCTAAGATGACCGTTATTTTAGCAAAAAACTGTAACAGTATTTGACCTTCAGCGTTATGTCAAAGACATTCGTTCTTGCAGTTTATTAATAAAACATCGAAAATCTTAGGTGTATTTAATATAATATCGTAATAATTTCATTTGGGATCACAAATTCGTGAAATATTTTGCAATTAGCAACATTTTTACTAAACATTTCACTTTATTTGCATGTCGCTACGTGATATTTTCGATCGATGACGTCATTAAGTACAAGAGTTGAACAATCTTTAAAAAATCATAACTTTGCAATTACTCATTTTATATCAAATGAAAAATATTCAAATCAGTTTTTTATTTTCGTATTTGCTATCGAATAAAAATATTTAATAAAAACCAAAAAAAAACTTTGCATACCGAATTCTAAAAGGTTACCGTATTATAAGATAAAGATTTTTATGTTTAGTGTAGTGTTGATCGTCAATATTTAACGCGTCTCGCTTAGAAGACGGGTAGCACTGCGTCTATGTTTAATACATTTATCCTTATTGTTATCCATGAAAAATAATGCCAGATGTAGCAAAATTTTCTCATACTTATTCTTAAAATATATGTATCTATATATTTTCTGTGTAATGTCGGCTAGCATATTACTATCAAATTTTCACCTGTCGATGTCAAACAATACTCTTTTTTTAATTTACTGGTTTAATAGTTATAAAATCACAAAGTGTTAAAATGTGTTTCCCACAACTTGAACTATAAATATGAGGGTAAAAAAAAACTAATATTATTATGTTGTAAATCTCAACAAAAACCATCAACCAAAATGGGTTAAAAATATATATTTAGCAGTTTTTGCGATGTAGAACATTTTGTGAATCTGCAAATGTAACTTTGCATTTCATACAAACACTATGAAAAACACATATAATTTTGCGTTTTGATCGCGACTCAAAAAAATACATTTTATTCTTGATATATCCCTTTGCTTACCTACCTTTTCTACTAGTGCTTTTGTACTGAGCCAATTTCATAATCCGACACGAGACTGCAATACGCCTATTAATCCTCGTTGTGTTTTTAGGTTCGGTACAATGTTGTGACAAATAAAACTCCACCTTACTTCGAGATTGGAGGTCTGCCAACTGGAATCACTTACAGGATAGACCTGTACGCTGCTAACATTAAAGGGAAGAGCGACGTGGTCACTATTGAATCTGTCACTTTTAAAGGACATGCCAAATACACAGGTAAATTCCATTTCGTCATTTATTAATTCTGAATTTATATTTTTAATAGTTTTAACAAACTTAATCAAAAAACATAACATACATTCAATATTCTTAGAGAATGTTTTTTGATTAAGTTTGTTGTGTTTTTTCGCCGTGTAGTGCCGGCTTAGAATGTCGCTACCCCTTTCTACCCACGGGTGTCGTAAGAGGCGACTAAGGGTATTGGGGCTTTTTATTGGATTTTTGGGTGATGCGGTTGGAGACCCATCACCTTTATTTTTACCATCTTTTCCCCACTCAATTTCCAAAAGTGGCTGAGGAATTTATAATTCCTTAGCTCTGGCTACCCTCTCTAGGGATTTATAGCTGTGAGCATATGTATGTATGTATAAAAAAACTATCCATTGTTAAAGTAAGCATTTGAAAACTGGGCAATGAAATGCCTCATGATGTTCTATATTTAAGCTAAAAACATCTAGGATTCATAAAAAAGGACTTTCTCATGTCTAGCCCAGTCAATTTCATAATATGCTCTCTTATGCTTTCAGCATGATTTTTGTCATCAACACTAATCTGGCAGTAAGGGCCGCTCTAGAATTGTTTGAAATATCATCCAAGTAGTGACACCATTAGCTATACAATCCCATATTTGATTACATTTTCAAAAAAACGTCTCATCCTGTTCTTATTTTGTTCAGAACTATCTGTAGTAATAACATAATATAAGGAATAAAACCGTTTTAGATGCTTAAAGTTGCAGTCTTTAGTATGCCAAGCGTTTGGCATGGGTGCTTAGAAATCTTTAATAAAAAGGAAATTACGTTAAACCCAAAAAAGTACAATTTATATTTTAAAAAAATGTATAAAAAACATGTGAACGTTAGGAGTTTTGTGTTGCTTCTTCTTTTTACCAATACCATCCGAAGCAACAATATAGTCAGTAAAAAAAAATATTAACTTTTGTTCGAAAGATAAACTTTGTGATGGACCTGATTTTTTTTTTTTTTTTATTATAATCTTTTTACTTAACTTACATAACCAGCGTGATGGAAAATGACCTGATAAGTCATGCTCCTGAACTCAGGCTCAGTAAGTTCCAAGGTTCCTACTGAGCCTTAGGTCAAGATGAATAATATTTAGTACAGGATAATTGAACTAGAGTTATATGGTATAATCAATTCAAATCGTGTTTAATTTTCGATGCAGTTGGGCATCTCATACTAATTTAAAGTTTCGACGTCAAAGTTACAAGTTGTCTGAAGTTGCTTGTATCGTAGCTTGTTAGAACAGTTCCAAGTTTTGCATACAACTTAACGTAACTTGTTTTGATAGTGAACTCATGATGTACTAATATTAACGTAAAAACATTTGTGGTATTTTGTTCACGTAGTTTAAGACGCCAAGTAAGTAATTTTGGTAATTGTTTTTTTCTATTGTTAAATGATTTAAGTAAATATTTACCCCGTACTTTCCCGACGGGATGGATGAGGTATCAAATGAAGATAAATTTTGATCATCTGGTGATCCCACATTTTGCTTTAACTATGCATACACGTGGTCAGGTTAATCACAGTTTGTATGAAAAAACTGTCCCATGACTTACTTCAAATCAAACATGTGGGTTTTTTCACGATCTTTTCCGTTACCGGTAACAAATATGATAAATTAATCACATTAATAACCATCTTTTCCCCACTCAACTTTCCAAAAGCGGCTGAGAAACTTCTAGTTCCTTAGCTCTGGTTACCCCTTCTAGGGATTTATAGCCGTGAGGGTATGTATGTATGTATGTAATAACCATGATAAATTACCCACATATATATTAAAAGACACATTGCTGCAGGCCGAACTCTGGATAAGAACTCAAGTTTCCTCAATAGGAAACCGTGGTTTTTAATAGCAAAACACTGTCACAGTTCTTTTAAAATTTACTTATGTAAGGTTAAAGAAAAACTGTGTAGTCAAAGGCGCCTTAAAGGCTCCATAGCATCACATACATATGCTGCCTAGTAACGTTCATGTAAATAGAAAAAACAACAAGAAACTCAGTTCGTTCAAACTAATTTGCTTTAGTTTCTCAATACTTTATGCCTTAAACTGCAAACTTTCTCTCTCTCAGTTGAATAGACAATAAAAAAATAATGTCTTTTCATATTTTTCATAAAAAAATATTGAAAAATCAATACATAGTATAAAACAAAGTCGCTTTCGCTGTATGTCCGTATGTATGCTTAGATCTTTAAAACTACGCAACGGATTTTGATGCGGTTTTTTTTAATAGATAGAGTAATTCTTAAGGAAGGTTTGTATGTATAATAAATGCATAATATAGTAGAGAAACACTGATAAATTTAAAGATTTCTAACGTGATGTCGTAAATAAGCACGTTTTTTTGCGCTTATATTGCAAACGCTGACTGAACCCTACGAGATAGACCAAAATGATGTACTACAGTATTGTTCACCTTAAAAAGTTCAACAAAAAAGTCCGCGATGGTATAAGTCTATCTCTTAGGGATAACCCAGCATAACCATTTTTATTCTTTACTAAAAAATGGTTATTTACGAAGTGATTTTAAACAATACAGCATTAATCCTTATCCAATTAGTACTTACGTAAAGTACCTTACCTTAAATAAATTGTGCATTTATTATAGATCAATATGCTTTTTACAGCATGTAATTTAAGTGAATATTACCGAAGATATTACAAATTTAAAATGCAGGGTCGTAGTTGTTTGCGCCGGTCGGCGCGTGCCTATAAATAGCGCGTCGATGGCCGACCGCGGGTAGCCGTCGTCCACAGGAGTGGGCTAGACAGCGCCCGCGGAGAAGAAAGAAGAGGAACAAGGCGGTTTAGTTTCAAGACACAAGAGTACCGACGTCCGTGGGCCGCCCGGTCGTTCGCCCGGCTTTCTCTCGTAAGAGAGATTCCACTGGGCGGGCTTGATCGCGCTCACGGTGAAGAGAAGAAAGAAGACTACAGGCCGCGAGTAGCCGGTCACTCGCCGTACCATACGGTGACTTCGATCGCGCTCGCGGTAACAGTTCGCCAAAGCCCCACTCCGTTTTCACGGGTGGCGACAAGAAACCTTGGAAATTTTCATCAAATGGGAGATTCCAATTCCGCGCGCCCTTACGGGCGCGAGAAGATAACCGAAAGGCGCTTCGCCTAACAGCACTTTATGATTTGCAGCGATCGCACACGTTTATCGGAGCTCTCTAGCGAGGAAAATATCAAGAATTAATTAAACTGAATAGAATAAGTATCTTTTGTTGTTCATTATGTTTTAATTTTTAGTAGCATTGTAAGTACATTAGGTTAGATAGGATTAGCTTAAAACCATATTTCTTGGTATTTCTTCCATTAAGACTTTGATTTGAATTTAGAGTTAAGACAATTTAGTATTAGGGCGAGCATTTTCAATTATTGAAAATTATAGTTAAGTTCATAGAAGAACTGAATAGAATAGGTATATTTTGTTGTTGATAATCTTTTGTTTTTAGTCGAATGAATAGTAAGTAAATATTTTTTACTCCAGCACTAACCAAAAGGACATTCTGTAGTAGGTATATTTTGCATTGCACCCGTGCGAAGCCGGGGTGGGTCGTAAGATATAAAACATAACTTTTATGACATGTTGTTATTGAGTATATTCTATGCACATTGCTTTTTAATTGCAATGGGGAATATGTAACTTTCACTGAAAACAATTACCACTTTTAAGTAAGTTAAACTTACCTTGTATCCCTTTAATAATTTTAATCTAACACGTTACGTAACAAACGGTGATTGGAGCTTCCTAATCAAAAGTTTCGCAGTCGCTTTTAAAAGTTGCAGAAACACTTTTGTTGTGATAGAATTTCAATTAACTCTTTTGCACTTCACAGGTAAATGATTCGACTGGAATTATGTTAATATCTTTAGAATTTAATACATAGATAGATAGTTTCCAGCTTTCCTTTTTTATAGCCTGTTAGATTCAATTATTAAATCTGAAGGATCAACTACCAACTGATTTGGTTTTTATCCAATAATTTTAATATTTGTCAAGATCAATTGTGATAAAAATATCATACATACATACATACGTATACTCACGGCTATAAATCCCGCAACGGGGTAGCCAGAGCTTTGGAATGAAAAATTCCTCAGCCACTTTTGGAAGTTGATTGGGAAAAGATGGTAATAATATAAGTTTTTGGTAACGGGTCTCCAACCACATCGCCCAAAAACACTTAAAAAGCCCCTATACCCTTAGTCGCCTCTTACGATCACCCACGGGTAGAAATGGGGTAGTGTTATTCTAAGCCGACACTACACGGCACTGATAAAAATATGTGTTTCATTTTGTTCGCAGGGGATAACAATTCATTCATTCTATCGCCCGTACTAGCTTCTATTGCAGCGACTGCTGCGCTGTTAGCAACTACCGTATGTGGAGTCATAGTTCTACTTTACAAGAGACATTCTTCGAGAAATCGTCATGTTCCTGCTAAGCATGGGCCTTTAAAGTAAGTATTAATCAGGTTTACATACATACATATACTCACGGCTATAAATCCCTAGCAGGGATAGCCAGAGCTAAGGAATTGGAAATTCCTCAGTCACTTTTGGAAGTTGCGTGGGAAATATATGGTAAAATAAAGGTTGTTGGTGATGGGTTTCCAACCACATCGCCCAAAATCCCTTAAAAAGCCCCAATACCGTTAGTCGCCTCTTACGATAACCCACGGGTAGAAAGGGGTAGTGTTATTCTAAGCCGACACTACACGGCAAAATGTAGTAAGTATTATGTAATTTTTAGGTTTAGGTGAAGTTTTGTAAATGGCATTGAGTATTCATAATTAGTATTATATTGTTTGTATATAATAAAATAAAGAAAATAAAATAATATAAAATAATTATATTTTCTTTGTCAAAGAATAAAGCGAGTTAGTAAAACACATTTTTTACTTAATGGGGAAGAGATAAATTTTATACAAATAGCTGACCCGACAGACTTCGTATAACAGGCGTGAATATTTTACTAGTCAATAATGACGTAAAAGTTGGTTCATTATCTAGAATTCTGATAAATTTTATTCATATACATTTTGTACTTAAGAAGTCTTTTTGCCTCAAACACACAAACTTTTTATTATAATATTAATAGGACTGGTAGCACATATACATTATCTTATGTCTAACAACTACATGCTAACTACTTTGTAAGAAAATCGTAAGTACAAGTAAGTACGGACGTAATATAAAAAGTAGTTAAATGCTCAAGTTGTAATTGCCTGTTAAAACTTTTGAGTGCAATCTCTGCGAAGAAATTAACAATCGTTATTATCTCCAACTCATTACTACCTAAACTTTTGAATGGTATAATTACTGTATTTTTATACTGAGTCTTTTCCATTCAGTAACTTCTGTATTTCATAAGTGTCTTCATTGGTTCATAAGATTACATACATATACTCACGGCTATTAATCCCTAGATGGGGTAACCAGAGCTAAGAAATCAGAAATTCCTCGGCCACTTTTGAAATATTAAGTGGGGAAAATATGGTAAAATAAAGGTTGTTGGTGATGGGTCTCCAACCGCATCGCCCGAAAATCCCTTTAAAGCCCCAATACCGTTAGTCGCTTCTTACGTACACCCGCCGGAAGAATTGGGGTAGTGCTATACTAAGCCGACACTACACAGCATCATAAGATTACTTGCTAAGATTCTTGAATACCGAACAGGTTCGATTTCATATATAATAACTAGCTGAACCAGCAAACGTTGTTTTGCCGTATATATTATTTCTAGTTGATAAAATGAAATCATAAACATATTTTCAGACTTCTGAATGTGTCAGCATTTCATTAAAATCGTAGCTGTGTCTGAGGAATCTGGTGGCAAACACTGTGACGTGATGTATAAATTAAGCAAATTAACTTTTCCTGATTATCAACCTAACCTAACCTAATTTGTAAAGAGTACTCGATGGATAATGTAAAGATGAACCGAATGTTTTTTATTCGGGGCTCATGTTCAGAATGTTCTTTTTTCTCGTCCATTTATAGTTTTATATGTCTTCTTATGCGTACAATTCACTCTACAAAACATACATAATTTATCTTTTAAATTATAATCGCTAAGCGATACATCAAATTTATAAAGTATGCCATTATCATCCGTTAACTGACTTTGCAGGGTACTCCTCAAACTCAAACGATCGCGCCGCATATCCCCAAAAGGGTAGAAGAGGTATTAATACTTCTACGTCATATTGCCAACTGTTGTCCAGAGTACCCACGTTTTTCTTGGACAGTTTATACACGTGTGAGGGGCAGGCCTATCGCCGTATTGTATGCATAAACTGTCACATACCTAAGCACAACTTAGCCATGTTGGTTTCCTCACGACGTTTTCCCTCACAGTAAACAACCATGATAAATTAACGACACATATGTCATTAAAAAAAACAAATTGGTGTGTGCCCGATCCGGGAATTGAACCTTCATCATCTGTCGTGTTTTACCCACTGAGCTATCACGGTTGCCAGCAATAATAAAATACTAATATTTTTCCTCAGTGACCCTATATACGTAGATCGGCCGACGGTCAGTCCCACTCCGATCAAACAGCTAAGTGAAACCAGAGCGTCCACTCCAGCAGAGTCGAGAGGCGCGTTGCTTCGCTCTCCGGAACTTAGAGATAATGATGATACTGATCCTGATATCATCCCGTGTTTATATGGTAAGTAATAGTATTAAAAAATAGGGTATATTATATTTTATATTGTAGGAGTCACGTTAGAGCGCACACTACTGCGGACTCAGTCGGACAAAGTAGTGTCTCCTTCATATTCCTATATCGCGGTACGTAAATGTTTCTTGAGCTAAGCATAAAATTATAAGTTGGTACACAGCAGAGTGCACTGGCCAGTATATATTTGCTGTAACCACAATATCGTTTTAAGTAATGCATTAATGCACCGGCGTAGGAGAAGGCCTAGGAGGAGGATGGAGGCATGACTTGGACAAGTTCTATCCAGGGTGGTTCTGTACAGCTTCGGTCAGGGACGTGTGGGGTCAAGATTGTGAGGCCTTTGCCCAGCAGTGGGAATCCAATCAGGCTAATAAAAAAAATTAAAGCAATACAAAGATAGGAGGAAGATAAAAAAGTAATTTATATAATTACATATCGTTTAGGAAAGCAACAAAAAAAGAGAGGAAAATAGAAGTTAAATAAATTCATTTACATACATATACTCACGGCTAAAAATCCCTAGAAGAGGTAGCCAGACCTGAGAAATTAGAAATATCTCAGCCACTTTTGGAAGTTGAGTGGGGAAAAGATGGTAGAATAAAGATTGTTGGTGATGGGTCTCCAACCGCATCGCCCAAAAATCCCTTAAAAAGCCCCGATACCGTTAGTCGTCTCTTACGTACACCCACCGGAAGAAATGGGGAAGTGCTATTCTAAGCCACTACACACTACAAGCGACTAGACACTACACAGCTGTGTAAATTTATTTATTTTTACAAAAAAACACAATCGTACTGGCATTATCCTCAAACTCAAACGCTCACGCCCTATATCCCCTAGGGGTTGGCAGCGTTACTTATAATTATAAACGTCACGTGACATTGTCACCTGACAACATTATGCATGAAGAGAAAAAGAGATTACGTGTGTGAAAAAAGGACGCGCTATTTCGTCTTCAACGTGAAAAACTTGGTGAATACGGAGAAATTCATTTAGAATATAGCAAGACAAAAAATTTTTTTTTGTAAAACTGTACATTTCCTTAAAAATCATATTCAATCTGATCGACTTGTTAAAAGGCCACGAGAAACGGTTAAAAATACTAATGCGATTAATATACCCTCACGATAGTTGACGGATAACGCAATGTGGGTAGGCCGCCCATGAGGTGGCTGACAATTTGGTGAAAATCGCAGGAAGCCGTTGGATGCGGGAAGCGCAGGTTGGATATCTTTAGGGGAGGCCTATGTCCAGCAGTGGGCGTCTGTTGGCTGAATGATGATGATGATGATGATGAACGATAGTTGAGACTTTTAAATGCGAGTAGAAATAAGTGATTACGATACAGTGTGAGAAATACTAAAGGTTTATATTATTTACTGAGGATAAGCTTAATATTACATACATCCCTTTAAGTAATAAATTTATTTTTTGTCATATATACGGCAAATAAATTTCATTTATCTTTACATTTATTTAAACCGATTCCAAACAGCGTTACCATTATATTTTTGTTACAGATCGAAGACCAGTAACAAATGGGTACATGAGCCTACAAAGGCCTTCGCCTCCGTCCAAAAACAAATATGAAGATGGCTCATTCGATAAGAGTGCATACTTTGCAGAATTTAAGGCTAAAGAACATAAGTTACCTTTAACTTCGGTAAGTTATCAATAGTTTTTCGATACTTGCTTTATACAAAAATATTGAAATATTTTATATGTTCTTATTATTACTTACTCATTTGCTGATAACGTTAAGTAATGTCCGCATAGAAATAGAGAGAAGAGTCTCTATCTTTTTCAATGTCTCCCTCATGATTATGGTCGTTTCTTATTAAAGATTTACGCCGTAATGAAGTGAAATAGAGTGAAGTAATGCTATTCCTTAGCATCAGGAGTAAAAAAGAAACAGATATGTATTGTTTTCACTCAGATGTATGGAACTCGATCATTCTGATCGAAAACTAAATTTCGAATGAAACTCGCAATTCGCCTGCTGAAAGTAATATTTTCATACGTTTATAACCACCATTTTCTTTTTACAGTCATACCAAAGCTTGGGACGAGTGAACAAAGGAGTACTTTGTAGTCCAAACTCTATAAGTGGAGTGACATCAACATTAACAGCTCATCGGTTAAGACCAGAAATAGTCACAACCTCTAACAGGGTACAAGAAAGTTGTATATGAAATGCCACCAGTTTTGTATGTTACGTTATATATTGTACATAGTAGTTTTAAGCGGCATACATGTCAGTATTATTCTCATCACTTTGCTTCGATTACTAAATGAATGAAAAACGTTTAGCCACTGTCCAAAAATTTCATATCATTTTAGACTCACTATACAGGATTGTATAAATTTATCGACATTTAGAGTTCCTAGGTACACTCGTTAATCTATTGAAGTTTTGCTATAAAAACTCGTACCGTTGAAGATAATAGTTTGTATTAATAAGACTGCAAATTCAGTAATAAGAGTTGTACATATTTCATGATCAGTTTTTTAGCAAAGTCTCCTGTTCAAAAGACTTATTATTTTTGTGCTCCTCTTTGAAATGGATTACTAGAAAAGTAATAATAATTTACATGTTTATTGAAATGTTGAATTTATTCAGTATGTATATTATATAAGTTCTAAACAACTAAGGTTCTTGTAAAAAATATTTTAAGACGAAAAAGGCCATATTATACCAAAAGTTAAAATATTAAACACTTGTATTAAACACAGTTCATTTAAATGTAAATTAAAACAAACGTTAAAATTTTGTGTTCAATTTTACAACTAAAAACTATTTGAAACATTTCATCAAACAATAGTAATAACTAAAAAAACGCCTCATTGTTAAAAACCAGAACGAAAATGATATAGCTAAAGTTAAACTGAAGTCTGTGTTGATATAGGAAAAAAAAAACAAGAGAGGCTGTGATAAAAGTAAAAACATATATTTGAGCTCAAAAATATTATCATTTTCTATTATCAAGCTTATTTCAGGTTTAAGTCCATCATTAGCCAGTACCACGGACAAAAAGGGGTTAAATGAAAATTACTCTCCGTAAAAGGACATTGTCATAAACACACACCTATATGGTAAATATACTAGGAAACCCATTCATTCGTTAGTTTAAAAGTATAATTTATTCGTATAAATTAAAAGTATAATTATGTAATTTATTTAACCGTGATAGCCCAGTGGGTAGAACACTCGGTTAACGTGCAAACGACTAGTGTTCAAATCCTGGGTCGGGCCTACACCAATTTGTCTTTTCTTAAGACATATGTGTGGTTAATTTATCATGGTTGTTAACGGTGAGGGAAAACATCGTGAGGAAACCCACATGGCTGAGTTGTACTTAGTCATGTGACAGTGTATTCGTACAAAACGGCGATAGGCTTGCCCCCTATCACGTGAGTACACTGTCCATGCAAAACGTGGGTACTCTGAACACCAGGTGACAAAGTCACGTGATGTTCAGAAGTATTAGTACCTCTGCCAACCCCTTCGGGGATGTTCGGCGTGAACGTTTATGCTTATTATTATTATTACATAATTTATTCGTTTTATAAGTTATTATTAGTACACCCTGCTGTCTACCAATTTCTAATAAGTTTTTTTGTTTAGCTCGAGAACATATACATACCGCGAAATAAGATATGAATGAGACGCTGCTATGTGCGAGTGAGTCCGCTGTAGTGTGCGCACAACAGTACTCCCACATGTTTAAAAATGTCTATAAAAGAAATAGTCAATTTATTCAACATGGGTCTTTCTAGGTTTAAGATTGTTACATGTGATTCTTGTAAATATTTATCATGCATTTGTACATAAGTTTTCATTTAAGTAAGTATGATAATACTCATTGAACAAATTATGATAATTTTTAAATCTGATTTGAATCAATATTCCATGAGATTGCGATTTCTAACGACTGTTCTTATTTGTTCAAAATGTTGTACATGTTTGTGAATAAATAATAAGATTATTATTAGTGCAGTTTCTTTCATTCTTTTATGTACTTCCCATACAATTTATTTTATTAATTTTTAAAAATAATTGAAATAAGCAAATAAGTACCCTTGATAGCTCAGTGGGTAGAACAATGCTCATCCTGCAGACGATAAGGGTTCAAATCTCGGGTCGGGCCTACACTAATTTGTCTTTTCTAAACAAATACTCGCATGTGTGGTTAATTTATCATGGTTGTTAACGATGAGGGAAAACATCGTGAGGAAACCCACATGGCTAAGTTATAGAATAGAATAGAATAGAATAACACTTTATTGCACATCAAACACAAATTTACAAAAGTAATAATATGATCAAACAGTTTACAGTTACGATAAATTAATTATTTGGGTAGATGCACAAAACAAGGCCAAAAAAAAAAAACATAATAAGTTATACTTTGTCAGGTGACAGTGTATTCGTACAAAACGGCGATAGGCCTGCCAGCTATCACATTAGTACACTGTCAAAGCAAAACATGGAGACTCTGAACACCAGGTGACAAAGTCACGTGAACGAATGAACGTTTGAGTTAAAAAATAATCAGCTTTGGATACTCAGTAGACAAGAGCACGCCATCTGATGGGGAAAAGCTTGGTGCAAATCCTTGGGTTGTTTTTTTATTAAGATTGTTGATTTTGAGCAAAAAAAGTGAGGAAATCCGATTGGTACAAACCTAAGCTTAACATTATATAAAACAAATGGCACCTTATGTTCAAAAGTATTCGTATCTTCAAAAGTGTTATTATCTCTGCGACGATAAATTAAAGAATAATAATAATAATAGAATCCAGTGTAAGAAACCCATCACCAACAACCTCTATTTCAAAATCCTTTCCCTATTCAACTTCCAAAAGTGGTTGAGGAGTTTCTAATTCGAATGTCTATGCTAGCCTTTCTAGGTCGGGCCTACACCAATTTGTCTTTTCTAAAGACATATGTGTGGTTAATTTATCATGGTTGTTAACGGTGAGGGAAAACATCGTGAGGAAACCCACATGGCAGAGTTGTACTTAGTCATGTGACAGTGTATTCGTACAAAACGGCGATAGGCCTGCCCCCTATCACGTGAGTACACTGTCCATGCAAAGCGTGGGTACTCTGAACACCAGGTGACAAAGTCACGTGATGTTCAGAAGTATTAGTACCTCTGCCAACCCCTTCGGGGATGTTCGGCGTGAACGTTTATGTTTATATGTTATGTTACAAGCGACAAAAAGCTTGTTTTACAGGAGAGTTGTTTAAAGTTTTTTATTCGCGGATAGTTGGAATAACTTTTTTTATTGTTATGATATCATAAAAAATTAAACACTCGTTACGAAAATTTTGGGTAACCCATACAGTTTTGAAACCTCCAAAACTGTATGGGTTACCCAAAATTCACAAAGTTGACCACCCGCTTCGTCCAATAGTAAGCCAAATTGACACACCAACATACAAATTGGCAAAACATGTGGCAAAGATACTATCACCACTTCGAGGAAAAACTGAAGCCTTTGTGAAGAATTCCTATCAATTCATTAATGACATCAAGAACTTAAGTCTTAGTGATGAGGACATTATGGTCAGCTTTGATGTTCAGTCTCTTTACACCAGTTTACCAATACAAGACTGTGTTGAAGTTGTCACAGAAAGGTTAACAAATGCTGACATACCTTTAGAATATGCAGAATTACTTAAGCACTGCCTTACAACTGGCTACTTACTTTGGGATAAGGAATTCTACATCCAGACTGATGGTGTGGCAATGGGATCCCCAGTCTCTCCTATTGTAGCCGATATATTCATGGAACGATTGGAGGAGATTGCACTAAAATCCTTCCCTGTCACTCCTAAGGTTTATAAGAGGTATGTAGATGATACTTTTGCAATCCTACCCAAAAACATAGTCTCTGCATTCTTAGACCATCTTAATTCCATTAACCCTAAGATCCAATTTACAATGGAATTAGAGACTAATAATAGTTTAGCCTTTCTAGATGTCCTCTTGATAAGGAATTCTGATAACTCAATTAGTCACACAGTTTATAGGAAACCCACCCATACTGATAGGTACCTCAATGGTGACTCACACCACCATCCATCTCAGTTAGCTACTGTTGGTAAAACTTTGTTTCAGAGAGCCAAACATCTTTGTGACGAACACCATCTTGCTGGAGAGCTCAGTCATGTGAAACAAGTTCTTCACAACAACAAGCTGAAATTGCCCCGCCAACGTCACCGCTCCTCCGATAAACCACCTACTGTTGAAAGACTCCCTGCAACTCTACCTTTTGTAAAGGGTGTAACAGACAAAATTAGTACTGTGTTACAGCGTGCTTCCATTAAGACCTACTTCAAGCCGCACCAAAAGATAAGTCAGTTTCTAAGACCTATCAAATGTCAGATTCCTTTACAAGATGCAGGCGTTTATAAACTAGACTGTGAGTGTGGTCTTTCATACATCGGCCAAACAAAGCGTAGTGTAGCAACTCGCGTTAGAGAACATATTGCTGATATGAAGAATAGGCGTCCTGGAAGATCTGCTTTGTGTGAACACACCTTCGATAAGCCAAACCACCACATGCGTTTTGACAAACCTACAATTCTAGCAAAAGAGAATCGATTGATACCTAGAATGATACGCGAGTCTATTGAAATAAAGAAACATCCAAACTTCAATAGAGATGATGGTTGGCAATTACCACCTGCTTGGAACCCGATCATTAGCACAACTAAGCGAGGGAAGAACACTAGCAAGACTCCAGATAACATTAGCTCTTTTTGTACATAGCAAATATTAAACGCAATTGTAACTTAAAATTTTGTGAAGGTAGTTAGTATTAATAATTTTATAGTACTGTATAATGACAAATAACACCTCAGTCTTCCCGTGACCATGATAACTAAAAAGTTTTCGAAACGTCGGGCTTTAAAAATAATGTAATAATACGCGATTAAAATATCCGAAAATCAAAAGTTGTTTCAATTATAAACACTCGTTTGTTTAGAAAAAAAATGCGCATTGTATTATTAAAATGTATTTGTTGTATTGACGTTATTAAGAAGATTTAATATCGCTTAGATCAATTGATTAATTTTTTTGGTTGAAGTAACACGACTTAAATGGCATCAAAAAAATTTGGAGGTAGGGCATAAGCGACATAGCTTTTAAACTAAAAAAGGAGTAAAACAGCATATCACACAGTGCTAAATAAATAAATTATGCGAATATATAATACAACTGACGTTCAGATCGTTTATTATCTGTACAAGCAATTTTTTTCTGTAAAAGCATTTTTTTAAGTATGATGGCATTCAAATGTCATTTTCGGAAAAAGTGTCGCTTATGCCCTAGCACCTTTTAACCGTCGATATGGTATTGGTCTGCCCTGGTCTAGCCCTTCTATTTTATTCATTCACGACGCGATTATTTGTATGAAAAGAATCACACTGTCAATATAAAGTCGAATAAAAAGTCACAGTTGAAATAAAAATGAAACTTGTCGCACGTAACATGATTAATAGTGCAGTTTTTAGGGTTCCGTAGCCAAATGGCAAAAATGGGACCCTTATAGATTCGTCATGTCTGTCTGTCTGTCCGTCCGTCCGTCCGTCCGTATGTCACGGCCAGTTTATTCCGAAACTATAAGAACTACATTATTGAAAATTGGTGCGTAGATGTATTCTGTAAACCGCATTAAGATTTTAAAATAAAATCTGAAAAAAAAACCAAAATTTGTAGGGTTCCCCATACATAACTAAAACTCAATATTTTTTTTATCAAACCTATACGTGTGGGGTATCTATCAAAAGATATTTGAAAATGATGTTGAGGTTTCTTATATCTTTTTTTTCAAAACTGAATAGTTTGCGCGAGAGACTTTTCCAAAGTGGTAAAATGTGTGTCCCCCCCCCCGTAACTTCTAAAATATGATAAAACTGAAAAAAATATATGATGTGTATTACTATACAAACTACTAACAAAAATTGGTTTGAATGAGATCTAGCCAGTAGTTCTATTTTTAAACGTCATAAATCAAATTACTTACCTAATTTATTAATTTCACTGAAATATATAACAATAATTTGAACCATTGTTTTCTTATTGTAAATCAGTGATAACTAAATAACATTCTAAACTAAACATTTTAAACTTGTATATTACTATGTTACCTACCAGCTGCTAGTGCTGCTAGGGTACCCTCCATTAGCGAGTCCATCTCGCTCTTGGCCGCTCTTGGTGACTGATTCGAAGCTTTGTGGCAAAACAAAACATATGAAATAAATGACTGCAAATAATTCAATTATCTGAGCAATCATTAATATTACTTATTTACATACATACACATACTCACGGCTATAAATCCCTTAACGGGGTAACCAGAGCTTTGGAATGAGAAATTCCTCAGCCGCTTTTGGAAGTTGATTGGGGAAAAGATGGTAATAATAAATAAATGTTTTTGGTAACGGGTCTCTAACCACATCGTCCAAAAATTACTCAAGAAGCCCTTATACCCTTAGTCGCCTTTCACGATCACCCACAGGTGGAAATGGGGTAGTGTAATTCTAAGCTACACGACATTATTACTTATTTGTTTAAGAATAATTGAACCAAGAAAATAAGCATCCATGACAGCTCAGTGTGTAGAATATAAACTTTGGTTACCTTTTTTGGGAGTTTTAGCCGTGAGTATATCTATGTATTTATCAATATAGACGTAGAGTGACTAACGCCCGATTTCTGAATTGAGTATTCCACCTGAGAACCACTTAAGTATCGTTCTGACGCATTGAAATCTTAACAGCTGAATGAGACAAAACGATACTTAAGTCGTTCTTAGCTTGAATACTCAATTCAGAAATCGGGCGTTAGAATCAGTAGGTAAACTTTTAGTATGTGACGACGACAAATGAAATGAACCCTTCACAAAGTTTATATCCCGTGTAGTAGATAAGCTGCAACACGTAGTATATAACGCTTAAAACTCTTGACAGTAATGTTCACACGAGATGAGCGGACTCCATGATTGATGATGTCGAGTTCTGTTCCTGCATGGAGCTATGAAGCTCATACCATAATGCGGGACGTTTTTTGGCTTGTCAAATTCACACACATACATGCATTACGCCCTTAGTTTCTATTGAGGTGGGAAGAGAATATCGATCGCTATTTTGTACAGTCCTGGCAAACCTCTCTATTTTCGTTTACATCCATCACTTTTGGTGGGTTGGAGAGACTTTTATTCAGTTATTTAAAACGACTTGATAGCTCAATGGGTAGAACACCGGTTAACGTGCAAGCGACTAGTGTTCAATTTGTCTTTTCTAAAGACATATGTGTGGTTAATTTATCATGGTTGTTAACGGTGAGGGAAAACATCGTGAGGAAACCCACATGACTGAGTTGTACTTAGTCATGTGACAGTGTATTCGTACAAAACGGCGATAGGCCTGCCCCCTATCACGTGAGTACACTGTCCATGCAAAACGTGGGTACTCTGAACACCAGGTGACAAAGTCACGTGATGTTCAGAAGTATTAGTACCTCTGCCAACCCCTTCGGGGATATTCGGCGTGAACGTTTATGTTATGTTATGATATTTAAAAGGAAAAAAGAAAGAGAGCATTTATTCATTGCTTTACATCAATCAAAGAGCACATTAACAATCAAACACAATAGTAAAACAATGTCAGTTTCACCTTAATACACAAAATACCTATAGAAATAACACACTGAAAGTTGTATGTAAGTAAGGTACATGGTAAAGCTAGAGAAAATAAAACAAAAAGAAATTAAAATAACAGTATGTTCAAACATATAGTTAAACTAAGCACTTAAGGGCAATTATTTGCCTTTGAATGAAACTGATTTTCAGACAGAACCATTATGTATCGGACTGTCTTATTAAATAATTAATATATCAATCCTTATAAATATATTACAAAATAAAAACATCATATTGATATAACATACATATACAATATCCTGTATAATGAAGATGATGATTTCATATAACATAATATAATATGTGAATAATAAACAAAATTAAGTAACAATTTTACTCGAAAGTTAAGTTTTAAAATACAGTGCATAAATTTGGTGTTCAGGAAACCCAGATTTTGCTCATAAACTCAAACTCAAACATTCATACCGTATATCTTCGAAGTGATTTGCAGAGTTACTAATACTTCTGAATATCACGTGATATTAATAAATAAAGAATAAATAAAGGAAAGAAAAATTTCACCTAACGTTCAGAGTACCCACATTTTGCTTGGACAGTGTACTCATGTGACTTTGTTTACTGGCTAGTAAATATCCACTGCTGGATAACGGTTTCTCAAAATAGCACTCCTCGCATCAAAAGCTCTTTCCTGTGCCCTTATTCATCATCATTGGTCGCAAATATCTTGACATCAAAATTCGCATTCTCAATCTGACCAAACTCTCACAGGACCATTTTCCTAGCTCCATGTTTCCATTGTAAATGTCGGTGACTTGCATTATATGTACCCACGGCGTCTCATTCCGTCGCGATGCAGACATTTACGCTAGGGTCTTATTTAGTGGGGCACAGAATCTATGTTTTCCAGTTTAGATTAGCACTAACCTATTTTTATTGTAGGTATTGTATAGTAAGAGATAGTATAGTGGATAGTATAGATGTGATCCTTTATGAGTTTAGATGTGATTTGGGGCTTTTTATTGGATTATTGGGCGATGCGGTTGGAGAACCATCACCAAAACCTTTATTTTTACCATCTTTTCCCCACTCAACTTCCAAAAGTGGCTGAGGAATTTATAATTCCTTAGCTCTGGTTAACCCTTCCAACCTAACCAAACCCGTATAAATTAAATGTGACGACCATGGAAGCATTTCCTAACAGAACAGAAAAACAACTTTAGAAATCCATTCCACTAATAAATTTGTAATCACGTAATAAACATATATTCGAATTGCGTACCTCCTTTTTTTAGTCGGTAAGTAAGGTCGAAAACTGTAATCTAAGACGATTATGAGCTAAAAAACCTCAAACCAAATGCAGCATTGGTTCGAAAAAATCCAATAGTTCCGGATGTGGGGACTTCCTTAAACTCCCCTTTTATTTTGTACAAACTCAAATTATAGTAAATGTTATGGAGACAAATTTCTGTGGTATGCAGACGGACAAGCGGTTTCGATTTTAGCAGTTTTCCTATAAATATTATATGGTACTCAAATAAATAACATCCAAGACTAACGCCCGATTTCTGAATTGAGTATTCAAGCAGAGAACGACTCAAGTATCGTTTTGTCTCATTCAGTTGTTAAGATGTCAATGCGACAGAACGATACTAAAGTTGTTCTCACCTGGACTACTCAATTCAGAAATCGGGCGTAAGAAACAATCATTAATGTTCATCGCCTATATGATGCCCTCAGCAGGGATCGAACCCGCAACCTCCAGACCGTGAAGCTAGTCACCTATCCACTTCGCCACGGACGTCGTCAATTTGACGTAATAAAACAGGTCATAACATAACATAACATAAACGTTCACGCCGAATATTCCCGAAGGGGTTGGCAGAGGTACTAATACTTCTGAACATCACGTGACTTTGTTAGCTGGTGTTCAGAGTACCCACGTTTTGCATGGACGGGATGTTTTCCCTCACCGTTAACAACCATGATAAATTAACCACACATGTCTTTAGAAAAGACAAATTGGTGTAGGCCCGACCCAGGATTTGAACACTAGTCGTTTGCACGATAACCGAGTGTTCTACCTACTGGGCTATCACGGTTGCTGTTTGCTATGCCCAGTCCTTGGATTCTAAGCAGTACTAAGTGGTCGTATATAATTTATTCGAAGTCTTATTCCATATTCTGTTTTAAGCAGTGGACTTAATGCAAAGCTTTTTGTTCATCTGTCAGTTTTCTTTATGTTTTACATACCAAAGATTCTCATTTGCTTTTTTAATGCTGCATGGCTAATACAAGCGACCTTTTAGTTAGATAATCGCGTGGTATTAAACAGCCTTCTCTGTGGCACTGATTTTGTAGGCTTTTGTTAAACATGTTTTTCCTCTTGGCAATATCAAGTACAGAGTTAGACCTAGTTTGTTTTACCGTAGCACAGATATCTTTTTAAATGTTTTTCCTATTTCTGTGCTATTGTATTCACATGCTTTAGTTGTATGGTGATATACATATAAATAATGTTAATATGAAAAAATGCTATCCAACTCCTTTATATAAAATCAAGTAACATTGCTTCTTAATAAAATATTTCAAGTTCACAAACCTCTTGACACTATTTTGCTCTATATTAATCTACTTAACAAACAAAATAACTGAGCCCTGCACCAGTTCTCAAGAACAATGAAACACTGAACGTATAATTCTAGTACCAAGCATCTACGGCAAATATTTGATGTGCAGAGTGGAGAACAATCTTATACAGGATTCAGCGATTGAAGACAAGTGGAAAATGAATGTACATTGCAAGTTGGTGAAACCAATTTATTTTATGTTTGCAGAGAGAGTGACTAAGAAAAGTGGCTTTTTTGTGAGCCTCATAAATTTTAGATATGAACATAGAACAATAGTTGCAATTCCGTATCAGATGGAAGTCGCGGGAAATCAATGAATTAGAGAAAGATACCTCTATACTTTACATTTCTTTTTATTAAATATATATCTATCAAATTTAATTATTATTAATGATTAAATTAATTATTCAATTATTCTATGTTAGTAGAGGACGACCTCGGAGGACACATTTGGATCAAATAGAAAATGTGCTCAAAAAAGGCAGGTGTCCGAAGTACGAAGAATGTATGAAAAGATTGATGGATGTGAATGAAGCTAGATAGATTTGTCGGGATCGTACAAAGTGGCGATCGACAGTCTCTGCCTACCCTAATGGGAACTAACGGCGTGAGAATATGTATGTATGTTATATGATTCAATGTCTACCGGGCGCTTCTATATAACTAGGCCTATATTTGTTTTGATTTTAGTAATCCTATTTTATAAAATAAACAAAATTAAAAATAATATCCTTAAATTATTTTTGGAGAAATCAGGATCTTGATAGACTTTGTCCAAATTGCCTGATTTTCTTATTTAGATTCTACTTTTTCTCATGGACCAATCCAATCGCACATTAATCTTTTCTTACGCCTTATTTAATGAAACCGTGTTGGATCGGTAGATAGGAAACCCACCTGTTACGCATAAAGGAGTAGGTTCAAATCCCGAGTCGGGCCTACACCAATATGCTTTTTCTAAATTCGTATGAGTGGTTAATTTATTATGGAAGTTAACGGTGAGGGAAAACATCGTAAGGAAACCCACACACGTGAGTACATTTTCCAAGAAAACCGTGGATTTTCTGTACACCAGATCACAATGTTTCGTGATGCACAGAAGTAAATACCGGGTTGTTCCCACTGAGCTATTGCGGTTGTCATCAATTAACAATACCTGATTAATATTTCGTCATTTGATATTGTAGCCATTTAAACTTAATATGTGTATGTGTTATAGTAGGGGAGGCCTGGATGCTAAATTTGAAGTTACTTGACCGTCTTAGAAACCTATAGGATTTGATAGTTTTTGTTTCAAAATGAAAAATAGTATATTAAAAGTTTTCATTTTGGTGGGACAGAAAACGTTATTTTTTTATAAATGTAAAATAAAATGTTGTATATAAATACTCGAGCGCGTTAGCCATTAACAGTATAAACGCGATTTATATTTCTAATAACCATTTTATATTAATCTGATGATTTATATAAGGGATATCGTTGTTCTGGCCATTTCAAAGGAAATTTAACATCAATTTTCAGACTTAACGCCTGCACAAATATAACGCCAAAATATCATCGCGGGCACATTGCCGTCACCCGCATGGAGCGCGTTAAAAAAGCAAAGAGGAACATTAAAGGATACAAGGATTCCCTCTATATAATAATCTGACACACTCGAGTCACTTCAAAAATCCCCGCTTTGCCTCTCCTACTATTCGAAACTATGGTTTCGAGGCAATAAGTGGTTAGTGCCAACTCAAGACTAATAGACAAAATCCAACATGGTTCCTTAACTCAAACTCAAACGTTAACGCAGTATATCCCCAAACAGGTTGGGTTGGGTACTAATACTTCTGAACTGGTGTTCAGAGTACCCACTTTTGGCTTAGACAGTGTACTCACGTGATATGGGGCAGGCCTATCGCCTTTTTTTTTGTACGAATGCACTGTCACATGACTAAGTACAACTTAGCCATGTGGGTTTCCTTACGATGTTTTCCGTCACCATTAACAACCATAATAAATTAACCACACATATGACTTTAGGGCTTTTTAAGTGGTCTTTGGGCGATGCGGTTGGAGACAGTTTGACCACTTTGTCCCTCTGGTGGATTTATGGCCGTGAGTATATGTATGTATGTATGATTATATATATGAATAGACAAATTGGTGTAGGCCGGAGCCGGGATTTGAACCCTCATTGTCTGCACGATAAGCAGTGTTCTACTCACTCAGCTATCATGGTTGCCTTAATTTTCCTTCTTTTATATTAATTCATTTACTCTACCATAAACCTAACAATCATTTTTACTGTTCAGTTAACATTCGTAGGCTTGTTTAGTCACATCAGCATTTCAGACATAACATAAAATAGAATGCATATAATATACATATGCAGTGTAGTGCCGGCTCAAAATGTCACTACCCCTTTCTACTCACGGGTGTAGAACAAGGCGACTGAGGGTATGGGGCTTTTTTAAGTGGTTTTTGGGTGATGCGGTTGGAGACCCATCACCAATGATATTTTATTTCTACCGTCTTGTCCCGTATCGACTTCCAAAAGTTTCTAGCTCTGAAGCTCTGGCTACCACTTTTGGTATTTAGGTCGTGAGTATATGTATGTATACCATACATGCAAGTCTATAAATTCCAAGGAAGAGGTTCACGACGAGATACTCCTTAACTATTTTTGAAAGTTGGGTAGGGAAAAGATTGGAAAAGTCTGTTGTTAACAATGGATGTCCACCTGCATTCCCCAACATAGACTTAGACATAGATATTAAATTTTCTTTTACTATATTATCAATAAATTCTTGTTAGGTACTTACGAAGACCGCACATTTTAACCTTGTCATCATTCATCTTAGCAAAATAATTACACAGAATACAGTATTTTAATTGATGATGATGATCTAAAATGCTATACCTATTATTTCTCTAAACATTATTAAATAATGATATACATACATATACTAACGGCTGTATCCTTAGAAGGGGTAGCCAGAGCTAAGGAATTAGAAATTCCTCAGCCACTTTTGGAAGATGCTTGTGTAAAAGATAGTAAAATAAATCCCCTAACAAAGCCCCAATACCGAGAGTCGCCTTTTACGAACACCCACCGGAAGAAATGGGGTAGTGCTATTCTAAGCCGACACTACTGATAATGATAAAGTTTGTTAAGAAAGTGTAGATGTATTTGAATGTTGTAATTTTATTTTTATTTTTAATCAAAATCAATTTATCTATTAGATGTATGAAACGCTTTTTAATAAAAAATAACTTACACCCCTTGCAAGTGTTATACATAATTATCTATAAAAGGTATGATTGTCTATAAAAGGTATGATCATATGACTAAGTATATTATTATATAGTATTGCCGTGTAGTGCCGGCTTAAAATGCCGCTACCCCTTTCTACCCACGGGTATCGTAAGAGGCGACTAAGGGTATTGGGGCTTTTTATTGGGTTTTTGGGCGATGCAGTTGGAGACCCATCACCAAAAACCTATATTTTACCGCCTTTTCCCCACTCAACTTCTAAAAGCGGCTGAGGAATTTCTAATTCCTTGGCTCTGGCTACCCTTTCTAGGGAATTATAGCCGTGAGTATATGTGTGTGTGTGATGACCAGGTACAACTCAGCCATGTTTCCTCACGACGTTTTCCCTTACCGTTAACAACATACATACATACATACATATTCTCACGCCGTTAGTTCCCATTGGGGTAGGCAGAGACTATCGATCGCCACTTTTTCATACATGCTCTTTTATTCTTCATACTGCGGACACCTGCCTTTTTGAGCACATTTTCTATTTGATCCAAATGTGTCCTCCGAGGTCGTCCTCTACTAACATTACCTTCCACATTGGCTCTATATATCTCTTTCACCAATTTACTGTCATCCATCCTCTCTATGTGCCCAAACCATCTCAACATTCCTTTTTCTATCTTTCTTACAATATCATCTTTTACACCACACCTTTCACGAATCACATAATTCCTCACACGATCACATAACCTTACATTACACACTTTTCTGAGGGATCTCATTTCTACTGCATTCACTCTACTTTCATGCTTCTTCTGCCACACCCAACATTCACTGCCATACATAAGCGTAGGAACGAGGACAGCATCATGCACAGCCATTCGGGCCTTTTCAGACACCGACTGACTAGACATTAGACTATCCAGTGCTCCATTTACCGCATTACCCTTTTTCACTCTTCTCTCGATATCTTCATCACACTTTCCATCCCTAGTAAACAAACTTCCCAAATATACAAACTCTTTCACTTGTTCCACTTTCTTACCATTAATCTCAATCACGCATTCGGTCATATTCACCTCTCTCTCAAAAACCATAGTTTTTGTTTTATCCACATTCACCCTCATTCCCTTTTTTTCAAAAGACGCACATGCAATATTCATCATCTCTTGCAGCTCTTCCACCGATGATGCAAGTAGCACTTGATCGTCGGCATATAAGAGGCATTTAATGATGAATCCACCCATTCTCAATCCATAATCACTTTTACGCAACTCTGTTAAACAGTCATCCATGAACAAATTGAAGAGCCACGGGGAAGCTACACAACCCTGTCGGACACCCCGAGAGATCCCGAACCAGTCAGTATTTTCCCCGTTTACTCTCACACATGCACTGGAATCCTCATAGAGTGATACCAGTGCACGTATAAGTTGGCTCCCCAAGCCGAACTTGGATAACACCTCCCATAAACACTTTCTTACCACCCTATCATACGCCTTCTCTAAATCAATGAAGGAGCAATACACCTTTCGGTTCTTAGCTAAGAACTTTTCGGTGATGCTCCTTAAAGAGAAGATTTGGTCCATACATCCCATTCCCTTTCTAAATCCTGCTTGCACATCCCAAATTTTATCATCCGTTTCATTCATCACTCTTTCAATCAAAACCTTTGCATACAATTTACCGACAATGCTGAGTAGGCTAATTCCACGGTAGTTTCTAGCCTCCTGGTGTGACCCCTTTCCTTTATATAAAGGCACAATTACCGCTTTGCACCAGTCTTGTGGCACTTTGCCACTCGACCAGCATTTTTGGAAAAGGAAGTACAACCAGGAAGCCACCACCCCTTTACCAGCCCTCAGCATTTCAGTGTTTATCCTGTCATACCCTGCCGCTTTCCCTAGTTTCATACTTTTCATTGCTTTCATTATTTCTTCCATACTGATCTCACTGTCACTAAAGTCACCCATAACGTCGTTCCAATCAACATTACTGCTGATTGGCGAAGAAATGGATGAATCCTCTTTTTCAAAGAGTCCCTCAAAATAGTTCTTCCATACTCGTCTTATGCTACTTTCATCCGTCGCCAATTCACCGTTAACAACCATGATAAATTGACCACACATATGTCTTTAGAAAAGAAAAATTGGTTTAGGCCCGACCCGGGCTATATTATAAGTCGTCTGTACGATAAGCGGTGTTCTACCCACTGAGCTATCAAGGTTTCTTATTTGCTTTATTCAATTATTCATACATACATATACTCACGGCTATAAATCCCTAGAAGGGGTAGCCAGAGCTAACGAATTAGAAATTCCTCAGCCACTTTTGGAAGTTGCGTGGGGAAAAGATGGTAAAATAAAGGTTGTTAGTGATGAGTCTCCAACCGCATAGCCCAAAAATCCCTTAAAATGCCCCAATATCGTTAGTCGCCTCTTACGTACACCCACCGTAAGAAAAGGGGTAGTGCTATTCTAAGCCAACACTACACAGCAATAACTCAATTATTCCTAAACAAATAATAATATAAATTGTTGTCCAGATGATTGAATTACTTGCGGTCATTTATTTCTTATAGTTATGTCACAAATCTTCGAATCAGTTCCCAATATTCAGGAAAAAATCACGTCATCTTCTTGAAACTCTTTGTAAATAAATAAATTCATATAAAACTGTTAGTTTATCTTCTTACTTACTGTCAGCAGAGCGAACACTGCTTTCCCGAGTCATAAATGGTCAGAAAAACCTTTCAACTGGCCAACAATAAATAGACGAAAATGATCCAAATTTGATAATAAACGTAGCAGTTAACCCCGCCTTCAATAAATCCATGAGATAAAACACAGGCCCATTGTTCTAGAGAGAATGGAACTTAAGTGAGGTGTACTTCAATCGAGTGTAGTACTGTAGCAGCAATCTACGGGGCCCTCCTTTGGGAATGACTCTCGCATTTTATTGTTTAGTACTGTATTATTTTTAACGACTTAACTGAATCAAACTTGCAGTACTAGTAGCTGACATGGTATATTTTCAATTGATATTTTATTTCATATTAATTAACTCAGACTCAAATGTCTACTAACTTGATAGGAGGCAGGCCTAATGCCATTTTGAACGAATACACTGTCACATGACAAAGTGCACTTGGCTATATGGTTTGCCTTACGATGTTTTCGCTCATTGTTAATTACCATGATAAATTAACCACACGCCGTTAGTTCCCATTGGGGTAGGCAGAGACTATCGATCGCCACTTTGTACGATCCTGGCAAACCTCTCTGGCTTCGTTTACATCCATCAATCTTTTCATACATGCTCTTTTATTCTTCATACTGCGGACACCTGCCTTTTTGAGCACATTTTCTATTTGATCCAAATGTGTCCTCCGAGGTCGTCCTCTACTAACATTACCTTCCACATTGGCTCTATATATCTCTTTCACCAATTTACTGTCATCCATCCTCTCTATGTCTCTATCCTCCACACATATAACTTTAGAAGATTCAAAATGATGTATACCAGCGGGATGAAACAGCTTAATGCCGTGTAGTATCGGCTTAGAATAGCACTACCCCGTTTCTACCGATGGGTGTACGTAAGAGGCGACTAACTGTATTGGGACTTTTAAGGGATTTTTGAGCGATGCGGAGACCCATCACCGACAACCTTTATTTTACCATCTTTTCCCCACTCAACTTTCCAAAAGTGGCTGAGGAATTTCTAATTCCTTAGCTCTGGCTACCCCTTCTTGGGATTTATATTCTCAAAGCCGACAATTCACAGTAGCGTAAACTATTAGAAAGGTTAAAAGGCCTTTCTTCTTTTTCTACTTTTTAGTAAACAATACTTTTTTCATTCTCTTACCAGAAGATCATTAAGCAAACCACATTTCCCATTTTGATCTCAAAACAACCCTTACAAATGAATCTTTTTTGCAAAAGATATAGAATTTCGCTTCTAACAATAGCACAATGAAAAACCAAGTCAATTGGAATTATAAATATATCAATTCAACTCCCTCCTAATTTGATCACGCTCAGATTCTGTTGTTTTACAATCAAATCGAAATGAAACGCTTTGTTTTAGCAGGGGATTAAAACTGTTCTAAATGATTTTAAAACATATGACTTCATTTGAGTTATACTAATTACATACATACATATACTAACAGCAACAAGTCACAGAAAGGGGTAGACAGAGCTTTAGAGCCAGAAACTAATCAGCGACATTAGGAAGTTGAGAAGGGAAAGATGGTATAAATAAAGCATCGTTGGTGATGGGTCTCCAACCGCATCGCCCGAAAACCACCTTAAAAAGCCCCATACCCACTTCCGTGGGTAGAAAGTAGTAATGTCATTCTAAGCCGGCACTACAGGGCAATCTAAGGCGGCACCACACTATATTAATTACACAGCATATTAATTGGTACAAAAAAGTAAATAAAAGATAAAAGATTCTGTTTCGCATCGGAACAGAGTGTCCGATGTAATAAGACTACCTTATCTTGCAAAATAACGTACTTCTCGGGCTAAATAATTTGCCATCATTGTTAACTATACATATATACATACCCATTGGTTCCCATTGGGGTAGGCAGAGACTATCGATCGCCACTTTGTACAATCCTGACAAACCTCTTTAGCTTCGTTTACATCGATCATCTTCTCAAATATGC
This sequence comes from Bedellia somnulentella, assembly GCA_963576735.1. Taxonomy (NCBI): domain Eukaryota; kingdom Metazoa; phylum Arthropoda; class Insecta; order Lepidoptera; family Bedelliidae; genus Bedellia; species Bedellia somnulentella. The sequence continues at coordinate 1,432,161 of OY755185.1, read as the reverse complement.
TCTTTTATATAACTTATGCTTAATAAATTTAGTACATTTGGATAATAAATTTAGTACATTGCTGGGCAGTGTCGGCTTAGAATAGCATTACCCCATTTCTTTCGGTGGGTGTACGTAAAAGGCGACTAACGGTATTGGGGCTTTTAAGGGATTTTTGGGCGATGCGGTGGGAGACCCATCACCAAGAACCTTTATTTCATCATTTATTCCCCACGCACCTTCCAAAAGTGGCTGAGGAATTTCTAAATCCCTAGCTCTGGCTTCCCCTTTCTTGGGATTTATAGCCGTGAGTATATGTATGTATGTATGTACATTTAGTACATACATTAAGACAAAGTCACGTGATGTTCATAAGTATTAGTACCTCTGCCTACCCCTTCAGGGATATTTGGCGTGAACGTTTATGTTATGTTATGTTATTATTAATCCCAAATATGGATAGACGGAGCTTCAGAGTTAACAATTACTCAGGCACTTTTGAAAGTTAATTGATGAAAGGAAATTATGCGAGATATGGCTAAGAGGTTGTGAGATAGAAAAAATAATATGTTTTTTTTTTTTATTTATATTCCGACAGTATTCATCTTAATTTGATTATGTTACAATAACATTAAAGCTCAATTCTTTCTAAAATCATTTTAGTCCTCCGTTTCAGTGAATGTTACAGTAATTGGAAATCGAAATGTTTATTTTTAACCAATTTGTCATTGCTAGTGAGATATTGAAAAGTGATACCATTTCTAATTAGAAACACAAAGATATTTTACTTAGTTTTCCCAATAGAATCAATTGAAAAATACAGTTTTTCAAATGAATAAATACACTGGAGCTTTTGACACAAACTTTACGAAGAGTATCGAATTCATTTAATTATTAAACCTTTGTTTATTGCAAGTATGTTTGAAAATAAAAAAAAAAAATGTTTTGCTTGCGAAAATAAGCTATGCAGTGTGAAGAATAAAAGAGCATTTATGAAAAGATTAATGGATGTGAACGAAGCTACAGAGGTTCGTCAAGATTCTACAAAGTAGCTAGCGATAGTCTCTGACTACCCCAATGGGAACTAACGGCGTGAGTATATTTATGTACGAAAATGTACTTATAGCTGAACCATCATCATAGCTATTGGGATTATTTTTCTTTTTAGGTGTTTTTTATAGGCGATGATTTTTATATTCTTTAAATCTTTTTGTTCATGAAAACCTCATGTGGGGATTATTACTAATAAATGAAGAATAAATAAGGGAAAGAAAAAAAAAAATCCGCCTGTGTCGAGATTTTCTATTCGTTTTCATTACCAATTTTTTAGGTTGGAATGAAAAAAATGACCATTTAATTGGAACAAACAACAACTATTATAGATTTAAAAAAGTTGGTATCTAAAAGGCACCAAGAAAATAACTGTACATAAGAGAATTAATCAGCTACACTTATGGACTTATGGACATTTGGACCCATGGTTTGCAGTTCACTTATTGTCACATCTCAAAACTCATACGTTGACGCTGTTAATCTCCGAACATCACGTGTCATTATGGTGTTCAGATTGCCCACATTTCGCTTGGACTGTGTACTCACGTGATAGAGGTTCACGAGATTTTGTACGATACACTGTCACATCACTAAGTACAACTTAGCCATGTGGGTTTTCTCACAATGTTTTTTCTCATTGCAAGATGATGAAAAGATCAGTGATGAATACGTGAAGAAATTGAATGATAGACTAAGTTGCGTGGAGATGAGGGATGAAATGGAAATAGAAGAAGTATGGAATGTGCTCAAATCGAAAATGGTTCAATGTGCGACAGAAGTATGTGGATTGTGTAAAAGGTCAAATAGACCACCAACAAGTTGGTGGGATAAGAGTGTGAAAGAGGCAGTCGAAGATAAGAAGAAAACTTGGTTAGATTTACTAGCGGTCAGAGCTAGTAAACGAATGGATGCGAGAGTAACAGATGATGTAGTGAAAAATAGTGAAGATGAATATAAGAGAGTTAAGAATGAGGTTAAGAAGAAAATAATAATAATAATAATCGTTTATTACCAATTGAAATTTTACAAATACATAATACCAGCGGCCCCACACTAGGCAAGCCTGTATCGTGGGTACCAAATACAAATAACAATTCCAATTTTACAAAGTGAATTATATTATAATACATTGATAAAATAGAAAAAGCGTGATCTGATAGAATGGTGCGAGAGGAAACTCTCTGATAATTTCCGGAATAACCAAAAGTTGTTCTGGAAATATGTCCGGAAAGAAAAGGGAGTTTCCCAAAACAAGAGAGTGAATGTAGTGAAAGATGATCAGGGTGAATTGGCGACGGATGAAAGTAGCATGAAACAAGTATGGAAGAACTATTTTGAGGGACTCTTTGAAAAAAAGGATGCATCCGTTTCTTCGCCAATCGACAGTACTGTTGATTGTAACGATGCGATGGGTGCCTTTAGTGAAAGTGAGATCAGTATGGAAGAAATAATGAAAGCAATGAAGAGTATGAAAATAGGGAAGGCGGCAGGGTATGATAGGATAACTATCAAAATGCTGAGGGCTGGTAAAGGCTTGGTGGCTTCTTGGTTGTACTTCCTTTTCCAAAAGTGCTGGTCGAGTGGCAAAGTACCACAAGACTGGTGCAAGGCGGTGATTGTGCCCCTGAATAAAGGAAAAGGGTCACGCCAGGAGGCTAAAAACTACCGCGGCATTAGCCTACTCAGCATTGTCGGTAAATTGTATGCAAAGGTATTGATTGAAAGAGTGATGAATGAAACTGATGAGAAAATATGGGATGGGCAAGCAGGATTTAGGAAAGGAATGGGATGTATGGATCAAATCTTCTCTCTAAGGAGCATCACCGAAAAGTTCTTAGCTAAGAACCAAAAGGTGTATTGCTCCTTCATTGATTTAGAGAAGGCGTATGATAGGGTGGTAAGAAAGTGTTTATGGGAGGTGTTATCCAAGTTCGGTTTGGGGAGTCAACTTATACGTGCATTAGTATCACTCTATGAGGATTCTAGTGCATGTGTAAGAGTAAACGGGGAAAACACTGACTGGTTCGGAATCTCTAGGGGTGTCCGACAGGGATGTGTAGCTTCTCCGTGGCTCTTCAATTTGTTCATGGATGACTGTTTGACAGAGTTGCGTGAAAGTGATTATGGACTAAGAATGGATGGATTGATCATTAAATGCCTCTTGTATGCTGACGATCAAGTGCTACTTGCATCATCGGCAGAAGAGTTGCAAGAGATGATGAATATTGCATGTAAGTCTTTTGTAAGAAAGGGAATGAGGGTGAATGTGGATAAGACCACAACGATGGTTTTTGAGAGACAGGAAGATGTGACAGAATGCGTGATTGCGATTGATGGTAAGGATGTGGAACAGGTGAAGGAGTTTGTATATTAAATTAAATTAAATTATTTATTAAATTAAATTAAATTAAATTAATTAAATTAAATTAAATTAAATTATTTATTTGCAAAAAAATATATACATGATATTTGAGCAATGGCTCCGCACTAGGCCTAGCCTGTACTGCGGACGCCTACAGTGTTTTACAAATGCTTTGTTCTTGGTTTTACAAAAATAAATAAGTTCATTTTTGTTATTTTTTCTTATATACAATCCTGTGACTTTATATGAAGAAATAAAAAATTAATTGAAAATTATAATAATGAAATAATATATCTAAAACTTATGACTAACATTAGAATATAATTTATATATAAACGAGTTTGTACCAGAACAATTTATTACTAGACAATTAAATTCAATCACAATTTACAAATTATCATAGATCAATAAATTAACAATATAATAATAATTAATAATTATAAATATTGTTACAAAATGACAAAAGAATAGAAAAATGCGGTGAAAACACAATTATACTAAGAAGCAGGTTCTTAACTTTTTCTAAATAATTACTTACAGGCAATGTGATAATTTGATGAGAACAAGACGAGAACTTCAAATAACAAAGTTGCATTCATTTAAAACTTTACTTCTCGGTCCTCATAAACTGTTCGGTGGCCTGATAAGTTTGAGAGAGTAGCCATTCCGATATTATTCGTTTTGAGGCTTTGCATGAGAGTTCTTTGATATTACATGTTCTTAGTGCTTTGTTGTACGTATTTGTTAGGGCAAATGGTGGGAGATGGGAAGCAAATGTTGTTTTAATTCGTGATTGAATTGGAACCCTAAAAACCCTTTTGTTCAGCAGAGCACTATAGTTTGGAGAATTTAGAGTTTGTCTGTGAACGCGCAATACCGTGTTAAGGATATAAATTTGTCTGACGTTTAACAGATTCGCCTGAGCATAGAGTTTATCCGTGGGATAGAGGAAAGGCATCCCAAGCATTACTTTCAGGAGCGCTCTCTGAGCTCTCTCGAGCTGTAGCATGAATGTGATGCCCACTCCACCCCAGATGGTAATACAATAACTTATTATAGACTGGCATAGCGCTTGGTAAACGAGACGTAGGACTATAACATCACCTATGTATCTAATGCGTCTCATTAGATAGGTCAGTTTACGGACTCTGTCGCTAACGTAAGCTATGTGTGCTTGGAAAGAGAGACGTTCATCCAGCACCACTCCGAGGTACTTTGTTGTTTTGACTCTCCTCAAAGGCTTGCAGGAGCATCTGTTGCGAGAGCAATTGGCACGATGTGCTTTCACCTCAAGGTTTCCCTTAGGTGTATATCTGGGAAGTATGTTTACAAGGGATGGAAAATGTGATGAAGATATTGAGAGAAGAGTGAAAAAGGGTAATGTGATTAATGGAGCATTGGATAGCCTAATGTCTAGTCAATCGGTGTCTGAAAGGGTCCGAATGGCTGTGCATGATGCCGTTCTTGTTCCTACGCTTATGTATGGTAGTGAATGTTGGGTGTGGCAGAAGAAGCATGAAAGCAGAGTGAATGCAGTAGAAATGAGGTCCCTCAGAAAATGTTTGTAATGTTAGGTTATGTGATCGTGTGAGGAACGATGTGATTCGTGAAAGGTGTGGTGTAAAAGATGATATTGTAAGTAAGATAGAAAAAGGAATGTTGAGATGGTTTGGGCACATCGAGAGGATGGATGATAGGAAATTGGTAAAAGGTATCTATAGAGCTAATGTGGAAGGTAATGTTAGTAGAGGACGGCCACGAAAGACACACTTGGACCAAATTGAAAGTGTGCTCAAAAAAGCAGGCGTCCGAAGTATGAAGAATAAAAGAGCATGTATGAAAAGATTGATGGATGTCGACGAAGAAAGAGAGGTTTGCCAAGATCGTACGAAGTGGCGATCGATAGTCTCTGCCTACCCCAATGGGAATTAACGGCGTGAGTATATGTATGAATGTATGTTTTTTCTCACCGATACCATGATAAATTAATTCCATTAATATTATCCCAGCAAAAACATTTTCATGTAAAATGTTGCCAAGACGAGCCCATATGACTCGCACTGTCAAAAAGTTATCAGATCTCATGTAGAGCCAAGTTTCTAACACTATACGCCCTAACTCTACAAGGCCTAACTTCACAAACTCTACACCTTAGTCAAAATATGTGACTTGGCCATTTCGCTACATTCACATCGGCGTAAGGTGAAAAATCAATTCACTGTTCATTACTTTTGTGTTATACAATAGTTCTTGTAGTAACGAACGGCCAATTTTACATGAAAATGTTTTTGGTGGGATTTCATTTCTTTTTGTAAGTTGTTTGTAACAAAATTTTTTTTTTATAACAAGGAGTACCTATACATATATATATCTGAGGGCACCAAGTTTTAGATTATTATAAGATTAGACCTCTAGCGTCATCAAAACTTAATCTTTTAAAATTACAGGTCCCATACAAACTCCCATCCCCTAGTTTAAGGGGTTGGAGAATGAAAGTTACAAGTTTTATAATGTTTTTGTTGTTTGTGTGCTAATACTAGCTTACATACAAAATTTCAGTTTTCTAGGACATTAGGAAATACCTTAATAATTTTGATGATCATCAGTGAGTCAGTGACGAAATCAGCGTTTTTTAGATATTAATAAAATCTGAAGTATAAAAGCTAATGTAATTAAAACTTAATATGTTCAATAAGTCCGCTATTGACAATATATCCCGAAAATTTTGTTGATCTAGCATAATCCAAACCCAAGTTATGAGGGTTCAAAAAGACGACGAAGCGCTTCGAGAAAAGGTAGGTAGTGCCCGTGCGCTTCGCTTGGCTCGTCTTGGCGGGGGCACTACCGTGCACCCCAGATAAATGGGAAAGTTTATATGTTTGGATATTTGTGTGTTTGAGGCAAAAAGGCTCCTCAATTAAATTATGAATATGAATTAAATTTGGTAGAATGCTAGATAATAACCCAAATTAAAACAAAAGATTTTTTTTATCACGAATAAATCTACCAATTTATTTTTCATGTTTTTTTTCCAAATTGACAAATATATGTCAATTGTATATGTCATGTTATACATATTGATAGGGTGGGGCAAAACGGGATAGTATCTCATCATGTCCAGATCATCTTGCCCCGATCAACACGAAGGTAATAAAGATGACACAATTCTATCCTCGAACTTTACCGGCGAAAAAATTTTGGTTTAAATTTAACGTTCAGGACTACTATAATAAGCTCGGGATTAAAATAATACATAAACATAGGTAGTTTCATGTCTATACATCATTTATCGAATCAAATATCGCGTAAAAACACATGCAATATCACATTTTTCTTTTTACAACGCAAAATCAAATTCCAACCTATTCACTCAGCTTGGACGCACTAGCGGAGAGTGAAGTTCGTGCAAATGGCGCTTTTGCGGCTCCGAACACGATTTCCCGTCCTGCTCCGAACTTAATCTTGCCACGGTCTTTTCTACTTGTCTATTATTGTACTATGACGCTCAAAGTTTAATATGCAATATTGTCTTCATGAAATTGTAAATTACGTTACTATCCTTCTCTACCTACGAATGTCGTAAGAGGCGACTAACGGGATGGGACCTTTTTAAGTGGTTTTTGGGCGATGTGGTTGGAGATTCGTCAGCAACGATACTTTACACCATTTTGTCCCCTATCAACTTCCAAATGTAGCTGAGAGTTTCTAGCTCTAAAGCACTGGCTACCCCTCTTTGGGATTTGGGGGCGTGAGAATCTGTACATTATACCAAAAACTTGGCAACAAATAATGCGAATAAAAGTGCTCCTATCGAGAATATACGGTCCTGCAGCAGTTTCGTAAACTTATTTTCGGCCCGCCATTTTCAAACATAACCCTAGCGGCACGCACAGTTGCAATTTGTACATTTAGGTGCGTGATCCAAAGTAATTGTTAGTATTAATCTAGTGGCACCTTGGACCCGAGGCACGCAAGGGTTAGAAATTAAATAATTTAACTACATTACGCCAACAAGGACCTTATGCGGTATTACAAGTGAAAACCTCTTTGTTACTTATAGAAAGGTGTTCTTTTTTCAACCCTCGAGTATAACTTAATAACCTTGATCTTTCAACAGTGCGGAGCCTAGCGTCAAATGGAATAGGTATGACATCAAAAACATTATGGTTTTTATAGCTCTGCATCTTATTTAAAATCTTCCAAAACGTGAGGATGACTTAAATAACTTATATACGGATCGCCATTTGCATATTTATACATTTACTCATAGGCACGCCTGAAATGTATTGTAGGATTGTTTAAAAACTACGTTGAGTTGGTGTCATTTATTTACAAATATTCTCAATTTTACACAGTCCGCAATATGATCTATACTGTTAATGCTAGAAAGAAAAAAATACGTATTCCTAGTTGTCGTAATGACGTATTTTCCTCCTAGCGCCGAGAATGCATTACCAAACATCAGTGGTTTGGCCCGATGACAAATCATGGCATAAATCTTGTTAGCCTGTCGCATACGGGCACAGCACCTGCATGTGCGTTTTGCCCGTTGACATTAATGTATTAATGCGCCGTGTTTTCGTAGATAAAGCCCAGAATTCAACATCTATTTAGAGCGTCACGGATGTCAGGAGGCTTAACATGTATTTGAACAGCCTTTGTAGTCTACAAATGGTATATTATTTATCGTCACAGCTCTATTATTTACCACACACATATTTGAAATATATATTGAAAAAAGTATGAATTATTAATGGTCAATTGTAATAATAGATTATTATTTTTTTATATGTATCTTTTAAAATTTAAAAGATTCTTCATCAGCGTCGACTTAAAATAGTACTCCGTAGCATTAATGTATACATCAATGTGTAGGTATCGTATGAAAGACTTCATTTTGAAATGCATTCATTTTTAAGCCAAAGTAAAATTTAAAAATTCATTCTTTTTTACAATCTTTTCCCCATTCAGTGTCCAAAAGACGAATAATTTATTATTCCAAAGCTCTGGCTACGCCTTCTCGGGACTACTAGCCGTATAGTATATGTATTTATATATAGCATAACATAACATAACATAAACGTTCACGCCGAATATCCCCGAAAGGGTTGGCAGAGGTACTAATACTTCTGAACATCACGCGACTTTGTCACCTGGTGTTCAGAGTACCCACGTTTTGCATGGACAGTGTACTCACGTGATAGGGGGCAGACCTATTGCCCTTTTGTATTAATACACTGTCACATGGCTAGGTACAACTCAGCCATGTGGGTTTCCTCACGATGTTTTCCCTCACCGTTAACAACCATTATAAATTAACCACACATATGTCTTTAGAAAAGACAAATTGGTGTAGGCCCGACCCAGGATTTGAACACTAGTCGTTTGCTCGATAACCGAGTGTTCTACCCACTGGGCTATCACGGTTGCGGTATTTATATATCTATGTTATTAATGCTCTCTTCAATATACTTAACATTGAAAATATATTTAAAATAGAAGAGTTGGCAGAGGTAGTCATATTTCTGCATATCGCGTAACATTACTGTCATCTAGTGCTCGAGTTATACTTGCACAGTGTACTTCCTTGGAAATGGCAGACCTATTGTCCTTATGTATACATACATACATATACTCACGGCTATATATCCCTAGAAGGGGTAGCAAGGGCTAAGGAATTAGAAATTCCTCAGCCACATTTGGAAAATTGAGTGGGGAAAGGATGGTAAAATAAAGTTTGTTGGTGATGGGTCTCCAGCCGCATCGCCCAAAAAGCCCTTAAAACCCCCAATACCGTTAGTCGCCTCTTACGTACACCCATCGGTAGAAACGGGGTAGTGCTATTCTAAGCAGACACTACACGGCAAATATATATATATATATATACAATATATATAGGTCATATATACAAATATATATATATATATATATATTTGTATATATGACCGAGCCGATTTCGGCTACAGCGACTGCTGGACAGGCTCTTAGCAGCTGGCGCCTCGTTGGTCCACCCGTACGTATGCTCGCATGTGGTTGCTGTACCCAATTTTGGCCTTAAAGGTCCTTGAAGGTTTGGTACAAGTACATTTTCCCATGACTATGTACAACTTTTTCATGTGTTTTTACTCATATGTTCTACGACATCGTTGAAAATCCAAATAAATTAAACTATAATTGGATTTTAGAAGAAACATATTGGTGAAGGTCCGACATGGATTTTGAACCCACATGCGTCTTCATTGCACGTCTTTGTAAACATTTCCAATAGAAACGAACGCTACATACGACTTTTTGAAAAGCAGATGTGTCACGCATTTCTGGCTTCGATCTCATGACTTGTTATATCTCAGGAAGTGCTCCTCCTCAAACTGAGACATACACGATGAATATCCCCGAAGGGGTTGGCAGAGGTACTTTTACTTCTGAACCTGGTGTTCAGAGTACCCACGATTTGCTTGGATAGTGTACTCATGTGAAAGAAGCTGCCCTGTCGCTGTTTTTGTACGAAAAGTATGTGACATGACTTAGTACAACTTAGCGATGTGGGTTTCCTCACGATGTTTTACGAGTAGCTCACCTTTAACAAATATGATAAGTTAATGTAACATATATGAATTAGGATAACACCATCTCTTCTACCCACTGACCTATCAAAGTTGTTGTTGTTTGCTCCTCCTCCTGATTTGCAAAGTTTAATTTTAAGAATGTTGTATAATACTATTGATTTAACAATAATTGAAATCATTCAAAGAAAGTACGTGATACATTAAAGCTGTTGTTGGAACCGTATAATCGCGTGCAGTGCTACCGAGGTGCTACGGAATTGAATTAATATCGGTAATTACACTCACGCACGCATTCCACTAAGTTGTACACATTAAATCAAAAGTTTGGGGTAGTAAAAAAAACTTTAAAATTCGATTCTCCATGTGGAGGTTCACATCTGCGTCGTCGAGTACGTGGTTGCGGCCTTATAAGTTCTTATATCAGAGCCAATGAGATCGAAATGTTTACATCAAAACACAATAATGTCACTTTAATACACCTACACACAATAACACCTTAATCTTAAATGCCATGTCCATATATTTTTTGATTGTGAGAATACTTAAAACGAATATGTATATAAAAATTATGTCATTTACGCACCGAGACGAGTCTGCTTCAAGCCATCGTATTATGATACTATTGTACGCCAGCTTGCTTCCGACCATCGGCAAGGTTGTGGTGTGGTAGCCAGTGAAAACACATTTACTACATAAAGAATATATAAAGGAAAGAAAAAAATCTACACGGGCGGGGATCGAACCCGCGACTTCGGGTAAACGCCCCGACGCTCTGCCAACTGAGCTACCGTGTCAATTGACTGCCAGTGCGAAATTCTTCTATCCTTTATTTCTTTTACACGTTTAAGTAGTGTTTGCGTTTCCTACCTCCGAATTTTTACTAATTCGGAAGGTCACTTGTCTACTATCTCAGATTGAATGCAAATGTTGAAAACGCCTAACTATCACATAATTTAAATCTTTTTGTTCATGAAAACCTCATGTGGGGATTATTACTAATAAATAAAGAATAAATAAAGGAAAGAAAAAATTCTACACGGGCGGGGATCGTTAGTTGTGTTAGGATGTGATAGTTGGGCGTTTTCAACATTTGAATTCTATCTGAAAAAGTAGACAAGTGGCCTTCCGAATTAGAAAAATTCGGAGGTAGGAAACGCAAACACTACTTAAACGTGTAAAAGAAAAAAAGGATAGAAGAATTTTACACTGGCAGCCAATTGACACGGTAGCTCAGTTGGCAGAGCGTCGGGGCGTTTACCCGAGGTCGCGGGTTCAATCCCCGCCCGTGTAGAAATTTTTCTTTCCTTTATTTATTCTTTATTTATTAGTAATAATCCCCACATGAGGTTTTCATGAACAAAAAGATTTAAATTACATTTACTACACCCGAAAATATACAATAAAATATTATGAGCGCTTCCTGATCAAATCTTCAGAATGTGCTGCATTTCTTTATATATGATTCAATTGGTTCCTTAAATTCTTTTCATCTTTGAGTAATAAAAATAAAATAGTCTTAGTTATATTAGTTAGTTGTTATCCTCATTATTTTAATCAGTACCAGTGTTGTAAGCTAGAATATGGTGTTGTTTGCAGCAAAAGGCTGAGACTGTTCCTTTTTGCCGTTTGTTTCACATAGGTTTTCATTATATTGTTCACATTTTTACATAGGAGCTGTTTAGTGTCGGCATACAATAGCACTAACTTAGTTACTTTGCATACACACATATACTCACGGGGTAGTTACAGCTAAAGGAACTAGAAATTCATTAGCCCCTTTTGGAAGTTAAGTGGTGAAAAGATGGTAAAATAAAGGTTGTTGGTGATGGGTCTCCAACCGCATCTACCAACAATCCTCATAAAAAACCCAATATTCTTAATCGCCTCTTACGAACACCCACGGGCAGTAATGGGATAGTGCTATTTTTAACCGACACTAGACAGCTTACCGTTACTTTGCTTCTATAAAATATATCAAAATAGAATACTTAAAAGACAGCCATTTTTCAACAATGCAGAAGACACGCAACAACCGGGTTTCTACTGCTTACGGAGGCTTGACTACTTCCGGTCGCTGAGAACCGGAAGGGACGTACTAGCGACGTTGTCATTTGGTGAAATAGACTGCACGACTATTAATCTGAAGCTTTTAACACAGTCAATATGATCTATGACTGACATGATAAGTGCATAATCTAATAGTATATAATAATTATGTAAATTTTGCTGCGTAGTGTCGGTTTAGAATAGCACTACCCCGTTTCTTCCGCTGGGTGTACGTAAGAGGCGACTCACGGAATTGGGGCTTTTAAAGGATTTTTGGGCAATGCGGTTGGAGTCCCGTCACCAACAACCTTTATTTTACCATCTTTTCCCGACTTAACTTTCCAAAAGTTGCTGAGGAATTTCTAATTCCTTAGCACTGGCTACCCCTTCTAGGGATTTATATCCGTGAGTATATGTATGTATATATTTAATTTTTATTTAAAAGTATATATATATATTTATACAACTATATCTATACCCTTGCACACTCTACCCTTGTACTGAAAAAAATGTCCCTCTTACCTACATAGTTTATTATAAATTGCACTCAAAAACGAATATACCGATGTTCATACTGCTTATTTCAATGTTGACGAAAAATACATATGAATTTCAAAAGTCGATTTTATCCCTTTAGGGAAAATCTCCTGAAATTACTTATTCAAATGCTTATTTTTATAATAAAAGGAAACTTTTTAATAAATTTCAAGTACGAGCATATGCAGAAATATGAAAATATTCATACAAACGTTACTCCCCGATTTTTCCATTTAGGGGAAAATTTTATTTTTTTCCCTAATAAAAATCATCAAAAAGTGTAACCGAAACCTACTACCTGTATAATAATTTTCAAACATTTAACTCTCAATTACGTTTCATATAAACTTCATACCCTTAGTTAGTTCATCCCTTTGAATTTTGTGAAATTATCTCACATACATAATGAAAGATACCCTTGAAGAACATTTCAAAATTCTATGTATACCTTGTAGTTTTGGCTTTGCACTTATTCAATGAAATAAGTTTTACTGTTAATCTGTGGTATTTCTACTACGATATCAACTTTAAATTTTTGTTATTCAATTAATATAATTTTGATAAAAAAACATTTACAGTATTAATTTATGGACATAAATTATAATTATCACATACCATACATACCAAGCAATGAGTGAATTTTATGTAGGTGAGGAAAAATAATAGGCGAAATGCGAGTTGGACGTCTGTGAAGGGTTTCGTGGAACCAATAGGGTTGTTGTTAATTCGTCACAAAGTGAATTCGTCCCATTTTGTAAACTCCATACATTGAAAGTAAATTCGTCACAGGCGTTACAAATATGTGTTAATTGGTCAGAGGTAGATAGAATTCGTCGTAACTTCTCATTTTACTCATTTGTAGCTAAGGCAAGCAAACTAAATGAGCGCCTAAAGTTGAGAACACGTCGATCTTTAGCATAAGAAAAAAATATTATATGATTTGGATAACTACAAGAATTTTTTTAACATTTTAGAAACATGTAACATATTATGGTCAATGAATTTGTTGCAATAAGTGCATAGGTATTTCTTATATATATTTTAAACATAAACGAAACATAAACGTTAACGCCGTTTATCCCCGTAGGGGTTGGCAGAGGTACCAATACTTCTGAACTCACATGGCAGCGCCATCTAGTGTCCAGAGAAGGTACCCACGTTTCGCTTAGACAGTGTACTCACGTGATAGGGGGCAGGCCTATCGCCGTTTTGTAAGAATACACTGTCACATGACTAAGTACAACTCAGCCATGTGGGTTTCCTCACGATGTTTTCCCTCACCGTTATATATTATATATTTTTAAGTGTAGGCCAATTAGCCACTTAAAAAAACCTGTGATAATAACTGTAATTAAATTATATGTAGTACTAGGCAAATCGGCCACTTTAAAAACCTGTGACGATTACTGTGATTTAATGTATTTATATGTAGTACTAGGCAAATCGGCCACTTTAAAAACCTGTGACGATTACTGTGATTTAATGCATTTATATGTAGTACTAGGCAAATCAGCCACTTTAAAAAGCCTGTGTCGATTACTGTGATTTAAATGTAGTACTAGGGAAATCAGCCACTATAAAACTGTGATATGTATGTAGATGTAAGTTTAATTTTAAGACATGTGATGATTACTGTGATTTGATTCTCTTTCTATAGTTTCTCTAACTGTAACTAAAAACTGTATTTGAAAATTTGCATATAGGTATTAATTTGGGGTATTCCCCACCGACCAACTAAATCCGTACAACTCTAAACCGACCTACTAAACTGTTCCCCGTCGACCAATTATATAGTTGGTCGGGGGGGGAATGACTACTGAGTGTGACCCACGAACCACGGTAGTTGTAAAATTTTCGTCAGTATAAAAACATCAAGTGGTAATAAAACTTAGAAATTTGGTGCAAAATATCTACACTACTATCTACTATAAACTTCTAGTTCCTTAGCTCTGGCTACCCCTTCTAGGGATTTATAAGCCGTGAGTATATGTATGTATATATGTATGTAATTATCATTTTAGTTTAAAAACGAGACAACTTGAAGCGACTACAATGATATTAGAAACGCCACGCTATACCACCGAATTGGGAGAATTTGCTTTCACCGGAAGTGGCTCAACCGGAAGTTTACTTAGCCACCACAAAACCGGCGGGAATACGTCACTTCCGTTCAATTCTCTGAAACCGCAACAATGTCCGTGAAATAATGTGAAACATTTTATTACAAACAAATAAAGTAAACAGTTATTTTTTCTTCCATGATGTAGATTGGATAGATGAAGAAAAATATGGATTCAAAATTATGGTTTCTAGACATAATATTGTTTAGCGCTATTTTATTTTTATTTTTTTTATCATGTGTTTCCCTGTGCACTGAATTCTTTTCTTCTTTTTTTCTTTAAGTATCCTGCAAACTTATTACACGTATGTGTTCCATCATAAGACTATATTTATCTTCCTTTGAATCCCATATTATCGCGTTGCTTTTCAACTGGCTTCTTACCAGTGCATTATATGACGATGTCGTATCTCCAACGTTGACAAATCCTCAGACTTTTCGTACTAAAAACTCCAAGTTGTGCTCCCAAAAAGGAAGTTGATGATTAATCCATTAATTCTCAGTTCATTATCAGGCAGTCATCCATGACCAGATTGACGAACCATGGAGAAGCTAAACATATCTTGACGACAGCCATTGAAATCTTAACAACTGAATGAGACAAAACGATACTTAAGTCGTTCTCAGCTTGAATACTCAATTCCGAAATCGGGCGTTAGTTTATAGCTAACTTGTTCTGCGTATAATAAGTCCGTAAATTTTTAATGAACTGATTTCTTTTCTAATCCGATTAATTAGCTAATTATCAGGAAGAATTAAAAAGGCACGACTTTGCTTTCTGTATTGACAAAACTCGAAAAATAATGGCATGTTTACATTTAACATGATATTCCCATCGACAATTACATAATTGACACAAGGAGGTTGCGTTAATGAAGTTTGTGTTCACTTCCAAATCCTCCCTTGAACGCAAACGCAAACGAAGGCCCATACCTCTTGAATGACCCTAGTGTTTTGGCCTTGGCAGTGGCTTCGTAGCCAGATCTTGATAGTGTGTAGGAGATGTGACTCATTCTTCGATGCCACAGGTGGGCTGAAATTAAGAGAGCATAGGAATCATTTTTCACCACAAAGAGATTATTCTAAGCACGGCAATTTTAGACCAGTTTATTATTACTTACTTACTTATACTCACGCCCATTATTCCCATTGGGGTAGGCAGAGACTATCGACCGCCACTTAGTACGATCTTGACAAACCTCTCTTGCTTCCCTTACATATCCTTCTCATACATGCTCTATTATTCTTCTCACTTCGGACCCCCGCCTTTATAAGAACGTTTTCTATCTGGTCAAGAAACGTTTTACGAGGCTGTCCTCTACTAACATTCCCATCCACATTGGCTCTATATATCTCTTTCGCTACTTTATTTTCATCCATCCTCTCTATGTGCCCAAACCACCTCAACATTTCTTTTTCTATCTTGCATACTACGTCATCTTTCAAACCTACTCGTTCACGGATCACAGTATTTCTCACTCTATCACACAGCATTACATTACATATACTTCTGAGGGATCTCATTTCCACTGCATTAACTCTACTTTCATGCTTCTTCTGCCATGGCCAACATTCACTACCATACATCAGCGTGGGAACCAGAACAGCATTATGCACAGCCATTCGAGCCATTTCTGACAACGACTGGCTCAACATCAGACTGTTCATAGCTCCATTCACCGCGTTTCCCTTTTTAACTCTCCTTTCAATATCTTCCTCACATTTTCCATCCCTAGTAAACAAACTCCCCAGATATACAAATTCTTTCACTTGTTCCACTTTTTTACCATTTATAACAATGTCACATTCTGTCATACTTTCCTCTCTTTCAAAAACCATTGTTTTGGTTTTGTCCACATTCACTCTCATTCCCTTTCTTTCGAAAGACTTAAACGCAATGTTCACCATCTCCTGCAACTCATTTACCGTTGATGCAAGTAACACTTGATCGTCAGCGTATAAGAGGCATTTAATGATGACCCCTCTCATCTTCAGTCCATAATCACTTTCGCGCAGTTCTTTCAAACAGTCGTCCATGAACAAATTGAAGGCCACGGAGAAGCCACACAACCCTGTCGAACACCCCTAGAGATCTCAAACCAGTCCGTGTCTTCTCCGTTTACTATCACACATACATTGGAATCCTCATAGAGTGACTCCAATGCACGTATTAGTTGGCTCCCCAAACCGAACTTAGACAACACCTTCCACAATACTTTCTTACTACCCTATCATACGCCTTCTCCAAATCAATGAAGATGCAATACACTTTTTGGTTTTTTGCCAAAAATTTCTCTGTGATGCACCTTAAGGAGAAGATTTGATTCATACATCCCATTCCCTTCCTAAATCCTGCTTGTACATCCCAAATTTTTTCATCCGTTTCTTTCATCACCCTTTTGATCAGAACTTTCGCATACAATTTGCCGAGAACACTGAGTAGGCTGATACCACGGTAGTTTTTTGCTTCTTGGCGTGACCCTTTCCCTTTATATAGGGGCACAATCACGGCTCTACACCAATCTTTTGGTACTTTGCCAAGTGCCCAACACTTCTGAAAAAGGAAGAACAGCCAAGAAGCCACTAACCCTTTACCAGCCCTTAGCATTTCGACACATATCCTATCATATCCTGCCGCTTAGTTTATTATTCTTGTTTACTATACGACAGTCCTTTTAAAATTCAACATGGCAATAATTTTGTGTTATTTGACGCAGACAACATATTTGCTGATAGATTGCTGACATGTAAAACATTTTTTAGTTGTATTACGCCATCACAAACATTTAGGTCGACATTTCGACAACCTTTTACAGTAAGAGTCTTATCGTCAGTCACTTTAATAGAGGATAAGGCTGAAAGGCGAGTATTGCTCATCCACTCTTTGTTGTGCGTCATATGCATCGCTACCCCGGAGTCAATATACCAGCAACTATTCTCAACACTTGATGCTGAAGCAGAGAAGGCTGCTACATAACCTGAAGTCTTTTCATCATCCTGAGACTTTGTTCTTTGTCTTGAGCCTGTAGCAGTGTAATAATTTCTTGCAATATGACCATAATTGTTACATTTAAAACAACGGGGACCCTTGTTATCTTTCCTCTTGCGATGATTAGAATAGAAGGCCTCGGAGTCATTTTCATTTTTAACTTCCTATAGTATTTTAGTGGTACTAATTGGCACACCTGAGCTCTCTATTGCCGTGATCATAGGCCATAGCAACAGCGTACCCAGCCACCTATCATTAACAAGGAAACCTATATTCCTTAGCGTGTTGGCACATGAAATGACTTTATTAACATAAGTCTCTACATTCCACAAACATACATACATATAATATATATATTCACTGTTAGAGGAATATCCACATCCCTATCCAGGAGGAGGTAATCAATCAAAACTTCGAACTTATTTTCTCAATATATATAAACATAACATAACATAAACGTTCACGCCGTTTATCCCCGAAGGGGTTGGCAGAGGTACCAATACTCCTGAACTCACATGGCAAGCGCCATCTAGTTTCTAGAGAAGGTACCCACGTTTTGCTTAGACAGTGTACTCACGTGATAGGGGACAGGCCTATCGCCGTTTTGTACGAATACACTGTCACATGACTAACTACAACTCAGCCATGTGGGTTTCCTCACGATGTTTTCCCTCACCGTTAGCAACCATGATAAATTAACCACACATATGACTTTAGAAAAGACAAATTGGTGTAGGCCCGTCCCAGGATTGGAACTCACGCCCTTCTGTTTTTCGGGCGGGTGTTCTACCCACTGGACTATCATGTCGCTATATATTTATATAGCATATATGTGAAATTTAATATTCAATATTAAAGTGACAATAATATTGAATATTAAATTTCACATAACAATACTTCTAAATTGCCCAACTATAAAATATTCACTGTATATTTATATCAAAATCATAACTCCTACAACCACTTCTTCTTGACTTCTCTAATTTTCCTAACATCTCCATAACAACAACTAAAACCGAATTCTCTTTTTAAATATGAATTACATGTCAAACCAAAGACTAAATTTAAACTTTTCATTCTATAGAATATCATCAACATTCACAGCTATAAACCCCTAGAAGGGGTAGCCAGAGCCAAGGAATTAAAACTTTCTCAGTTACTTTTAAAAATTATTGTGGGGAGAAGATGGTGAAATAAAGGTTGTTGGTGATGGGTCTCCAACCGCATCGCCTAAAAATCTCTTAATAGCTTCCAATACCGTTAGTTGCCTCTAACGTACACCCACCAAAAGGAATGGGGTAGTGCTATTCTAAGCCGGCACTACACAGAACACATTCCCTGACCTTTTAAATCCATAGTGATTAATTTACGTAACAGTCCAACCTTTCTTGTCAAGCTGGAGTCGCCTTTCGGAGATTATTCCATACTTCTCTAGCAGTCTTTGCCTCTAGCACATGAATGTAGTTAATATGATCCACTAATAATATGATTTTAGACTTAGCTTTTGTATCTTTGGCTGCGCTGATTACGTCTTTATCCTCGGGTTCAATGCATTTCTACAGGTTCTAGTGCTCAAAGCACGTCTCCATAGTGAAACTCCAAGTGGCAAAATTCTCGCGTGTCTTCATCCACTCCGTTTGAGCCATTGCATTCATGTTTATTAGAGTAAGATATCTGGTTGCTGAAATAAAGGCTAAACAGAAAGATGCCGGTGTTGAACGGAGGTTATGCCGGTAACCTAATCGACTTGCATCTCACAACATTTTGCTCTTTAACATAACATAAACGTTCACGCCGAATATCCCAGAAGGGGTTGGCAGAGGTAATAATACTTTTGAACATCACGTGACTTTGTCACCTGGTGTTCAGAGTACCCATGTTTTGCATGGACAGTGTTCTCATGTGGTAGGGGGCAGACCTATCGCCGTTTTTGTACGAATACACTCTTAAATGAATTGAATTTGCTCTTTAATTGATTTCTATTATCCCTACACTAATAAGGCGTCTGGGCCCATAATCTAATGAACTTATTTCTTTCCTAATCTGATTAATTAGCTAATTATCAGGAAGAAATAAAAGGAATGAATCAGGAAAACATGTATTGGCAGGAATAAAAAAATAATGTCAATTTACGTTTAACGTAACATTGTCATCGATAAATAGCTAAGAGACACAAGGAGGTTGCGTAATTAAAGTTTGTGTTCACTTCAAATAAAAGTTATTTATATTATTTATTTATATTATATATCACCAACCGTGATAGCCCAGTGGGTAGAACACTCGGTTATCGTGCAAACGACTAGTATTCAAATCCTGGGTCGGGCCTACACCAATTTGTCTTTTCTAAAGACATATGTGTGGTTAATTTATCATGGTTGTTAACGGTGAGGGAAAACATCGTGAGGAAACCCACATGACTGAGTTGTACTTAGTCATGTGACAGTGTATTCGTACAAAACGGCGATAGGCCTGCCCCCTATCACGTGAATACACTGTCCATGCAAAACGTGGGTACTCTGAACACCAGATGACAAAGTCACGTGATGTTCAGAAGTATTAGTACCTCTGCCAACCCCTTCGGGGATGTTCGGCGTGAACGTTTATGTTATGTTATGTTATATATCTTGGACACCCATTGAAATACCGTGCCAGTCCATGATTTCTCCCTATAGTCATATACCTTCATTAGAAACCTCATAGAGTGAAATACAACTACTTACAGGTTTGCTCCTTAAACAAGACATGACAACACTTCCAACAAATACATTTTTTCCTCCGGGTCATGCGCCTTCTCTGTAAGCTAAGATCTTGTCGGTGTTAGACTTTATTTATATTAGTGCAACATTTATTCCCTTTTTTAGCAGCTGGGCGATTCCGCTATAGACGATTTGCGACATTAATTTTTTAATCACATTATTAGCTATATTTTTTGTTATTAGTGGAAAGAAGAAAGTCTTAATTTGATATAAAATCTATTTTTATCTGATTTTACTCAGTATTTGCTTTTCGGGTGCATTACTAAAGTTTATCATCCAAAGAGTTGTTACAAACCGTAAAACCATGGCTGCCAACACTGGCGCGAAACATCTGTCGCTGACAGTTTCAGGTATGTTTCACCGGCTAAACGTGTAGTGACCATACTTATTTATCCTCATATATCAAAAAATGTAAGTATATGTCATGGAAGTATTATTTAAACAGGAACGCGCGCTGGCGACCTAAAGTGTCCTGAAAAAGGATGGCTAACTAGCTAACTGTGTCTCGTTTTAAGTAGGGTGACCATCTGTTGGTGTTTTAATAAGAGTTCCTCTAAAGGATACAAAAACACTTATATTTACATATTTTGAATGTTTTTGTTCATGAAAACCTCATGTGGGGACCTGATGCACTTGCAGCCTTTGACACGGTAGCTCAATTGGCAGAGCGACGGGGGCGTATACCCGAGGTCGCGGGTTCGATCCCCACCTGTGTCGAAATTTTTCTTTCCTTTATTTATCCTTTATTTATTAGTTATATTTACATACATACATTATAAAAAATATTATAAAAACACTTATATTTACATATATACATTGTTTTTGGTAAATCAACGTGTTTTTTATACATATTTATTCATAATTAATAGATTATAAAAGAATGGGTAGCCACTGCTTGAGAATTAAAATTTCCTCAGCCACTTTTTGAAGTTGACTAGAGAAAAGATGGTAAGCAAAGTAAGGTGGTATTAAAAGGATGATAAAGTATCTAATAAAAAACTTCAAAAGCCCCAGAACCCTCAGTTACCTCTTCCAAAGCACGCAGGTAGCAGAAGATTTGTGCTATTTAAAGCCGTCACTACACAGCATTTTATTTCACTAACATGTATTATTTTATTATTTATTTGAGAGTATTTAGCATTGTTGCGATATACTAATTTTCTATATGGATATTTGGCAACTTTACTAAAATATTTGTCACGGTTTTTTATTCACAAAACCATATTTTTTCCCCAAAAAAATAAAATGAAATAAATTGTAAAACATTTATTGACATACTTAAATACAATTGCTTATTGTCTTTTTCACAATCCGTTAAAACAATGCTACATTAGAAAACCATTGATAGAAAGTAAAATATAAAAGTTGTTATTATAATTGGATAATCTATCAATCTTAGTACTTTACAAAACGGGTCATAAATCAACTTCTAAAGCAACCTACCTGCCATAGTCTTATTTGTCTTACTTATATACTATAGTCTTAGATGTACTATATCTATACATAGTATAAAATGAAGTTGCAAAGGGCGCCCAAAATGGTTTGTTACCTAGGATCTCAAAAACTACTATATTAATATCTTTGCGGTTTTCAATAATGGAAAGAAGACATTCCAGGGACTCTATAAGTGTATAATTTAGGTGTACCTACTCAAGAAATTACTAGAGTAATCGTAACAGTTATCAGACGGACGGAAGAAAAACGAGCTTTTTGGAGGCTTGCATTGCGTGCGCTGCTGAAATAACTCAAAATACAGAATAACAATGTATGGGGGAATTATTCTTCTCAAAAAGTTCTATAAAAAAAATTGCAATAGCATATGTCTATCCTTTAAGGTTTAGCCACAATAACGATTTTAGTGGTGTTCAAGTTTAATTTACGAAATATCCTTTTTTTCAATTACTCGATGTTCCTACCGACATAGACCAATAAACATAAAACAAAATGCATATCAAATTAAAGCTGATGAAATGAGAATTCCGAATAAAAATAAAATAATAAATAAAATAATCATTTATTTCAAAATAAAAAGATAAATCTTTGTTTTTTGAACGTCAAATTTTAACTTAATACTAAGTTTACTTCGGATTCGGAAGGTGTTTTGTTGAGAGAAGAACCCGTAAGAAACTCGTCAACACACATCTTTTTTTAACGTCCATTACAATTTTGGTGTTAGCCCGGAAACATCCTGCACAGAGCCCTGATGACACCAAGCCACTTCATCATTAATGTAATCATTGACATTGTAATAGGCTTTCGAACTAAGATTTCTTTTAACTGCTGCTTTGAATTTTGTTTCTGTTAAATTTAAAATGTCCTCAGGTATTTTATTATACATTTTTACGCATAACCCCATGAAAGATGTATTTACTTTTGACAATCTGTATTTTGGTACTGATATTTTATTGTTGTCTCTCAGGTTTCGAATATGTCTGTCACAATTTTTCACAAAAGAGGCCTGATTCTTTCTTACATACATAATATTTTCATAAATATATTGACATGGCAGTGTCATTATATTTATTGTTTTAAACAATTCCCTCAGGGAATCTCGGGATCTCAAATTGTATATAGCTCTTATTGCTCTCTTTTGGAGAATAAATATGGAACCAACATCAGCTGCTCTGCCCCAGAGTAAAATACCGTAAGACATTACACTATGAAAATAGCTGTAATAAACTAATCGAGCTGTCTGTACATCTGTCAAATGTCTTATTTTCCTAACGGCATATGCAGCACTACTTAGCCTGCCAGCTAGTGAGCTAATGTGGGGTCCCCATTGGAGCTTGGAGTCCAGAGTTATCCCTAAGAAAACTGTGTCATCCGAAAATACTAACTTTTCATTATTTAAAATTATTTCGTTATCAACGCACCTAACATTAGGTAATACAAATTTAATGCATTTGGTTTTTTTACCATTCAGTACAAGATTATTGGAAGCAAACCATGTTTGAATCTGTGAAACCGTGTTATTCACCTCGTCAATATTCTGATTATTTCTTTCAACGTCAAATACTAAAGAAGTATCATCAGCAAATAACACTATCTCGGACATTTTCTCAACCATGAACGGCAAATCATTAATATAAACTAAAAATAAAAATGGGCCCAAAATAGAACCCTGCGGAACACCCATTTTTACATGAGTTCCAGGTGATATTGCATTATTGATTTGCACTTTCTGTATCCGATCCGAAAAGTAAGACTTTATTAATTTAAGTGCGTCACCTTGTATGCCATAATGTTCTAATTTAATAAAAAGGATTTCATGATCTGCACAATCAAATGCCTTCGTAAGATCGCAAAACAAACCAATAGCATCATTTTTGCGTTCCCACGAATCAAAAATGTGTTTCATTAAGGCAACGCCTGCATCGGTGGTAGAGCGGCCCTTCGTAAAGCCAAATTGTTTTGGATGAAACAATTTGTTTGAAGCGAAATGCAAAAGCATTTGATTGAACATTAGTTTTTCGAAAATTTTACTTAAAACTGGCAGAATTGATATGGGTCTATAACCATCCGGACTAATTTTATCTCCTCCGGATTTAAGAAGAGGTACAATTTTACTATGTTTCATGAGATTTGGAAAGATTTTATTTCTTATACATTCATTAAATATGTCTGCTAAATATGGAGACAAAGTTACAATAAAATTATGGCAAACTTTCACTGACATACCCCAAATGTCTTCAGAACTTTTTAGTTTAAATGATTTAAAACATTTTTCGATATCTGTAGGGCTGACATCTTTAAAACAAAACAAAGTTTCGCACCTATCAACATTTTGTTGTAACAAGTGTTGAGCTTTTATGACCGATGTGTTTAAATATTCAGTTGTTTTTGATGGTATGTCAGTAAAATATTTTTCAAAAATACAAGCGATTTCCTCATTAGAGGTAGTCAGACCTTTATCAGATCGAACACAGAACTCCTGATCACATGGTTTACCTCGGCCTGTTTGGGTGTTGATAATATTCCACACTGTTTTAACTTTATTATCGGATGTTCGGATACGTCGGCTTAGGTATCTGGCTTTAGCCTCTTTACATACTTTATTAAATATTTTTGAGTATTTTTTTACATATTCACTCAATTCATTTTTATTACTATAAGCTTTTTGATCATATAAATCGAAGAGTTTTTCTCTTGATCTATAAATACTTGGTGTTGCCCACTCACAAAACTTAAATTTACTGGTAATAGTTAAATTTTTTACATTGAAAATTTCATTAAACTCATTTATCAGAACATTATAAAAGATATCATAGCTAGTATCTGAGTTTTTTTTAATTGTAAATGTAGGCAACTTAGAGCTTATTATATTTATATATTTTTCTACTTTACTAGCAGTAATATGCCTTTTTTTAATAACAATTTTTGGTTCTGGTATCTCTAGAGGAAAGCTAACAAAAAGGCCGCTGTGATCAGACTTTAGTTTATTTATAACACTTTTACTTGAAAAATCTGCATTAGTAAATACATTATCTAAGCATGTTTTGATTCTAGTCGGTTCCAAGAATAAATTTTCTAAATTGAACGATTGGAATAAACTCATCAACCGTGTTTTAAGATAACTGTCTTGTAGGAGATCCACATTGAAGTCTCCACATATTATTATACGTTTTTTATTCCTGAAAACTTTGCTTAATACATCTTCCATTACATTTTCGAATTTATCATAATTTTGGTTATAAGGGGGTCGATACACACATACTAAGAAATAGTTTTTTAACTCTATGCAGGATAATTCCACGACTTGCTCAACGCTTAACTTTACAATATCATTACGAATTTTTGATTTAATATTATTTTTTAAAAATATAGCGGAGCCACCACAGGCTTTAGAATTGCGGCAGTAGTTGCTAGCTAAATAATAGTTTTCAAAACCAAATATGAGTTCGCAATTCTTAAGCCAGTGTTCAGTAACACATAAACAATCTATTTCATATTTTTCCAAAAACAGTTCTATTTCTAATTCTTTACAAGAAAACCCCTGAGTATTTTGACATACAAGTTTAAACTGGGAGACTCCTTGTAAAGTATTCTTTTTATTAATATTGCCAGAAGAACCTCCTTTTTTGTTTACAATATTGATGTTAGGTGACGACTTAAGGACGACAGGAGGCTCTTCCATTGTCACTCTTAAAAGTTTAAATTATGGTTTCCACCATCGCATACTAGAAGTAAGTTTCCCCTTATATTAAATATATGGGGGTCAGATATATTATATGCTAATAATTTAGCAATGTTCCGCTTTTGATTTAAGGGTATGTATACAGTACCCAGTCGAGAATTTGAATAAGGTAAAAACTTATTCAAATCCAAACAAAACAAATTGTCGCTTTGACAACATGTCACGTGACATATTAAATTATTCATAATATGAATATTGTCATTCTGCTTCATATTAAGTAAGTATGGAAAGGTACAAAGTATAAATTTACATTTATATATTTTTTGTATTTCCAAAAGTTTATTTATACTTTTATTTAATAAATACTTATTTAATCCTATACTATTGCCGACCAGTACGACAATCGTTGTATATTCGTCATAAGTGCCTAATAATATTCGTTCTACTATATAATTAAAGTTTGCACCCGTATAGCAATGGTTAATGACCTGTTGATTAAGATACTTATTTAGTATTTCGCCAAAACCTACGGCCATGCCGTCCGAAAATACTAATGTTCTGTTTGCCGGCGGCGGCGTGCTAACAGTTGGTAATGTAATCCCATTACTTGGTTGGGGTGACTGAGATATAACGCTATTTGAGGAAATATGACTATTCAGAGTAGCCGTCTCTTTGTCTATAAGACTGCCGATATGTTTGTATCTTAAATGCAGATCTTCCTGACTAACAATCAGCTCACTCAGTTTATCATTCAAACTATCTATTTGGTTTAGTAAATCAATTTTTCTGTAAGACTTGTTTATGAATTTTATACTATTTTTCATACTTATAAGACTTTTGTTTGTGTTGTTTATACGTTTTTTAACTAATTTATATTTTTTACACTGTTTACGACTGAAAGTTTTTGAATATTTAAAAGAGGTCATAGAAGATAATGATTCTGCCTCAAGTTCGGCACATAAAGAAACTGCGTGAGAGTCTTCGTGAATATTCTTTATTCTATGGAATTCCGCCAATTGAGCGTGTGCCTCTGCCAACTGCTCATTCAGAATATGAATTCGCTCTAAAGCTACTTCATGCTTTGCGCACTGATCCTCATGCTTTAATATTAATATCTGCTGGTTTTCTAATTCCACTTGAGAAATGTCGTAAGATTCACGAAGCAACACAATTTTTTCTAAAAGATTACTATTTTTCAACTTTAAATTACGAATAGCTAAAACGTTTTCGTCCCGTTCTTCTAAAAGCCTATTTTTTAATTGTTCTGCATCATTTAACTCTCTTTTTAATTTTTCATATTTTTGTTCGGCAGCCATTCTACGAGTTGTAATCGAGTCCATTTTACGAAACGAACAGTCTTAATATTATATACTAGTTTAAAGCGTTACTATAGCGAACGATAATCCTAATACTAAAATATTTTAATCCACACAAGCGCCTACTTACAACAAAGATATAAAGTTATTATTTATCGTTTGTTTTCTATTAACTAAACAATATAATCATAAATGTAACACTCAAAATATGACACCGAGTGTTATCACTACCTTAATTTATTTTTAAATATTAACGTTTTACTATTTATTATATCCTTTACGACAAACAATTTGTACTCACAAATTCTAATAAGTACCTAATATTATAATAAGTGAAGGAATGCGATTAAATAGCTCAGTAGAAAAAGATTTTATATGATAAATTCACTTAATGTAAAGAAAAGAAAAGTATATATAATTATAAACTATAATAATTAATAACGGGAATCGAACCCGTGTTTGAAAGATAGTAAGTAATAAGAAACCAGCTATTTGTCTCACTCTTACTTAGTTGAAGCGGTGATCAAATGAAGACCGTTGTTTTATAACTAATATAGGATTTTTATTAAATTGAAATACCTATTATTGTTCAAAAATACATAAATTTACTTAGCTGGTTTACTCGGCAAGGGTTCTCCTATCTAGCGATGTTTTCCTTTGTTTGGTTTCAGCCGTTAAAAACACCAAACTTTAATCACTTATTTTGTCACATTCACTTAATATTACTCTAAGATAACACTTGTGTGGATGAAATACGCACCAATAACTAATTTACAACCATTTATGGTTTATTTCTATGCTTTTTAACAATTATAGCGAAAATTAAATAGCTAAGCACGAATTAGATATTATTTCGATCTACCCGATCATCTACTACCGAATATATACATATCATAACTCCTTTATGTTTATATTAATACACAAGATGCATTTACAATGCCGAGGGCAGAGATGGCGGCGGCGGCGGCTGCGTTCCGTCGTTGAGTCAGTCAGTCGGTCGCGCGGCGGCGACGGGGCGGTGGTGGGGGTGGGCTGATGTTGAGGTAAGGTGCGCTTGATTAACTGCATTTCATGATTATCTTCGATTTCAAATGAATGCAACGGATGTTGATGATTGTATTTATGTAGATTTGTAGTAAAATACTGTATAGTCAAAGACATCAGCTTATTTTTATTAATATCTTCAAAGTATCCTTTTGAGTTAGTGACAAAAGGATAAACAGCTTTTCCGCAAATATTACGATTTCATACGAAAATTTTGAAGCGTGTTTAAGCCCCCCTCTGTCAACAAATGTAGTAAATGCCGAAAAATTACTAACATCAACAAAATAGCAGTGATCATTGTGTTTTTTTTGTGTTATTAAAGATGCTACGCAGTAATCACAGTGGTTTTTTTTATTATTGTATTTATAATAGCTCCAGTTATGTAATATAAAATGTTAGATTTAAATTCAGAAACGTTAAGGTTTTCTAAATTAGCGCACAGAGCTTTAATTTGTTTCTCTTCAAGTGTATCATCTTCACTTTCATAAAGGATCAGTGTAGACCTTGATTTACTCCGAAAGTCAACAATAGGTGACAAATCAAATGATCCGTCGAAACAATTGGCATGCATACTGGGTTTCACACTCCTTAGAAATAATAATTTCCTGAGTGTATGTCTAAATTGCAGAGCATTCGGGTTGTCATTGCAACCTCCCCTAGCCCTAATACAAGAAAACAGCATTTATATTTGGTCCTGGGAACATTTGTAAGGTAGGAAATATTTATTATGCGTTTGATTTAAAAAATCCTGGGCTAAACCATAAAAACTAAAAGTATTTACAATTAAACCAAGTGCAGGCATTTTGCGCCTGTGAGTAAGTAAAGACTCTCCACATACTTTAAGGGTTCTTAAGTATTCCCTGGTATCCTTAAAAACATTTAAGCTCCGAAAATAATACACGAACAGATGATTAATAATGTTGGACGCCATGTTTATTTCGCCTCGATTGGGATGTTCGTAAAAAAGAAAAAATATATTACCAAGTTCCTTAAACTATTTACCATAAAGAGGTCGATCATTATTATTTGATTTTATTCCATTAAATTGAGGGTCAGTTAATAACCTGCTTTTTTATATACTACAAGTTAACCCGCGCAACATAATAAAGTTTTCCAAGACTTACTTGGAAAATTTTTAGAGATCATAAAGTAAACCATTCTACCAAGTTACAAGTTTATATATACTGAAATAAGAAAATTTCCATTGTAATTATCATTCCCTATTTCAATTCCTTTACTACATTTTTCAGCAGTCTACCCTTGTATCAAATTGTAAGGAAATCGGTTTGTGGTTTAGACGTGAAACAGACAGACCAAGAGTTATTTTCGCGTTTATAATATTAGTACGGATTTGAACTACGAAGGTTACAATAGTTATCACTATAAATACATATACTCACGGCTATAAATCCCTAGAAGGGATAGCCAGAGCTAATAAATTAGAAATTCCTCAGCCACTTTTGGAAGTTGCGTGGGGAAAAGATAGTGAAATAAAGGTTGTTGGTGATGGGTCTCAACCGCATTGCCCAAAAATCCCTTAAAAGCCCCAATACCGTTAGTCGCCTCTTACGTACACCCACCGGAAGAAATGGGGTAGTGCTATACTAAGCCGACACCACACAGCTATATTCAAATTTAAATCGTTTAATGCATTTATGTGGTAAAGTTCGAGATGATACAGGTTATTTTATTTATTGTTCCATAACATGAACCCATTTTTATCACTATTTTCTTAATTAAATGATAAAAGCTCCAAAACACTCAAACAGATGATAAATTGTGGACACCACATTTATCTTGTTTCGATGGGGATACCCGTGACAAATATTAATATCCCTTTTGCCACACTTAACCAATTATTTATCTCCAAATCGATAGGCGACAATAATAATTAAAATAAAATACAAAAAAGGAACAGTAAATAACCTGCTTTTTATAAAATATTCCCTATAAATAAGTTTGAATTTGTTTTTCTTTGAACTTAATCTCGACTGGCAACCGCGCGAGCGGGACACACTTCTCTCTCACACGGCTCTCGTTCTAGGACGTTTCTCTACTTGACAGTCTTTAAAAGATAATTAACTTTATTGCATGGTAATAAATTGCATTTTTGTTTGCCATATTTTTGTAAGTACGCTCTCCTGTTTAGTTAGTAGCTTCATGGTATATTTTGTTATTTATTGAGTATAAGTCTATAGATAGAGTATTATAAGTTAATAATGTGATCTAGTAGTCACTAGATCACATTATTAACTTGTTGCACCCGCGATACAAAAGATATAAAAGTTTATTTTTTTCACAGAAATGAAGAGCTATTATTCTGAAACTTTGCAAAAGTAAGAAGAAATTAAAACTTTATTTAAATGAATCGTTTTTACGAATGTAATGATTGCTAGATTAAAATAAACCTTATCTAAAATTGGTTGCACCCGCGATCTTAATGTCAGATCGCGGGAGCAAATTTTTATCACTTCACCTTTTTGTGTAATTAATTACATATTTTGTTTTTTGTTATGCCTTGATAATAATATATGTTAAATGCAATTGATGATATATATTTAATTACTGTGTTTTTATTTACATTTTGTTAGTTTTAGAGAATTTTCGGTCAAATTGACAACAGGGCAACTCAAGGAGGCTGCTGCATTCTTCATTAAAAGAGAATCCTGAGCTTCATGCCAAACACCATTGGCACCGTCGGGAAAGAGCTCGTGATACCAAACGGAGAAAAAAATATACTCAATATCGTTATGTGGGAATGTGTCAGAGCGATATAGATGAAGATGGAAAAGTGAGAGTACAATTTATGACGAGAATTTAGTGCAAACGTTACACAGAAATTGTTAATGACATAGCAGACGGGCAATTTGATGAAATTATCGCGAAGCTGGAAGCACCAGAGAAAAAGATAAGATAAAGATAAAAGATATTTATTTGTTACCAAACGCAATAACAACATACACAAACATTACAATTTAAAAAGAAAAGATGGCAACAAAAAGGCAAAGTACCTCAGCTAGGTTCCCAACATTATCCGCAGGACACTGCTGGGGAGCTGGTTTTCTGGTACCGCCTGTAACTTACATACTAAGTCCGACATAAACAGTTAGTTTACCTAACCTTATACCACTCGTTGTAACTGTGCTACTGGGAGTTAAGAGGAAAATAACTCAACACTTAAAAGAACAAAAAAGAAATAAGATTTCAGTGAGCAATCATTAATGAGCAGCCAGCCTTAAATCAATAGTAAATAAATAAACAAATCGTACCAATATTAATAATATGCTATAATAAAGATAATAAAATAAAATAAGTTAAGGGATCAATATATTTATTCAATAGATTTTATAAGAAAAGAAATAAGATATTTTTATAAGAGAGATGCATTGAATTTTGTGGAAGATTTATTGTGATGTTTTTTTTTGTTGAAGTAGGTGTATTTTGAACCGGTGTTTGAATGACCCTATTTGAAAAAGACTGAAGGAAATAGAATGATAATACAATTTCCGGCAAATATTGACGTATTAGAAAAAATACATTAAATATAAGTGATAACAAAAGTATGCTAATTAGTAATAAATATGTTTTGTTCTCTGATTTCGTTTCTATATAAGTTAAATTGATGTTTGTATTCACTTAAATTAGACTGGTTGCACCCGCGATAATTTAATGTTGCACCCGCGATTGATTAAAAAACTAATAATTCATTGTCTATTTCCTTTTTGTTTAGAGTTTTTGTTTTATTTACTTTGTTACTTAAACAGCCTACAAAATATTAAGGCATAACATATTAAATGTATCACAATTAACAGATTTATGCGTTTCCTGTCTATGATCTGGAAAGGTTGGGCCAAATACGTTGCACCCGTGATGGCACTTTGAACCTTCCTCCTAGCTTTTTAAATACTATTTGAAAATATTTCTCAACTAATATAAAGGGAAACTATTAAAATGTAGCTTTTTTAAGACTCATTTCATTAAAAATGTTTTTATTCAATTAAATCGAACTAAAACATGTGTCTAAATGTTGCACCCGCGATAATGGAATGAGCCAGCTATGCCGCCATCGAGTAAAAAATTAGTAGTTTTTTTACATTTATATTTTTTGTATTAGATGTATATATCTTAGTATTTTTTAACCTAAATATTTTGGGATGAGACTATGTAAATAATATCTACTTCATAATTAAAAAAAATATTTAAAAAAAATATTTGCGTACCGTGTCATAAATTAATATATCGTTAATTTTAATGTAACAATCGGATTCTATTCCTTTTTATATGTGTGAAAAAGAAAAACAACATGTTTGATATAGTTTTTATTTTTGAAGAAAAGAATATGGTTGAAAATATGTTAAAACTGTTTGGCTGTATAAAACCTGCAACTTAATATTTTAATCATCATCTTTAGGGACAAGTCCATTCTCTTGCTGAATTTTATAATGATAATAAGCTTTTCTTTGAGGGTGATAATCCGATCGTGGATATTGAGTATTGGTACTATGTATAGAAGCTGGTCGTTCTAGAAGTTTATGAGTTTGGTCAACTACTTTTATCGCTGCGTCAGAAAAAAAGTCAATTCTCACTTGTTCTTTAATGTACTGAAATATAGTTTGATTATTATTGTAAAGTAATTGATTAATATCTATCCTTGGCTCCTTGGTACCACTCACTTCTCTGTTAAGATTTGCTATTATATCTCCGGTAAGATACTGTTCATATGATACTTCGACAATCATGTATCCTTTGCTAGCCTGTATTATAACAAAAGCAACTTTACCGCCAGGTACCGGAACTACCACAGAGTTTTCTGACGTTATTGTTCCTGTAACAGTTTTAGATTTATCTTCACCAAACGCTGACGAGTACCCTATATTTATTTCACCACCATACGAAAGAAATCCAATATCGATGCCGTAATTAACACTTGCCGAAGTACTGACTTCAGTTTCTGTAGACCATGAATTTGATGCGGCATTTTCAAGTGCATGCGACAACAAGCAACTGAATACGGCTGTATTTGAAAACTTATTGGTAAATTTCTGATGAGTCACTATTTGTGGTACAGTCTTTGTGTCTACAATTTTAGTTTGATGTGGATAGGTAGTTTTCATCAATGGATTACTTTTATCAATGTTTACTGATAGCACTCGTGCCTCGTTACCGATATAATATTGTGCATACCTTAATAAATCAGAGTCAGTTATTTTATAAGTATTTCTATCTTTATTAGTAACTTCCTCGATTTTCAACCCTTCTGCACGTGCTAAGGCTTCTTGTTCATTACTTGATGCCTCCACTTGAACGTTCATATCGTCGTCCATGTTAGGGTACGCATTTCCTTGAATCAAAAGCGAGGAGATGAGGATAACAAATGTATATGAATATCCCATTTCTGTAAGAAAAACAAAAATATGTTTTAATATGATAAACTAATTATAAATATTGGTTACGTATAATTATTGCTGTGTAGTGTCGGCTCAGAATAGCACTACCCCATTTCTTCCGGTGGGTGTATGTAAGAGGCGGCTAACGGTATTGGGCCTTTAAGGGATTGTTGGGCGATGCGGTTGGAGGCCCATCACCAACAACCTTTACTTTGACATCTTTTCCCCAGTAAATTTTCCATAAGCTCTGGCTAGCCCTTCTAGGGATTAATCGCTGCGAGTACATGTATGTAATAATCCCCGCACGAGGTTTTCATGAACAAAACATTTCAATTGAGTGCAAGTTAAGCGTTCTCAACAAGATAAAGATAGACAAGTGACAAACTCACGCTATTATTTCCGATTGGGGTAGGTAAATACGTTTTATCACATACATGCAAATTATATTATATTATAAATATTCACGCCATTACTTCCCATCGGAGTAGGCCGATACGTTTAATTACATACATACATTTACATACATACTCACGCTATTACCTACGCTTGTGGTTAGCAGATAATTTTAATTACATAAATACATACTTAAACTCCCACTATTAATTCCTTTTGGGGTAGGCAGATGCATATTGTTTCAAATATGCAAACATATACTCACGCCATCATTTCCCATTGGAGTAAGCAAATACGTTTAATCAAATATATGCATACATAACAGAAAAGTTTGTAATGTGAAGTTATGTGATCGTGTGAGGAATGACGTGATTCATGAAAGATGTGGTGTAAAAGATGATATTGTAAGAAAGATAGAACCGCGGAGGACACATTTGGATCAAATAGAAAATGTACTCAAAAAGGCAGGTGTCCGTAGTATGAAGAATAAAAGAGCATGTATGGAAAGATTGATGGATGTGAATGAAGCTAGAGAGGTTTGCCAGGATTGTTCAAAGTGGCGATCGATAGTCTCTGCCTACCCCAATGGGAACTAACGGCGTGAGAATATGTATGTACGTATGTATGCATACATATACTAACGCCATTACCTCTAATTGGAGTAGGTAGATACGATCAACTACATACAAATACTCATGTCATTATTTCTCATTGGGGTAGGCTGAAACTATCGATCGCCACTTTGTACAACCCCGGCAAACTTTTTACTAAATATTTTTTTCTTTTTATGTCATATAGGAGGAGAAATATATCCTCGGCTATACTCTCTCACTCTTGCCAATTGAGCTTCCGTGTTATTTCCTTTATTTATTCGTACGACCACCCACGATCATCGCGCGCTCTCAAATGATTCAGCAACTGAAATTTGGGTAGTGGAATAACAAGCGTCTGCGGTAGTAACTATGAAGTTTTTTTACCATTTTTACAATGAAACATTACGTTTGAAGTTTGTAAATTACGTTTTTTTTAATTTCATTGAATATTTTTTTGTCTTAGAGACAAACCTCAGAAAGGAGTCCCCCTGCACAATAATTTCATAAAATGCTGTGAGACAACTCAAGCTCATAAATCGTTCGTAGTATAATTATAGCAAATTCGGACCTTTGTCATTGGTCTGAATTTTAAAGAACTATATAAAATCTGAGTCTTCTGAAATGAACCAAAGCCGAAGAAAGGTCATCGTTCCCAATGAAATATTCAACCACTCCAAAAAATACAGTGGCTACAATTGTTGCCAAATTGTCCATATCGCGACAATTGAATTTGAAGATAGTTCATTTAGAGTACTACCAAATGTTTGCCACAAACTGAAGTCGAACCTCAAAAATCTTATCGAACCAATTACGTTGACCAAAAACGTTATTTGAAGCAAGAAAATGTAGAAAAATTTTATGTACTGTCAGCTCCATTAGCACAACCACATTTCTCCCGTAAACGTTCGAATGAGGGACCTAAAAGTAGAGGCTAGGCCAAAAAAAGTAGGGCTTTGACCATCTTCGCTCTAGACTAATCCAAGTCTGTCGTCCCGATAGATACCTGGCCAGGGGTGCATCTGGTCGCTTAGATGCTTATGTCCCGGAGCCTGGTGCATTTTGAGTACTAAAATAGTAACTATACGATGAATTTTAGTGGAAAAAGTATTTAAAATAAGAGTAAATATGTACATGGAAAAAAAACTGGATTTTCTGTCTGTGAATGGAATGATGTGAGCGAGAAAGGAGTTTCACAACTTTGTTTTATTCCAGCAATTTGGTATGGAGTCAATAACATTGATAGAGCTTTCCATGGCATGGAGTGAGAAGTGAAACCTCTTCAGCAATTCTGGGAGATCGAAGAGCAACACCCAAGGAACTCAAGTAAGTTTTTATTAAATGGTAGCAGAGCGTTTTACACGAACAGCGAATGTTGTCAACACCAGAAGACCGCTTTCTTCACGATTGAAGGGTCTGTTCAAAAGTTAATATCACAGGGCCAAAGATCTGAACATTCAAGAGTTATAATCGATAAATTAAAATAATGATTTAATAAACAATAATGATACGATAACAACCGTGATAGCCCAGTGGGTAGAACACTCGGTTATCGTACAAACGACTAGTGTTCAAATCCTGGGTCGGGCCTACACCAATTTGTCTTTTCTAAAAGACAATTATGTGTGGTTAATTTATCATGGTTGTTAACGGTGAGGGAAAACATCGTGAGGAAACCCACATGGCTGAGTTGTACTTAGTCATGTGACAGTGTATTCGTACAAAACGGCGATAGGCCTGCCCCTATCACGTGAGTACACCGTCCATGCAAAACGTGGGTACTCTGACCAACAGGTGACAAAGTCACGTGATGTTCAGAAGTATTAGTACCTCTGCTAACCCCTTCGGGGATATTCGTCGTGAACGTTTATGTTTATTATGTTATGTTTATGATATGATAAAAAATATGGAAATTGAATAAGCATTAAATCTACAATTATTAAATAACCAGCACAAGTGTGTAGACAGAGTAAGACTTGGTGGTATAAATATGTAAAAGAGGCAGTTGAAGAAATAAAGAAAGCTGGGTTAGAGTTAGTTAGTTTGAGGGGAAACTCTTTGTTAATTTTCATAATGTGCAAAAGTGAAGAGAAATAAAATACTAAAGAAAGTCGCATTATGTTTTCTATTTTCTAATTTATTCTATATGTCACAGTCATAGTGATTAAATAGATATTAAACATAATGACTGGTCATTATGTGCTTAAGTCAAATCCAATAGACAAAGTAAAAGATTAATCACTTTATATGGACATTATTCATAATATCGTGTCATAGTACGGTCTAGCCGACGATGAAATGAAAAAACGTTTCTACGAAAAATATTATTATTGCAAGAAAGCCTCCTGCAGGCGAATAAAATTTAGGTCATATTTAGCTAGGTAAGGTTAGGTTATGTGTAAAACGAGCGGGCGATGCGCAGCGGAGCGAGCACTTCATGTGCATAATCTGTATTTTAAATATATGAAAAAATATTTTATTAAAATAATATTATTTTTATTCAACACTTTTATCACAACAGACAATACTATCATAGTAACAATGATATTAATTAAGACAATATTATCATTGAATTTTATGAATAAAAAAATTCTTCAATAAAATTATGGTTTAAGAAAAAACTAGGTAATAATATTATAATTAAAAAAATGATCACTCACCGTTATAACCTCCGTTGGTAATATTAAAAATGAACGTTGAATGTAACATATCAAATGCTGGCTTTTATGAAACTGAGATTAATATGAAAGAAATAATTATTTCAATCAAAAGTACAAAAGGAGGGAAAGCGGTAGGGTATGATAGGATAAAAATCAAAATTCTGAGGGCTGATACAAATATACTACTCGTACTTGGCGTACTCAAGATTATAAACATTTTTATGATTCTAAAGAACTATTTTTTGTGAGTGGAAAAGAACAAATATAGACACAATAAAAGAGATTAACTCAAAGGTTTACGTCGAACATCGCCAAAGGGGTAGGTAGAGGTACTAACACTTCTGAGCATCAGGTGACATGGTCACCTCAAAATTTTTACAATATGATGGCAACGATACGATTCCACAAATATATTTGAAACTATACGATGTTTTAGGCTATAACTTGGTTTTTTCTATACATTGATATAATGTCAAAGAGAAGGTAAGGCTATTTTCATAAATCCCAAACTATAACACCTAAATGAACAATCGATTCACCTCTTAAAACGATAGCTTTTTTTGGAAATATCACCTTAAGAGACTGACTAGAAATTATTTACTTATTTACTTTAAATCTAAGCTTGTGTTAGTTTAACCTGTATGTATGTATGTATGTAACCGACTTCTTTAAACTCGATTATGACCCATTTTGTACAAACCGATTTAATTCAAGACTTGTACACTTATCATGAATCAGGGACTACATCATAATTTTATAGATTCATCCCATAATCCTGATTCGGATTGCCAGAATAAAGTGATTTCAAATGATTCAGTACTAAAAAGTTAAAAATTAATATTTTTATACAAAAAATAGTTTAAGAAAACTGAAAAACACGCTTAAAAAGCACATTTCACTAAAAATGAAAAATAATTTGGGGATTTAAGGTGAAAATTATGATATGGATACAGCCGTGATAGTCCAATGGGTAGAACGACCGTCCGTCAATACAGGCAGGCGTAAGTTCAAATCCGGGATCGCACCTACACATTTTTTTTTCTAAAGGCATATCTGTGGTTAGTTTATCATGGTTGTTAACGGTGAGGGAAAAAAACGTGAGGAAACAAGTAGTGCAGAGTCATGTGACAGTGTATTGATACAAAAACTGAGATGGCCTGCTCCCAGTAAATTGCGCTTCAGTTTTTTTTAAACTATATTTAGTTTAAATATGGCAATTCAAAACTCTTACCTCTTTAGTGTCTTGATGTTGCTGCAGAAATTATACTTAATATAAAAATGACGACCGTTAAATATTGAAGCTGAAATTGTTATTTACATATTTAATCAGTTGCGAAACTGATTATTGAATCAGTCAACGTGATGGGCCATAATTAAATTTAATAGTGTCAATATTAGTTGACATCAGGGATGTCTGACAAGGATATGTAGCTTCTCCGTGTATTTTTCTTTTGGATGATTGTTTGACTGATTTGCGTATGATAGGATAGTGCAAAGGTTTAAGTGGAAGTTGTTGCTGTGTAGAGTCGGCTTAGAATAGCACTACATCATTTCTTCCGGTGAGTGTACGTAAAAGGCGACTAACGGTATTGGAGCTTTAAGGGATTTTTGGCCAATGAGGTTGGAGACCCATCACCAACAACCTTTATTTTAATATCTTTTCCCCACTTAACTCTCGAAAGGTGGCTGAGGAATTTCTAATTTCTTAGCCCTGGCTACTCCATCTAGGGATTTATAGCCGTGGATATATGTATGTATGTTGTTGTCGGTGTGCCATTTAAGAAGTCATGGTATATGTGTATCGGTATAATCATAAGCAAAATTGACAGTACGAAGTCTGTGGGGTCAGCTAATTCATCATAATTGTTAACAGTGAGGGAAAACATCGTGAGGAAACCCACGTGGCTAAGTTGTACTTAGTATTGTGACTATGTATTCGTACAAAACACCCGTAGACCTGCTCCCTATCACGTGTTTACACCGACCCTGCAAAACGTGGGTGTTCTACACACCAGGTGACTGTAATGTGATTTTTAGAACTATAAATACCTCTGCCAACCTCTTCGGGAAAATACGGCGTGAATGTTTGAGTATAGTTGAAAAAGTTGCGTAAAAGTGATTTGATCTAACAATGGGTGGGTTCATCATCAAATCATGCTTGCAGCACTGATAAACATACGTACATACATACGTATACTCACAGCTATAAATCCCCAAAAGGGTAGCCAAAGCTTTGGAACCAAAATTCCTCAGGCATTTTTGGAACTTGCGTGGCGAAAAGATTTCATACTTATGGTGATGGGTTGGAGAACCGCAACGCCCAAAAACCACTTTAAGAAGCCCTAATTCCCTTAATCGCCTCCTCCGATCACCCATGGGAAGAAATAGAGTAGCGTTATTCTAAGCCAACACTACACAGCTACTACATTGATAAACAATACATTGATAAGCAAACTGAAAGTAAAGATGATTATTGCAAGTGCCTCTGTCAAACGAAAGATAATGTGTTTAAAGGAAGGAGAGGAAAGAAAGCGTATCCATTTTAGCAGCCTTCAGTTTAAGTTGAGGCATATGCCGAAGGCAGGTTGAAGAGGAAATTATAATCTGCTTTAAACGTCTCAATAACATATTCATTTGGATAAGGATTAATACGTAGTTGAAAGCAATAGTTTCAAAAATAAAGGAATAACCTTTTTAATGTCTTATTACAAATTAAACAAAAAGCGATCGATTACTAACGAAATTTTTTGCGAACTTTAAATATTTATCGCCGTATTTTTGCTGATTTATATGAAAGCATAATAATTGTGATGATATATAAGCATTTCTCAAAACACGACCACGGCCTCGGCAAAACAGACGATCACGACTGAAAAAGAAAGTAGGAAACCCACGCCTTGTTACCCCATGTGCCGACAGAAACACAAGACAAGAATAAAACCGTTTTCATTCAGCTGAATGTTTACGCCGTTTGAAACTTTTGGCATTGACTCAATGCATCTATGGAAGTGTATGCCCGAGATCTTTGGTAAACAGGGAGTGCTGGCTTAGAATATCACTACCCCTTCCTACCCACGGACGCCATAAGAGGCGACTAACGGTATGGGGTTTTTTCAAGTGCATTATGTGCGATACGGTTGGAGAACATCACCAACAATTCTTTATTTCTAATATCTTCTCCACCGTCAACTTTCAGATGTGGCTGCGGAGTTTCTAGCTATAAAGCTAAAATATGTATGCAAACGTAGAAAATACTGACTGGGTTGTAATCACTAGGGGTGTTCGTCAGGGATGCGTAGCTTCTCCGTAGGTCTTCCATACCTATTATACGCTGACGATTAAGTACTACTTGTATCATCAGTGGGGATTTCACTAGATGAAAATGTTTGAATGTGAGTCTTTTGTAAAAAAGGAAATGGGGGTGAATGTGATGTTTTTTGAGAGACTGAAAGATGTGACAGAATGCGTGATTACAATTTTTGGTAAAAATAAAACAGGTGAAGGAATTTGTATATCTGGGAAATTTATTGACAAGGGATGTAAATTGTGTTGAAGACATTGAAAGAAGAGTAAAAAAAGGCAATGCGGTTTATCGGTCAATTTGCAGTCAATACACTTATACATTGCTCCATTTATGGAGCACATGAGCATTGACTAGTCAGTTGGTGTCTGAATTGCTGTGCGGGATGCTGTTGTGTACTGATCTCAGTCCACTAGGGTTTGTTCTGTGACAGCCAAATTGAGCTCCAGCCGCAGAAATTCGCGGTACATCGCTTCCCGATAACCCGTCCATCCAGTTCTTGATCTTTTGGCCGTAAGGTAGGCCCACATGGCATTTTTATTCATATGAACGGTCCATGTCATACGGCCTCATATTCCACCAGCGGCGGGCACCGATTGCCGGGGCTGAGTTGCCCCAGTCCCAACCGATGCCAAGCCATCTGGTGACTGAGGTGGTCGGGTAGACAGACCAGGTGGTCGGGCCAGTCTGCCGCGGCTGGGCGACCGCATGCTGACATATCCAGCCTCAGCTACAGACGTGACCCAGCGTTATTCTCTAAGGAGCGGCCCTACACGCTCATCATTATTACTACCCTGCATTAATGATGAGCGCAGATACACCTGGGGTACGCTCACTTACCCAGGGAGACCGTTGTTACCCTATTTTGCACTGAGACCACTTTTTATACATGGTCAACGCCTACAAACTCAAGCGCTGACTAGTTCATATCATAGATCATGTCATCCTGCCATTCCGACAATTCGGTATGCAAATTTATTTTTTTGTATTTATTTCATATTTTTGTTTGATAGAAAACACAA
The DNA here is from genome assembly GCA_963576735.1 of Bedellia somnulentella. NCBI lineage: Eukaryota > Metazoa > Arthropoda > Insecta > Lepidoptera > Bedelliidae > Bedellia > Bedellia somnulentella. The sequence continues at coordinate 1,390,907 of OY755185.1, read as the reverse complement.
AAATAAAAGACCGACATGAATATTTTTTATTTATAATGGGTAATTGTAAAGATTTGTTTTTTAAAGATTGTTCAACTTTCGTTCTTCATGACGTCATCGATCGACAAAATTGCGTAGCGACATGCAAATTGGTGATCTCAAATCAAATTATCACGATATTATACTAAAAAACCTATAATTTTCGATATTTTAGTATTGAACTGCAAAAAAAAGTCAATTTAAAATTCACGTATTAAAAAAATGCATGGTGTGACATCTATAACTTTCTGACTGAAGTTCCTAAAGTAGGCTAAGCCTGTGTCTTAGGAAACCAGGTAGTAATAATTTAAATAGAGTTCATCAGATTTTAGCAATAGTAACATTAAAAGTAGGGAGCTTTTTGATAAAATAACAGTCATCTTAGCTTTGTTTGATTTAATTTCAAGAAAATATTGTTTGAAACCATAATATTTCGAAATGGTTTTGTAATCAGCATCACTTTTGTAAATTGCATACCGAATTGGCGGTGGGGTTGTCACATCCCTACGCCGTTTTTAGGGTTCCGTAGCCAAATGGCAAAAACGGGACCCTTATAGATTCGTCATGTCTGTCTGTCTGTCTGTCCGTCCGTCCGTCCGTCCGTCCGTCCGTATGTCACAGCCAGTTTATTCCGAAACTATAAGAACTACATTATTGGAAATTGGTGCGTAGATGTATTCTGTAAACCGCATTAAGATTTTAAAATAAAATCTGAAAAAAAAACCAAAATTTTTAGGGTTCCCCATACATAGAACTGAAACTCAAATTTTTTTTTTCATCAAACCTATACGTGTGGGCTATCTATCAAAAGGTATTTGAAAATGATGTTGAGGTTTCTTATATCATTTTTTTCAAAACTGAATAGTTTGCGCGAGATACTTTTTCAAAGTGCTAAAATGTGTGTTCCCCCCCCCTCGTAACTTCTAAAATATGGGCATGATAATACAAAAAAAAATATATGATGTGTATTACTATACAAACTACTAACGAAAATTGGTTTGAATGAGATCTAGCCCGTAGTTCTATTTTTAAACGTCATAAATCAAATTACTTACCTAATTTGGCTCCCATGATTTTCACACAAACGCGATTTTCTATATATATGATAGTACGGAACCCTTAGGGCCAGTTTTTTGATCCGTGGTTAACTCAACCATTTGTTAAAAATCGTAACTATTAGTTAAATATCAGCCAAATGCATTTTTTGACCCGTGGTTAGAGTAACTAATGTCAAATATCGAACCAAAATGGATTTACGATTTGACTACTGGTTAGACATTTAACTATAGTCAATGTCACGTCAATGTAACAAATGGTTATATTTTTAACTACGGATCAAAAAACTGGCCCTTAGTGCGCGATCCGACTCGCACTTGGCCGGTTTTTTGGTTATTATTATTACACGGGCAGTAATAGCCACGGGTTTGATAGCAAAAAATTATCTCTTCCAGTTTTTTTGGATAGATAGGTATACAATACAGGTAGATGTAGTTAGTGATCCTAGAGCTAGCAGCTACCTCGGCCAACGCAACTACTTGGCCCTGCAAAGAGGAAATACAAATACACAGTAGCCTATTGGGCACGTTTTTCAACACCGAGAATGGTGAGTTTCACGAAATTTTTCGTTTAAAAGGTATATATTTATTTAATTTTAAATTTTTATACTCTATCATTGTAAATATTTTTGAATCGTTATAGTTGAATATAAAATGCGTATGTTAAACTTTAAAATAATGATTAAATTAAGAAAAACTTGAAAAAAAGTATTAAAATATGTAAATACATATATTTGAATATTTCAGCAACACTGTTTTAGTGTCTTTAATACAAAATGATATAATATTGGCTAATTATTATAAACCTCATAAATTATGCAATTAACATGTCAATTTAGCTATCAGTTGAGTCAATAAAAATTGTTAATGGATATATAAAATGACAGGAATGATAAACTAACAAATGAGAAGCTTGAAGACTGCAATTCTTCTTGTTGTTAAGGTAACTGATTTTTGTAACATAATATTACAAACATATTTTAGATTTCCGCGTAATAATAACATTAAAAATATTAAACGTCACTTAATAACTAATACGAAGATAGTTCAGAGCGTCAACAACCGGGCATGGTATGAATTTAAGATCTAAAGCGGGCTAAAATATATGTAAGGTTTTTAAATATATATATATATATATACGTCGGACACTCAGAAAGTTTTGTTTTGTTTTTTTTTTTTATTTTAGTAGTATATATATATATATATATATATATACAGTTAAGGAGTACTAACAATAATGGACTTGTATTGTCTGCATAAATAAAATTTTATTATTATTATATATATTTTTATTACTTCTTTTCAAAATACTCCCCATCAGCATCGATACATTATTTCATACTCCTAAACTAATTTTCATAGCACTTTTTTCATTCCACCTCTCATACCTCTCCTTTTGCTTTTCGAACTCTGCGAGCGCGTCATCCGGCGATGAGAAATATATTCCTTTGTGCTGATTTTGAATTTATGGAACAAAAAGGAATTAAACGGGGCTAAGTCCAGACTGAAAGGTGGGTGACTCAAAGTTTTAACAGGCGTAGTGTCCAGGAAGTCCCTTGTCGTGTACGCAAAGTGAGCCGGCGCGTCGTCGTGGTGGAGCAAAAGGCCGCGGAGCCCTGTGTTTGGTCGCTTTTGGTTCACAGCAACAAAAACTTCCGGTAAACATTCGGTAGTGCTGCTTTGGTTCCGTAAGGAGATCAAGACTAAATTCCGCATTTTTTTTTCCTTAGCTTTTGGATTGCTTCACTTTCGTAGCGTCGGTTCGTTTTAGAGCCATACTTTTGACTGTCACTTTGTTTCAGGATTGCATTCATAAATTTAAGATTCATCCATCACCTTTTACAATGTCGTAAATGCGGTGGACCGAACCTGCTTTGAATTTATTAATCATATCTCGGCACCATTCCACCTGCACCTGCTTCTAAAATTCAGTCAAATTGTGATGTACCCAGCACAAACAATCCTCCTCACGCAAAGGTGGGTGTGTAGGATTTCTTAAATGTTTCCCAATCCGATCCGCAGAATGTGCTGAATCTTTATGCATGTGATTCGCTTGCTTCCGTTAATGCAGTCAAAGGACTATCACGCCTTGTTTCATCCCTTAAAGTTAAGCGACCACGCTTAGATTCATTAAACCAGCGGTACACAGTTGCTTGAGATAGTGACTCATCTTTAAAAGCTAGTCGATGACGATTAAACGATTTATCCGGTTTTGTGTTAGATTAATAGTCGTAGAAAATCATCGTCCAGAAATGTTCGCGTTACAGTTCCATTTTTCGGTGACACACTGAAATGATTTAAGTGTATAATTAAACGAAGAAAGATATAAATTGAAAATTCTGTTGTATTTTTACTCTAAGCAACCGTGATAGCCCAGTGGGTAGAACACTCGGTTATCGTGCAAACGACTAGTGTTCAAATCCTGGGTCGGGCCTACACCAATATGTCTTTTCTAAAGACATATGTGTGGTTTATTTATCATGGTTGTTAACGGTGAGGGAAAACATCGTGAGGAAACCCACATGGCTGAGTTGTACTTAGTCATGTGACAGTGTATTCGTACAAAACGGCGATAGGCCTGCCCCCTATCACGTGAGTGCACTGTCCATGCAAAACGTGGGTACTCTGAACACCAGGTGACAAAGTCACGTGATGTTCAGAAGTATTAGTACCTCTGCCAACCCCTTCGGGGATATTCGGCGTGAACGTTTATGTTATGTTATGTTTTACTCTAAACAAACCAGGGTTGCCAAATAGAATATAACTGGCCAATATCCCAAATCCAATAATATAGTTTCGCAAATTTTTCTGAGTAACCTGGTATTAAGTACAATAAACTCAATAAATAATTCAGTTACTAGTGAACCAACGCAGCTTCAGAAACGTAGAAATTATTTGTCAAACTTATCTACAGTGACTGTCCCGTTCATTTTTTATTTTAAATTTATTGAGCAGTTTAAGAGCTTGAAATGTATTGAGATTTTTGACATTTCTGTATCTAGAAATATGAAACTTGATTCGATTGACTGATATAACTGTCGCAGTCCGATTGTATAATCCGCCGATTTAAATTACGGCTAGCCGTTATCTAAAACAGCGCCGTTTTGTAATGCAGCGGTAATGCAGAACAACTTAAACATCGTTGTTAAGATTTCAATGCGACGGAACGATACTTAAGTTGTTCTCAGCTGGAATACTCAATTCAGAAATCGGGCGACTGTCTTTTTTACAACTATAATGTTTTTCAGTTTAATTTAAAATTATGTAACTTAAGATGTCGAGATTGACCGGACTATTTTATTTTTCCAGAACAAAAATAATTCATGATACATATATTATACCCATGGCTGTAAATCCCTAGATGGGGTAGCCAGAGCTAAGCAATTGAAAATTCCTCAGACACTTTTGGAAAATGAAGTGGGGAAAAGATGTAAAAATAAAATCCAATAAAAAGCCTCAATACCCTTAGTCGTCTCTTACGACACCCGTGGGTAGAAAGGGTAGCGACATTCTAAGCCGGCACTACACGGCAATTTACTTTCGTAATTTATTATTATATTTTTTATATAAATATTATATTATATTAGATGCCATGTCTCCGTGGATTGAGTTAAATGCCGGTGTTCCACAAGGTGGTGTATTGTCTCCTCTCTTATTCGCTATATATAACTCAATTTCTCATAAACTTACTTCTTCCTACCACCTTTATGCAGTCCGTATTTTAGAGCGAGCTCCTGATGCAGGATTTTGGCTGCTTGGTTGTGTCTGTGCAAGTACTCAATGTTAGCAAGAGCCGAACAACCGGAAATAACATGCCTAAGTGACTCTCCGGGACGGCCACATGCTCGACAGATGTCTGTGGTACCGTCCTTTAGGATGTATTTCCGATAGTTCCGCGTCTTGATAACCTGGTCTTGTATTGCACACACAAAACCTTCGATTTCCCCAAAGAGGTCCCCGAAACGCAGCCAATGCAGGGAGGCTTTACGGTCCACGAAAGGTTCGTGAAGTACCTTGTAAAACCTCCCGTGCAGCTCCTTCTCTTTCCATACGGACTCCCGATCAGAGGTGCTAAGTACCTCCGGGGTTCGCCAATCCTGTGAGGCCAACGATAAGGGAGTCAGTCCTTTATCACTAGCGACCACCTCTCCCCGAATACTATCATCCGTCATCGTCAAAAAATAGTTTCTGAGGTTGCATACCTCGCGGTTGTGCATGGTTTTGGCACTCAAGAAGCCTCGACCACCACACTTCCGCGGGATATACAATCTCATAACCGACGATCTCGGATGATGCATTCGATGAGAGGTCATCGTCGTGCGGACTCGTCTGTCCAGAGCGTCTAGTTCGGACTGAGTCCATCTGAGCACGCCAAACGTGTACATCAGTACAGGCATGACCCAGGAGTTAATGGCTCGGATCTTATTAACGCCTGACAAGTAGCTATTAAGCACACTTTTCAGGCGTTCATAATTATGATTATTATATTATATTTCTTGTATGTTTTAGAGCGACATATGGCAAATAAACGTATTTGCTTCCTGTCATTCTTGCAATCATGTTTCAACCGTTCCTATTGAGCTTGGAAAGTTAGAAATGGGTTGCGTTTGAGATAGAGCGCCAAATCTTGTCGACAAAAATCAGCAATGCCTGAAGATTAATGCCGTTAAACATTATGTGTTGTCAATGATTTTTTACGCCTCTGAGACGTGCCTTCTCAAATTAGTGTTTTATCGTAAGACCAGTCGTTATGAAGGTATTAAGTGGCTTTTGTCCAGTAGTGGATGTATATTGGCTGATTACTGATATAAATAGGATACCTGATGATGATGCCATTCTGAAAATAATAAAAAAGTATCCAGAGTAAAAACATTACTCATTTAAAAGATTAATAAAGTTTGGATTATTATTTGATAGATAAAACTGGTTGGTATTTAGGCTTATGTTTAAGATGTTTTTAAACATACAACAAAATAGTTATCTAACTTAGAGAAGATATGTATTGATGATTTTTAACAGGATTTTTTTCAACAATACACCTTTACAAAAATCATTTAAAAGGCTCTATAACCCTCATTTACCTCTTACAACACATGAGAAGAAATGGTTTAGTGAAATTTTGAACCACTCCAGCAAAGTGATTCATAACGTTTGAAAATAGACGAGTATATTTTTTTCTTGGAAATAAATAGTTTTTATTTAACATACTTACATATATAAGTTAGTTTAAAGTACGCTTAATAGATTATTATGTTTTTTTTGGCTTAGTTTTGTGCATCTACCCAAATAATTAATTTATCGATCTCACCTTCCAAAGGTTGTCTGGAAGAGATTGCTTTTAGCGATAAGACCGCCAATTGTACATCACTGTAAACTGTTTGATCATATTATTATTTTTGTAAATTTGTGTTTGATGTGCAATAAAGAGTTATTCTATTCTATATACTCACGGCTATAAATCCCTAGAAGGGGAAGCCAGAGCTAGAAATTCCTCAGCCACTTTTGGAAAGTTGAGTGGGGAAAATATGGCAAAATACAGGTTGTAGTTGATGGGTCTCCAACCGCATTGCCCAAAAATCCCTTAAAAGCCCCAATACCGCTAGTCACCTCTTACTTACACCCACCGACAAAATGGAGTAGTGTTTTTCTAAGCCGACACTACACAACGAACAGTTTTTATTTTAACCTAACTATTTCAAAGATAGATCTCAGAAGGTCTTCTCTTCAAGTAGAGTGATGATTAGCATACTTATCTCTTCTACCCATATTAAAATTTATTTCTTTTCCTTTCGTTGCCAAATTTTTGAATTTATATCTTGTTTGACTGTAATTGCTATTTGTTTTTTTGTTTAAGTGTTGTAAGTTGTATCCAACGAATAATTATTTTCTTTCCTTTTTTAATATTCAGATTTTGACATTTTTATATGTATATAAACATATCATACATAACATAAACGTTCACGCCGAATATCGCCGAAGGGGTTGGCAGAGGTACTAATACTTCTGAACATCACGTGACTTTGTCACCAGGTGTTCAGAGTACATGTATATAAAAATATAAATATTGGCACTTTCTATTCGATGAAACCAACAACAACTACGGAGGTATCGTTGAATTCGTCGAATATCACCATGTATTCTCATATATCAGAAATGTCAAAATACGAATATTCGATCATGTGAGCGAGACAGAAATAAATTTCAATATGGACAAGAAGATATAAGTTTAATACTATCCAATTAAAAAATATTTTTTTTTGATAAGTTTTAATATATTTTTTATTTTTCAGGAACTGCTGCAAATATGTACAAAATTATTTTAATTCTGACATTTCTAAGTAGTTTACATCAATCACAATCAGCGGAATCCTTTCATGTATCCATAAATGCTGATGCCAATAAAGATTATTCCGGTGCTAGATGTATGGGTACAATTATTTCTAACATAACAGATAAAATAAAAAATATTTGGCAAATACCTGATAATAAAATGAAACAATATTTAGAAGTAGCAACTCTTAACGAAGGTGTGGCAAGCTTTAGTTTCACTTCTTCAGAAATGTTCGTAATACAAGTTCTTAGTCCAGCAAGATCAAGAGTCAAAAGTCTCAAGGCTGCTCCTACAATAGTTACTCAAAACTCGTTTTCAAATGAATTTTCAGAAAATGTCACATATTCAGCAAATCTTGTACAACAAATAACAACTACGGTTACAACAACTTATTCGGGATCTGAAGAATTTAATGGTGATTATACAATAAGGGCGGATGTAAATGTTGGTGTTTTTAGTGGTGGAGCATCATTAACCACAGGAGTAGCATCAACATTTGGCAAAGAAGACACCAAAGAGGAAGTAGTAACTATTGGAGCCTCTGCTGGAGTCTTGATAAATTTAGGACCTGGTGAAAAAGCGACAGCGGCAATCAAAGCCGATCAAGGTAAATTGGAGACGGAAATAACTTTTGACGCATTCTTAGCTGGTAATGTTTACGTTGAATATAAACCCGGCCACTTAGTTGATAAAGAAGAAATTGATATACTCGATGTTTTGTTTTTTAATGATATACCTCTTCTTAAAAGAGTAAAACTAAATACTGTAGTCGATTTCTTCTCAGATATTTCTATTGACGTAAATCCAGCAGATCTCAACACTAGAATATCAAAAGAAGCTGCATTAAAGAAAAAAGGATCTAACCGACCTATGTTACCACCTAGCCGCCCAAGGTTTAAGCCTTCATAAGTACTAACATTAGCACATTTTTTAAAAAGAAATATATTTTTCTTACCAAAATACTTGTCTTATTTAAATCTATAGTAATAAAATTAATCTAAAGAAAAAGAACATAATTATATAAACACATATTACACAGCACCTACAGCATTCTTTACCATACAGTAGTCACTATAGTTTGGACTTTCGGACTGAAAAACACGCGTGGGATCCTTTAAAATCAAAACAAAATTATAATTTTAAATCGAATTGAAACTACAGGTTTTTTTTAATTATTCATGTCTTATTCTATTCAAAATTATGTTTGGTGTTCAATAAATAAAAATAAAATATTAATCAAGTACTTCCGACTTCGACCTGTGGTCGTACAGGGAAGCAACTCTCAGAGCCGTAGTTCTTTATAAGGAGATCTTCAATAAAACATATATTTGAAAACCTCGTACAGCCATTTCATAACCTATGGAAAAACTGCCAAGTTATATGTTGCTCTGCCTGCCTCCGTGGTCCCGTGTTTAAGTGCTTGGCTTCAAGTACGGAGGTCTCGAGTTTGATCCCCGGGGGGTAAACTCACAAATTTAATTTGTAAGATTTATCCCAGTTTTGAAGGATACGCAGGCTTGAATCACCTGATTATCTGAAAATTTAGATGATTCCGTGCTTCAGAGGGCACGTTAAGTTGTCGGTCCCGCCTACTATCACAGAACTAGTCGTTAGTCTGTCAACCCGCAATTGGCCAGCGAGGTGGACTAAGGCCAAATCACCCTATATACGGTAGGCTCGATCCCTTTGGTAGGGACATATATGGGCTGTGAGAATACTTGTCTCGCTGCATGTGAAAAAGATGAAAAGCTGAAAGAAAGGAAATTATATACATAATAATATTTACGTAGTAACTATAACACGACGACGACGACGGGATAGCTCAATGGGTAGAACACCGGTTATCGTGCAAACGACTAGTGTTCAAATCCCGGGTCGGGCCTACACCAATTTGTCTTTTCTAAAAACATATGTGTGGTTAATTTATCACGGTTGTTAACGGTGAGGGAAAACATCGTGAGGAAACCCACATGGCTGAGTTGTACTTAGTCATGTGACAGCGTATTCGTACAAAACATAATAAATTAAATAATAACATAATAATAAATTCATAAAAAGGCAATTAAAGCAATACTTTTAAAAAAACGTACTTCAGTGATTTTTTTGTTTGTGTGTGACAAACACCCGACGTACATATTACCATTTCCGTTAAGCTATAAATCTTATCTCATTATTATTATTCCCTGGAATAATGGTCTGGTGAGAATTTTCACACCCACGTTTTGTAATGGACAATTAATTTTGATGATGTCAAACGAGCGTTTGTTTGGTCGCAAAGAAAATATTTAAAAAGTAACAATATGTTAAATACAAAATTATATAAATTATGTTTAAAAAAATGAAAATTTGTGAATATAAGAAGTTTCTTGTTGCTTTTTTTCTTTACAAAAACTTTTGCAGCAATGGTATAGTCAGTTACTTTTATATTGATGTATATTTATTAAAATCATTTTTTAATTTACATTTATAAGCAATCGTAGCGCGTAAACTCCCTTTTGGGCCACAAGCAATTTTTACATGCTTTGTCATTAATAACGAAAGGGTTTTTTAATTTAAAACTTTTGTATAGTTACTTTTAAACATCTCAATTAATTTAACAAAGTAAACTCATTTTCGCTACTACAGGGGTTTTAAACAAAAATTTTGTTTTTTGAAACATTTTTTTTTATGAAGATGATTTTTTTTTTTATTGTAGTTTAGTATACAAGAAGAGTTTTGGCAAAACTAGATGAAAAATTATATCTAGCAAATATCCACCCAACCAAGCTGGCAGTAGTCAATCAATTCATCAATTTTTTTTATCACGTTTTGGCAAAACTCAGGTCAAAAGTTGCGTATGTTTCAGATTCCCACTTTACATTTTAATATCAATGAAATAATATACTGAAAAAATAAATTACCGTACTGCATAAACAAACAAACAGACATGAACAGTAGAGGTGCTTTTTGAGAAAGTTATGATTTGAAATTTATTAGGATTACAGCGAACTTTTTTATTAATATAACAGAGTTTTACATTCCCAGTAAATAAAGGATGAATATCATAAAACACCCTTTTAAGTTTCTTATTCAGTAGAACAATAAAAGTTGCATGCCTAGTTAGATAATTGCTCTGGCAATGGTGCTGCTGCTATGCACGGTGCTGTTTATTGTTTAAAACTGTTGACCTGGCTGCTGCGACTCAACCAGCCCGGAAACTGCATTCAACGACGTGGGAACGACACTTTAGTTGCGCTTTTCAAGTAGTTGGTCTCGGAAAATACACGGAAATTTATGCTCTTTTTTATTTTACTAACAGTTGAGAGTACAGATTAAATCTCGTTTAATTCGTTCCTAAGTTTTAAACCTAAAAAATATTTTTTACAATAAGCCATGTTTTTATTAAAATAGGTAGTATTAGTGGATGGATGGTAGCAACCGTGATAGATCAATGGGTAGAACACCGATTATCGTGCAAACGACTACGAATTGGTTTTTCTAAAGACATGTGTGGTTAATTTATCATAGTTGTTAACGGTGAGGGAAAACATCGTGAGGAAACCCACATGGCTGAGTTGTACTTAGTCATGTGACAGTGTATTCGTACAAAACGGCGATAGGCCTGCCCCCTATCACGTGAGTACACTGTCCATACAAAACGTGGGTACTCTGAACACCAGGTGACAAAGTCACGTGATTTTACCTCTGCCAACCCCTTCGGGGATATTCGGCGCGAACGTTTATATTTTAATGTTTTAATACTGGATCTACTATTTATTTACTTTTCTATGAAATAGGAAACAATATGTAGATAAATAGTAGGTATATGTCAAAGGTGAAAGTTATTGTCTTTCATTTCACATGATTGCAGATGACATCAAATTGTTCTTATCTATGCAATGTCCAGAAGATCGTGAAAGACTACGAAGCGACATAGAAAGATTTAATCACTAGAATCAGAAGAACAAGTTACCTCTTAACCTGAATAAATGTATGACTTTAACCTATAGCTGGCAACGGGATCCCACCATCTCCCGTAATTTGTGTGTGTGTAATCGAGTTTTGCTAACTAGGCGCTTTTAATATACTCGGATTTGAGCTCCGCACGAGCCGAGTCGGTTGACCAATATAGCAGCAATTAAAGCATCGTATATTTTTAGTTCGTTCGAAGCTAGAAAGATTGTCATGTTGGAGAAAATTCTAGTTTACTAGGTTTCTATACATGAAATTCTACAAAGTTTATCCATATATCATAGGCTAAAACACGCTGGAAGTAAGGAGGGGTTCACAGCTATTACTATATTTAATTTAAAAAAATGTACTGTACTGGGCCTGGTAAAAATAGTGCGTCCTATTTAAACATTGATGTGGCGGCAGGGATACCTGCTATTACTGCAAATGGCACGTAACTATCTCTTCAAGGGAAACTCTCTGACAAGGGCGTTTGTTGTACTCGGTGACATACTGGAGAAAATTTATATTTTTGGGTGCTCCTTGACGAAGTTAACCAAAAGTTCATCGCAATATCTGTGTTACTATACTAAATACTTTTTGATTTTTGATTAAATTGCCAGTCAACAAAATACATTAGGTGCTTAAAAAATGTAAAAAAATAAAGTGTTTAATTTGTCACTGATTTGTCATGTAAATTTTATGGTTAAAAGAACTTACCTAAGTGAATTTCTACCAAAATTATATGAAATGTTACATCCGAAGAGATTTAGTAAACCATGTAGTCCGATTCAGGATACACTGCATGGTCACACCATTTCGGAGCGAAAATAACGATTTTTCAACTCATTCCGGTCATCAATCGGTCCCTCGTCCTCCAATCTCGTTCCTTCATTTATTTTAGAGGTATCTTAGCTGTGAATTTGCAACTGAAGGGTTAGATAGGTTCACCTTTCTCTGGGTTAGGGTGGGTACTAAATCTCTTCGGATGTAACATTTCATATAATTTTGGTAGAAATTCACTTAGGTAAGTTCTTTTAACCATAAATTATATTTCAATGTTACATCCTCAAGATTTAGTAAACCATGTAGATGTTTAGAGTTCTGGTTGCAAATGATAACATGTATTTGGTTAAATAAATTATTGCAAACAATAAAATTATTACAATTAAAGGTATTGGTGAAAGTCCATTTCCCATTAAATTTCAAAGTATTTAAAAACTGTCATTTACTACTAAAACTAGTATAATACCAAAAGTCAAAATACATATTTTGTTTATCACATATAGGATGATAAAAAATAAAGCTATACCAAACAGGTCGACTAGCCAGTCTATCTACTTGCTTTCTTAAACTACCAATGGGCATCCCTGATCAGTACGCAGCCAAAAAGTGTTTATGTCATTGTAAATGTAAAATGATTAACGAAAATTTCTTTCAAAATAGAAAGATGAATCTTTGTAGCCAAAGTATTTGAAAGAAGAATTAAATACATGTAGCAACTATATCTTGAGATCTATACAAGAAGATAAGAATGCTTTTCTTAATAAATTTATTTTTAAGAATAATATTTATAAATTACTTATACTCCCGAGATTAAAATACAATTATATTTATATGCTTAGGAATAAGTCCAAACCAAGAGGAAAGGTTTGATTTGAATTTGCGTTCCATGCATATAAATCAATATTCATAAGTTAGGTACAAAACTAACACCCATTTATATTTCACAAAAAATCGCCAAACTGTTGTTGGTTGATTAATTTAAGACATAAAACTTATTAATGAGTGCACTCTGTATTTGATACACCATACCTATAGAGGTATAATAGTACTTACTATTGCCAACCATATATACATGTATATATATATGACCATACCATAGCTAACACTATTTTAGACGATTTCAGTAGAAACTGCTTAACTAATTCGACTGGAAAAATAATCAGAACAAGATAGAATTAACAATGCTTTCTTTTTGTTAAACTTTAGGTAATAGACATTATTATAATATCTTTAAAGTTTATAAGATTTTCTTAAAGATATTTTCTGACTTAATAAAAAAAAAAAAGAGAGAGCCTTTGAATTTGTTAAGGCCAAAAAAAAAGTCTGTATTTCTACACCTTTATTTAATATATGTCGAATGTTCAAAAAAGGAAACATTGAGAATTGCAGTTTCAAGGTACAAATGGAATGAAAATATATTATAAGCATGAAGATCATGTTGCAATCAAGAATATTTCTGTAATAAAATTAAATATAACATATGTATGAATATTATACAATATGTTTTGCTTGTGATGTAAATAGGTATATTTATGACTCGCCTTGACAGAATATGTGTTTAAAAAGAAAACCATATCTTGGCCTGTATCAGTATTTTCCTTTAATTATACGAAAATATTGTTCGGTTGCACAAAGCGGCGATCGACAGTCACTGCACACCCAAACGGGAACCAATGGCGTGAGATATGATTGTATGTATACATACATAACAAAAAACGATAGCATGCTCTTGATCGTAATATCCAATTAAATAAAAGTAAATTATTGACGTAAGAAATATAAGGGAATTTCATACCTACCCTGCTACATACCCGCAATATGCTTTTGTATAGTAATATTTCTAAAACCAACTAGATTCAAACCCAATAAAAGGGAACTATCTTCAGTTCGTTTTCCTCGTATGACCATGACAAGACCAAAGACATAAAAATAACCGCCCTTGCATGCGGATCCATAAGCAGTTATAAATACGTTCTGCAAAAGACGATTCAGATAAAATGTAATGATATAAGTTTAGTGTAAAAACTTCCAAAGACCAACTTCTTTTTATATATAATTTTTATATTAGAATTTTTTTTATTTAAATATGTAAAAATATATGAACAAGTAACAAATTCAAATTTGTATGTTGGCAATTGGCCTAGACCTCGCTTTTATAACATACCCTTTTTATATTATAAATCGATAAAGGACATCAAACTAAACAACTTTGCCCATGGAATGCCTATCTAAAATATTGTAATTTTCAAAAAATAATAATAATAAAAAATTGTCGTACCTAGTTCAAACTGAGAATGTATAGAATGAGATTCCTTGCTTCAGTGAAAATAAGAAATTTAAAAAAAACATTTGATCTATGCTTTTCGCTCTGTAAACAAAAATATAACTTCTTTCGGTATTTTCCAGTTGTATTGATCGTCGTTGAAAAATAATATCACGAAAATAAACCGGTAAGCGAGCGATTGAACTGGAAAATACAGAAAGAAGTTATGTTTTTGTTTACAGAGCAAAAAGCATAGATCAGATGTTTTTTTTTTAATTTCTTCTTTTCACTGAAGCAAGGAATCTCATTCTATACATTCTCAGTTTGAACTAGGTACGACAATTTTTAATTATTATTATATTTTGAAAATTACAATATTTTAGATAGGCATTCCATAGGCAAAGTTGTTAAGTTTGATGTCCTTTATCGATTTATAATATAAAAAGGGTATGTTAAAAAAGCGAGGTCTAGGCCAATTGCAAACACGTAAGTGGTTTTGCGATGGAGAGGTTTCAATTGTGTCAGTTATGCTATTGGAGCCCTGTATTTACTAAATACCAACAGAGACATTCGTAAAGATAAACGGTAAAGGTAATGGTCTAGAAGGAAAACGATGAAATTTATCAAGTTTGTGAAAACTGAATTTTTTCGTGTTTTTTACCTTTGGTAAAGGCATACGTACAATTGGCCTAGACCTCGCTTTTATAACATACCCTTTTTATATTATAAATCGATAAAGGACATCAAACTAAACAACTTTGCCCATGGAATGCCTATCTAAAATATTGTAATTTTCAAAATATAATAATAATTAAAAAATTTCGTACCTAGTTCAAACTGAGAATGTATAGAATGAGAATCTTTGCTTCAGTGAAAATAAGAAACAAAAAAAAAACATTTGATCTATGCTTTTCGCTCTGTAAACAAAAATATAACTTCTTTCGGTATTTTTCAGTTGTATTGATCGTCGTTGAAAAATAATATCATGAAAATAAACCGGTAAGCGAGCGATTGAACTGGAAAATATCGAAAGAGGTTATGTTTTTGTTTACACCATAGATCAAATGTTTTTTTTTATTTCTTATTTTCACTGAAGCAAAGAATCTAGTTCTATACATTCTCAGTTTGAACTAGGTACGACAATTTTTAATTATCATTTTTTTTTGAAAATTACAATATTTTAGATAGGCATTCCATGGGCAAAGTTTTTAAGTATGATGTTCTTTATCGATTTATAATATAAAAAGGGTATGTTATAAAAGCAAGGTCTAGGCCAATTGCTAAAAGAAACAAAATGTAAGATTCCTTTGAATCTATTGTGTTATTCGAGATGATTCCCTTATGATCTCTGAATGAATTTCTCGGTTTAAGAACTAATCTACAATCTCAATCACACATATATGAATATTTGTATATAATACATATATTTCATTTACAACACATGAATGAAACGTTTCTCGTACGTGGCCCTCAAAAATTTCAAAAATTAGTTGACATAATGAATTTTATGAAAAAAAAATTCTTACACCCTTCCACGACGTTATAATTTACAAAGATATGAATGGATCATCAGCATCATCAGCACCTATGTGCATTGTGACAACACTGAGTGTACCTGTGAGCGTCTAGCAGGTGGCGGCCGGCGGCGGTGGCGGCGGCGGCAGTGACGTGACATGTCCATCACGGTCTTCATCACGGCAGGTACAAGCACAACCGTAGCGAGCGGGGACAGTAATTGCGGCGGCGGTCTTGTAATGCCATGTGGGCATCATAATTAGACAGCAAGATAGTCCGTCGTTTTTCGTATGTGGGTAATAATGAAAACTATTTAATTTTCATATGTGAGTAATAATGAAAAACATTATTACCATGTGATTATTCAAAATAATGATGTTGATTTATCCATAACAAGGTTATTGGATATGTAACTAGGAGCCAAAAGGCAATCAAAGCTGATTTCGTGTTTGTGATTTTTCCAAACTATTATTACGGCAAAGTCAGCACCTCAAGTGAAATTCACTGAGTAGATTATCAGGTACCTGTCGATATACTTACCATCATACTGTTTCATGTTAATCCTGCTGGGATATATAACCCCAATGTTCAGAGAACTCGTCAGTGATGGGAACTATGGTCGTCTCGACCTTTAGGTTGTTCTTGCTTGGGTATGTCATTCGTACTGGTTCGTATGACACATTATTTTCCGACAACTCAACGTTTTTATAGTAAAAACTTACGGTCGGTGCACACCGTATTATTTAATATACATGTAGTAACTATTTACTGATTGATGATAATGCTGAAATGAATAAAGCTACTTTCTGGGAAGTATCTCGTACAACCACTTTAGGAAAGCGCATGCCAATTGATCTTCTGGATAATAACTCGTATTACCTCTTTAAGGGCGTCCCCGGAAAAATAGTTTGATATTGATTATTTGGAAATTCTATAAAGTCTGATTTGATGATATTGATATGTCATGAATGAAATATATGTTGGTGATTAGTTCATGGTGTTAAAATTTGATGTTTAACATTTTAAGAATTTGTTGAAAAATATGATGAAAAAAATTTAATTGGAACATGCTTTGTTTTCATAAAAACCGTATAGGCTCCACTGGCATAACATACATGTGAACTCATTATGTGTCTATGTACGCGTAGCTTTAAGATCTGTAACTTTGATGTTTAACTTTTCATTTAAACATTATAGTTATTCATTAAAACTAAATAAACTACATTTATCCTGCGCGCGCGTTTTTTCCGTCCCTGTCACTCTCAGTAAATTTGACGTAAAGAGTGAGCGCAATAGCTGCATAATGCGGGGAGGCCCTTAAGAAGATTAAAAAGTTGTCGATGTATAATGTTATTCATTATGATAACGTTCGGTATGTGCACACCGTATTATTTGATATACATGAAGTATCTATGTTCTGAATGACGATTATGCTAAAATGAATAAAGCTACTTTCTGGGAAGTATCTCGTACAACCACTTTAGGAAGGCGCATGCCAATTGATCTTCTGGATAACAACTCGTATTACCTCTTTAGGAAGATTAAAAAGTTGTCGATGTTTAATGTTACTCATTGTGATAGCGTACGGTAGGTGCACACCGTATTATTTGATATACATTTAGTAACTATGTACTGAATGACAATAATGCTGAAATGAATAAAGCTACTTTCTGGTAAGTATCTCGTACAACCACTTTAGGAAAGCGCATGCCAATTGATCTTCTGGATAACAACTCGTATTACCTCTTTAAGAAGATTAAAAAGTTGTCGATGTATAACGTTATTCATTGTGACAACGTACGGTAGGTGCACATTGTATTATTTAATATACATGTAGTAACTATGTACTGATTGATGATAATGCTGAAATGAATAAAGCTACTTTCTGGGAAGTAGGTATCTCGTACAAAAGAAAAGTATTTAAAAAAAAAACCTTTTGGTATAACGCCTTATCACGTTTTGAAATTTTAGTAGTTGGTTATACATATTAATCATGTCACCTTTTGGGGGATATCTTGTAAAACCAGTTCAAGAAAATACATTATGACAATCAATGTTCTGGTTAATATTCCTTATTATCTCTTTAAGAAAATTTTAATATTGAACATCTTTACTGTTTTTATGATTCATGACACTTTCTACGCTGTATCGCGTAGGTAAAACCACTTTAGATATACATTCCCTCAATCTTCTGGGTAATATTACATTACTTATTATCACTTTAATAAGACTAAAAAGTGGGTCATTGATAAAGTTAATTAGAATTATGTCACTTTCTGCGCAGTATCGCACCATCACTTAAAAAAGTGGATTGAAGAAAAAACTGTATCCCACCAAAAACATTAAATGTAAAAAAATGCCAAGTCTCTCGATGCAGTCTTTCCATCGTAAAAAGTTTTGAGATCTCATAGAAGCCAAGTCCTATTCAAAATATTTCGTAGTTATAAATCAACATTTAGTAATTGTATCAATGGTTTTCTTTATTATAATTATAGTGACTTGGCAATGAGCACAAGAAGAAACAAATAAAACGGCGTATTTGGAGGAGTTGAAAGTTACACACACCGCATGCGTAAACATTAATATCACAAAATTAATTTTCTTTTGGTTTATCCGTGTCGTCCCAACCGAATTTCGGCAACGGCAGTCAGTCTTAGTGCACTTGATTCATTTACTTTCATAAAGCGATGGCCCGTAAGGTATTCTTAATTATTGTATTGGAGCATGTAGTCGGTAGTGACCATCATGATTCACACATAACAAATAATCTGATCACTGGTCTCGTCAGTAACATTTGCATATAATTCCAGGCAGCAAGCAGCTTTTAATTTGTGCTCATTGCCAAGTCACTATAATTATAATATAAAGAAAACCATTGATACAATTACTAAATGTTGATTTATAACTACGAAATATTTTGAATAGGACTTGGCTTCTATGAGATCTCAAAACTTTTTACGATGGAAAGACTGCATCGAGAGACTTGGCATTTTTTTACATTTAATGTTTTTGGTGGGATCTCATTTATTTTTTGTAAGTGTATTTCTTTCTTTTACTTTTAGGTGACCTCACAATTTCTTGGACGTCAGCTACTGCTTTGCTTAGAACCCATTCTCTATCTCTATCTCTTTTGTTTCTTCTCTGAGGCTTCGTTACTTCTAAGGTAGACAAGTCTGGGCGATATATACTTCGGAGTCGATTATATTCAGCTATTGCTGTCTTCTGAGCTTTGATACTACTAAAATTCACATTTATTAAATGTAATCCACCCAAACTAGTCACTCTTGAAAGGGCCACGTATGCTTGTTTGACGACTGAAAACTCCCATACATGCTGTATGACAACGAATGAAATAAACACGACCCATCTCCAGGAATAGAGATGACTCTGTGTGGACAAAGGTCGCCATTTATGTACAATATTTCACGTTCCATTACACTATATTTACAATTACTTCTATAACAATAGGGCTTAAACTTATATATATGCAAACTAAATAGAACTAAACTAACTAACAAATAACTAACTAAATAAATATATATCTACTAACTTACAAACTATAACTAAACTAAACTAAATAACACGTAAAGTTCTCCGAATATCAAATATCACTACAATATTTTTTAGTTTCGATATAGGTTTTCATAGACAGATGGCGCTATCAAATGAAAATTATCGAATTTTTATGAAGTACTACTTACACTGCTAGTCCGGTCAATTTAGGCCTAAAATAAGGAGGAAGGTTACATTAATTCATAAGAAGCTGAAAATTGGCACAATTGTTCAAAACATGATTATAAATGAAACCTCAAAAGTCCCCATCGTTCCGAGGTGTGCTAAAAATTTTACACGAGGTCAAAGGGCACAAAAATGAGTTTTTTGCTATTTTAAGCGAAACGGTGAGTTTTTTCGCAAAATCACCACACCACAAAATTGTAGATCAGAAAATTCTCTACAAAAAAGATATCAATATTTTTTTTCCTAAAAGCCAACATTTTGAAGATATAACGCGTTGAAAACTTTGATCATTGGTAATCTTCATACTTTGCAAACGTACGCCACGTATTAACATCACTTATAAGGTGTTATAAACTAGCTTCTTTACCTCCAACCTCACCTCAGGAGCTGCTCACCAACATTTATTTTGGGTATATTACCAAGTTCAAGTGTGGCTTGGTAATCAGCTGGACCCTAAAGACTGGGGTTGGAAGTTGGTCGATAATACATTAGAGCCAGTTCTAATTTTACTTCCACCAGCACCTGAGAAACTTCTCAACTCAATATTTTGAAACTGTAAAAAATGTTGTAATGCTGAATGTGGATGCAGAAAAGTTGGACTGTTTTGTTCCCTGGCATGCACAAACTGCCAAGGCCGATCGTGCTCTAATGTTGAGTCAGCTAATCTAGAAGACTCATATGATACCAATGAATCGCTAGTGGGACAGTTGATCTGTGAAATAGAAGAAAAAGAAGAAAACGAAGAACAAGAAACAGTAATCCTGGAAAATTACAAATCAGACGAGGAATATTAATCATTTCATTTTCAATTACACCGCAATTATTTTAACCAACCGATATGTACAATAATATTTTACAATAGTTTTAAAACAAATAAAATCACTGCAGACCCGTGGAATAGGCCTACAGGGGATACCAAGTTAAAATAAAACGCGCTAGTAGTACACAAGTACACTACCTCATAGGTGGCGTGGAAACGTGTGCAAAGTATGAAGATTACCAATGATCGAAGTTTTCAACGCGTTATATCTTCAAAATGTTGGCTTTTAGGAAAAAAAATATTGATATCTTTTTTGTAGAGAATTTTCTGATCTACAATTTTGTGGTGTGGTGATTTTGCGAAAAAACTCACCGTTTCGCTTAAAATAGCAAAAAACTCATTTTTGTGCCCTTTGACCTCGTGTAAAATTTTTAGCACACCTCGGAACGATGGGGACTTTTGAGGTTTCATTTATAATCATGTTTTGAACAATTGTGCCAATTTTCAGCTTCTTATGAATTTATGTAACCTTGAATGTATAAATTGACCGGATTATGCGCTTTGTAACGAAACCATAGCGCGATTCAGACAGGTACAACGCCATCTATCGAGCGCGCATACAATATTTATCGTAATACAATGGAGTTTTAGCTTTATTAATTTAATGAACTTTATGTATTAATTTGTATTAATGATAGTCTATGTATTACATTTATATTATTCTTTTCTATTCTATGTATGTATTCATCCAATTGAATAGGTACTTGAACAACGAACAAAGTTAACAATGCAGTCAAAATCCATACATAATGTTCTTGCCAAACCGCAAATACAAAATTGTTTTCAATGGCATATAATTTTTTAATGTTTTTATAATTTTTCCTTTATATGTGGCTAATGACCTATCTTGGTGCAAAATTTGAAGTTTCTAAGTCTGCTAGAAGTACCTTAGATTTTTGATGATCTGTCAGTGAGTCAGTGAGTGACAAAATGGTGTAACTTTGATCGACCGTAACTCCTAAACTATTAATTCATTTGGCGTGTAATTTCGAACTTAAGCTTGTTCTAATGCCTACTATTATTCAACGAAAACCTAAACTCCTAGCTTTGTCCACGTCGAAGATATAGGGGGGGCGAAACAGCCGCGAACCGCTTCGAGAAAAGATGGTACGGCCGTGCCCGTTTTGCTCGAGACTTGGCAGGGGCACTGCCGTGCCCCCAGATAATAAGTATAATAACTCAAAGGGGCTTAAGAACATAAAATGATTATATTACTCACCGCCATTTTTGCCGCCAACTATCAAAAATGAATTTACATATATAGTATTTCGGAGGTAGGTCCTTGTCAATTCATATATTTACTTGAACAGTCATTATACACTGGCATTTTCTAGCTGAAAAGCTGAAAATATATGATTGTAACAATTTCTATTTTACGGAGACGAGACGTGTTTCCAATGCAGCACACCTAAAAAGAATGAAGGAACGAGATTGGAGGACGAGGGACCGATTGATGACCGGAATGAGTTGAAAAATCGTTATTTTCGCTCTGAAATGGTGTGACCATGCAGTGTATCCTGAATCGGACTACATGGTTTACTAAATCTTGAGGATGTAACATTGAAATATAATGTGTTGCTAATTAATGTTTTGTTGTATGATTTATTAATAGTATGTAAAAATGTATGTATTTTATTTGTTGGTGTTTATAAGGTTGCATTATCTGTAAAAACTTTATTTTTTTATTGAATTAATAAGTACAATGAATTACTACTCGAATTAAATTGCCAGTCAACAAAATACATTAGGTGCTTAAAAAATGTAAAAAAATAAAGTGTTTAATTTGTCACTGATCTAATTGGAAATGTTATTTATATTTAATAAATACGTCGGCATTTCATTGCGAGTGTAAAACTAATCAAAGACGTTTTGCCGGATACACGCTACTGAAGCGCATATCCGGTGATGGCAAACGGATTGAACTGTACATTATTGAGCGCCTGTAATACAGTACAGTATAGATGTTGAAGGGTCGGTCGTTGACGTTTTTGTTGTGACCGAGACCTGGGTGTAAAACGTCCATCGTTGAAACGTCCATATACTAGTTGAAGTTGTTAACATTAGCCCATCAATCTAACTGAGGCCCTCCGTTTCGTTGAAAATATAGATATATTATAATAAATAGATTAGCAGTAAGTGAAAACCATCTAAAAAGGCAGGACTCTCACGGATACGATAACGCCCTACAACGAATTTGGCATTAAACATGAACAAAAATATTTGTCTTAATTTCGCTAACGATGTTTTCTTGACAAAATTATTAATAATTTTAAGAATAAGTCTAAATCAAATACATATTCTTTGGCAAACATTAAATATTTAGCCATTCAAATCTTAATTAAAACTGTTATTATTACCGGTCTATGCTTCATTTTAGAACTTACACAGTAAAGTTTTCAATGCAAGTAAGTGTAAAAAAAATCTTCTATCATCATGTACTTATCTATATCTTCTATCCTTATAATAAATTTGTAGAGAGGTTAATTCTGTACATGAAATATATACACACGGCTATAAATCCCTAGAAGGGGTAGCCAAAACTAAGGAATTGGAAATTCCTAAGCCACTTTTGGAAAGTTGAGAGGGGAAAAGATGGTGAGATA
The DNA here is from genome assembly GCA_963576735.1 of Bedellia somnulentella. NCBI lineage: Eukaryota > Metazoa > Arthropoda > Insecta > Lepidoptera > Bedelliidae > Bedellia > Bedellia somnulentella. The sequence continues at coordinate 1,367,848 of OY755185.1, read as the reverse complement.
AAGGTTGTTGGTGATGAGTCTCCAACCACATCGCCGAAAAATCCCTTAAAAGCCCCAATACCGTTAGTCGCCTCTTACGTACACCCAACGGAAGAAATGGGGTAGTGCTATTCTAAGCCGACATGATACAGCTCACATATACATGAAATATATTTTCAGAATAACTATCAGGGGGTGATTAGTGGTTGATACTGATGGCAAAAATACAATCAGTAATTTTTTTGTCTGTTTGTCTGTTGGTTTATATGTTCCTTATGGGAACAGAAACTACTCGATGGATTTTGACGAAACTTGACACAATTATTTTTCATACTCCTGGGCAGGTTATAGTATATTTTTTAGCAGAGTAGTGGGGTTGAATATCAGGAAATGTTGTAAACACGGGAGAGAATTAATGATTAAAGTTACATAGAAATCATGCATGACGGAAATATTCTTCATAAAATTGTCTAAAATTTATCTCGCATCAGCATATATCTATCTTTTATGTTTGGCTCACAATAACACGTGTAAGTCCTGATAGCTTAGCAGTTCGGAGCATTATGATTATATTTGTTAACTCTTACATTAATAACACTCTCACTCATCCCTAACTTAAAAAAGTTAACATTACTACATATTTAATACAAAAAATATCATAGAAATCGGTAGAGAAACACCGAAATTATTCATGGAAAAAGCCATCGCGCCCGTGACCAAAACATGAGATGACGAAATCCTTACTAATTTATATATTACATACCAGATGCCGCCAGTAGTTGACTCCTACATCATGGTATGATCTCTTTTTTAGATAGTTATAAATACTTCATAGTGTTTCACTCAATTTCAACTCAACCTGAAAATTTGCTTTAATAACGGAGATACTGAATCGTTCATGAAAGCGCATTCAAAATCTCAAAGCTACACTGTTCAGGAGTGCTTTAAATTGCAATCATTGCGCTAATAGCACGAAGATTGATCATCGATTGAAGAAACCTCAGATACTATAAAAGCAACGCTACGCGTGCGAAGCTGGGCCGATCCTCTAGTGTGTTAATAAATACCTTCTATCAAATACGTAAATTATTAAGAATTTTAGTAGGACTACGAGTAGTTAGTACTCCGCCATGCTAGCGTCAAGCACACACACTCAATTACGCACACCGTCGTACTCTGCTTTTGGTCTCGCTGTCACCCTTGTATTGCCGATTTATATACGTAAGTATATATATATATAGATAGATAGATAGAAGATTTATTATATATATATAATAAATCTTCTATCTATCTATCTATATATATTCTATCTTCGTTGGTACTAGGAAACTATAAATACTAAGTTGCTTATTTTTTAAAGTCATTTTTTACTAAACGGCTTTATTTAGCTTAGCCCGTTTGTTTTCTTAGGTCAAATTTAGTAATTAAATTTTCACCCCTTACTGATAACCGATTAATATGAAGTTTACCATGGCTTTTGGAGGCGTTACAATCAAGTTTATTTAATTATAATTCATGATATAACCTTTTTTATGGCCGCCGCTGGAAAATAGCTGTTAACCATTAATATTTTATCAATTCCATCTATATGGGTATCAAGTAAAAAAACCAAGATGGCCGCTGCTGGAAAATGGCTGATAACCTTTTTTTATTTTATAAACCCCGTTTATGTTGTAACCCCACTATTAAACTACAAAATTGAATTTTAAGATGGGCGTCGCAACATAATACATATATACTCACGGCTATAAATCCCTAGAAGGGGAAGACATGGGTCTCCAACCGCATCGCCCAAAAATCCCTTAAAATGCCCCAATACCGTTAGTCGTCTCTTACGTACACCCACCGGAAGACATGGGGTAGTGCTATTCTAAGCCGACACTACACAGCTAATGGCTTATTGTAATTGGATTGTGTAGTTTAGATATTGAAACTGAAATAGGTATCTGATTAATCCAGCCTGAGTCCACCATCCATGACCAGATTTCGTATTGTGTTGAGGACTGTTTAAACAAAAAAAAAACAGAAAATAAAAAATGTTATAAAAACTTTTTAAGTTAAACGGTTTTATGGTAAATATACAATGTGCCGCGAAGTGCTGGCTTAGAATGTCACAACGCCTTTCTTTTCTACCCACGGGAGTCGTAAGAGGTGACTAAGGGTATGGATATGCGTAAGATGGTAGAAATATAGTATCGTTGGTGATGAGTCTCCAACTGCATCGCCCAAAAACCACTTTAAAAAGCCCCAATACCCCTAGTTGCCTCTTACAACACCCGTGGGTAGAAAGGGGTAGCGCCATTCTAAGCCGGCACTACACGGCAATTTATTATACTAAGAATCTAATGTAGTTTGAATAACGTAAGGGTATTTTAAAGTGGTTGAAAAGATAACTGATAATAAATTACAAAATTATTAAAGAACACTGCACTATTTAAGTGCTTAAAAACTAACCTCTGACTGCATTGTTATTTTTGGGTTTTTGTTGTTTTTATATTGTTTTAATAGATGTTTTAAGTTGAAAATTAACCATTCAAAATAGTTAAAAATTATATAAAAATAAAAACATAATATTTGACATAGTTACAAAATGCATTCATAAATAAATATACAATTAATTTTACAACTTCAGACTAGATGTATTAATGCTATTATAATGCTATTCTAACACAGCTAATATTAGATTCAATAACAAATATATTTACATGGTATCGAAACTCCCGAACAATATTTTTATTACATAGACGAAGTTCACTCACATACATTTTTATTTCCGAATAGTTTTTTGTTTAATATTAATTTTTATCTTTAATTTATTTTTCAGATTTTTCAAACATAATATTCAATAAAAAAAAAAAATTTTGTTACTTTTCCTTTAAGTGACCTTCTTTGTTGACTATAGTGAGATTACGTGAGAGGAAATGAAAATAAAGTTTATTTAATAAACTCAAACTGCTTTATTTCTACTTAAATATCCATACCTTCCTATCTGAAAAATATTTTATCTTAAATTTAATATTGAAATTGCATCATAGAAGAAAAAGAATGTAAAACTAACGCCCGATTTCTGAATTGAGTATTCAAGCTGAGAACGACTTAAGTATCGTTTTGTTTCATTCAGTTGTTAAGATTTCAATGCGACAGAACGATACTTAAGTTGCTATCAGCTGAAATACTCAATTCAGAAATCGGTCGTAAGTATATTAGTATTTTTTTTTAAGATTTAATGATTATAGCCGTGGGCATAGTTGGGTAGATATATGTTTCCTCTCTTTGTCTTGATTGTCTTTGCCTACCGAAATAAACCATGCTTTAAATTAAATTTTCATGTACTAAGCAATATAAAAAACCTGTTTAATTAACGTTCGAATGGCATTTTAGGGTCCCAAAGGCCATCTGGTACATTTTGCTGATTAACATTAGGCAAAAAGCTAATTAAAGCCATTCTGTAAGCCAAATTTACAACCGAACCCCTATAAAAGAGAAATCGTATAAGCTAAGTGGAAACAAAATGGTAAGGATCATTATACTAACTGTATTTTGATTACAGACGACAATCCAACATATGTTTTTATCCAAATCGAAAACGGGGGATTGTGTATGTGTTAATATTTCAGTTGGGAATTATTTCATCATACATATGTCGTGGCCATATCGTAGATTTGAACACATCGTGAAATGATCGATCATTTCATGAAATAGTCGTATTTCATGAAATGTTCAACTGTTTATTGGCCACATCGTGATGTGGTTTGGGCAGATCAATGATAAGAAATCGTTTCTCGATATGGCCAACTAAACGCGCGGCCTCTTCATGAAATGGTTAAGATTATTTGGTCATATCGTAAAGTAGTCACATTAATTACCGGTAGAGGCGCTGAAAACGCTTTGTTTATGTGTGAAGATGGCGGCCACTGTCAAAAATGTTATTTCTCGCAGTAAAAAAGTTAATTATTCGCTATAAAGCGAAGAAGAAATTGATTGCAAAAGAGTTTTCGACGAAAAGGTTCTCGAGTACTTTGCAAATTACGAAAAAACTGAGCAATATGTTAAAAAACCGTTGAGTTTGGATCGCATTACACAGGTCGCCCTATTCTACGATCTGGCCAAGCGTGGATGATTAAATCGTGAAACGTTTACGATTTTATGATCTGGTCAAATTAAGTTGGCCACATCATGAAATGTGACTATTTCATGAAATGATCGATCATTTCACGATGTGTTCAAATCTACGATATGGCCACGACACATACATATTTATTTATTTGAACACTTTATTGCATACAAATACAATGTTTTTATATAGGTACAGATCATTAGGACTAAGTACACAAAGGCGGACTTATCGCTATAACGCGATTTCTTCCAGTCAACCTTTATGGTGAGGAAAAACAAGTACAAAACTCTTAATAAGTCATTGAAAATTAATATGCAAATAAAACCAAACTTAACTAAACACAACCTATGTACAACCCTAACCTAAATATTAATTTATATATCCAATATGTGTAATATTATATTAAATATACTTATTCTTAATAAATATACACATACATATGTATATGTATATAAATATATATATAATATTTTTAAATTGTATCATAAATACTAATATATGCATATACTTATCATTATAAAATCTACCAACCTAAGGTATTAAAAAAATGAGATTTTAATTTATCTTTAAATATGTTTAAAGATAAATTAAATACATACATTACATACATATTCTCACGCCGTTAGTTTCCATTGGGGTAGGCAGAGACTATCGATCGCCACTTTGTACGCTCATTCACATGCATCAATCTTTTCATACATGCTCTTTTATTCTTCGTACTTTGGACACCTGCCTTTTAGCACATTTTCTATTTGATCCAAATGTGTCCTCCGAGGTCGTCCTCTACTAACATTACCTTCCACTTATTATTTCAATGAGCAGTTATGTTTTCACAAAAGTAGGAATTAAAATATGAGAGTGTTTGAACTCTTAAAAAAAATGACGTGAGCAAACTGGGAAAATATGCAGACAATGTGGATACTAATGTTCCAAGAGAACGAGCATGGAAAACACGTACATTCTGTGTATTAAGTATCGGGAATTTGTCAATAAAACAAAAAATACAAATTATTCATCTAAATTTATTTTATCGCCTTCAAAGTAGGCCCCATCGCTTGCAATACAACATCTCCACCGCTTCACCTAGTCTTCCATACATTTTTCATAGGCTATTTACGGTATGGCCTTTAGCTCATTCAGCGAATTTTCTTTTATTGCTTCTATCGACTCAAAACGTTTTCCTCGAAGTGGTAATTTTAACTTGGGAAATAAAAAAAAGTCAGACGGAGCCATATCAGGTGAATACGGTGCTTGGTCGAGAACTTTTGTTGAATTTTTCGCTAAAAACTCTTTCACTATAATGACTGTTTGTGATGGTGCATTATCATGGTGCAGCATCCATGAGTTGTGTTGCCACAAATCTGGACGTTTTCGGCGGACACTCTCACGCAAACGCTTCATGACGCCTAAATAATATTCTTTATTCACTGTTTCTCCCTCTGGAAGGAATTCGGAGTGAACCACACCACGGTAGTCAAAAAAAAACTGTCAGCATCACCTTGATTTTGGAGCGACTTTGCCGCGGTTTTTTTGGGTTTCGGCTCGTTTTCGAGACGCCATTCTGAATACTTTTGGCTTGTTTGTATGTCGTACTCATTAACCCATGTCTCGTCGCCAGTTATTATACGTTTCATAAAGGTCGGATATGTAGAAGCTCGGGAAACAATGTCGTCGACATGCTTTCGCTGCGCTTTTTGAACAAAATTGAGCTTTTTTGGAACTAGTCGAGCGGCGACGCGTTTCATGCCTAAATATCAAAGAGAATATTGTCGGCGGACTTAAAAGATATGTTCACCTCACAAGCCAACTCTCTCAGACTCATACGTCGATTTTCGAGCACTAGCTTCTTGATTCTGTCGATGTTTTCTTTGGTCGTAGCGGTTGAAGGTCTACCAGAACGAGGCAAGTCTACTACTACTTCTCGGCCTTCTTTAAAAGCCTTATACCATTCATAAGCCCTTGTATTCGATATACACGATTCGCCGTAGGTATTTCGCAACATTTTTAGTGATTCACCACATGAAATATCATTCGAAACACAAAATTTAAGGCACACTCTTTGTTCAACAATATTTTCCATTGTAAAAATTGCCGAGGCCTCAAAACAAAATGACAGATTCCGCTCAAATTTTGCGCGCTAAATAAGTACAGTGCTACCAACATGCAGTAAAAAAAATTGAACGACCTCTTTTACGCGGGTCTTTTTATTGACATATTCCCGATACTTTTTACACAGAGTAGTATATCAATAAATCATCCTTATATATTAAACGAGAGAGGGTGGATTTTGTAAACCAGCCTGTGTCGCGATGCTAAGAGCTAGAAAATTGGTTCAGGTATCAAATGAAGGTCTCCATCGGAAGTTTTACCGAAAACTCATACATTTTCCATATCTGGATTAGTTAAATTTGTATTAAGAATAAGCTTACCTCCAATATTACTGAGTCCACATATTCTATTGTCTCGCACCCATGGTTCTTGTATCTATTAGAACGTCCGCGGGAATATAAATATAAAAAAAAAACAGAAGTTAGGATAGTGTTTTGGTATTTTGGATGTAAACCGGATGCAAAAAATGTAGTCCACGCGGACGTAGTCGCGGGCAAAAAGCTAGTAACAAATAAAGGAACGGTTTTCATGAACAAAAAAAAACTTTCATTATTATATGATAGTTAAGCGTTCTCAAAAGGGTCTGGCAGGCTAAGGAAGCAGCAGTGGCCACTATGAGATTTTCGTTTTTTTTTTACACGTTTGTTTGCTACCATTTAGAATAGAATAGAAGAATAGAATAACTCTTTGTTGTACATCAAACACAAATTTACAAAAGAAATTATCATACAGTTTACAGTGAGGTACAATCGGCGGTCTTATCGCTAAAAGCGATCTCTTCCAGACAACCTTTGGAAGGTGAGATCGGTAAACTAGTTATCTGGGTAGATGCACAAAACAAGCTTACTATAAAACTAACTTATTTAATTGAAATAATAAATAATAACATAAATATTAATTACAAAAAATAATATACATATTACACACATATGAACACACATACATACATAACTACATACTTTTATATATACAAGTAATACAAATACCTAAATAAAATACACAAATACGTTTTAGAAATATAATTAATACATATAATTTAAAAAGCAACAGTATTACAGCGCTTCAGTGAGATAGTGTTGTTTCACCAGATCCTTGAACACATTAAGTGATTTAGCCAATCGCACCTCCACAGGAAGTGCGTTCCACAATTGCACAGCGTGTACAGAAAAAGAGGAGCCATAGAAATTGGTTGAATGAGAGGGAATAGTTAATTGAAGATTATGGTCTGAACGTAAATTAAGGTTATGGGAAAAAGATTGAAATTGAAAACGTTCTTTTAGATAGAAAGGGGTGGCAGGATTGAACAAGATAGAGTAAAGAATAGACAAAGTATGCGCATTTCGGCGGAGGCGAATAGGAAGCCACTTAAGTTTAGAACGATAAACAGACACGTGATCATACTTACGCAATCCAAAAACAAACCTGATGCATAAGTTTTGGAGACGTTCTAATTTATTTAGCTGTTCTTCCGTTAAATCAAGATAACAGGTATTAGCGTAATCCAAAATTGGAAGGAGTAGAGATTGAGCTGACGCAGTTTTGGTAGCAGTAGGTAGAAAATTACGCAGTCTCCTGAGGGAGCCCGCTGACGCGAACAGAACATCCTTCGGCTTACCGATTCTAATTGGGGTATCCAAGATAAATTGCAATCGATCATAATGCCTAAGTTCCTTACCATTTAACTAGGCAACACTCCAATTTACAGCCGGTTACCATGAATACTTTCCGAGATTTTGACAAAAATGACAAATCTGCAGACGTTATTTCAATTTATATTTTCTCCTTAACTATAGCAGGCAGAATATTAAAACCAACAAGAATCTACGTGCATTGAGTTAAATTATACTCTAGTGTTTTATTTACTAAAGGGCTGGTTTATGTAGGTATTAGAAAAACAAACTTCAATATATGTCAGAAAATTACATTTGTTATTCTCTATGATTGTAAGAAGAAATAGAACTTATATTAAAATTGTATGGGGGAACGTCAACGTTGTGTCAAAGGAGACGGTTGGATTTTTTTCTAGGCGAGAGAAAATTAATTATTTTTATCATTCGTAGTATCCCAAATACCTTTATTATTGATAAATATCACCTTAGTTTATTTTATATTAGTAGTAGTATCATTACAATCATTTAATTATAGTCACTAGTAATAAGATAAATGCGTCCTCTAGAGGTTCTACGGAACCTCCAGAGGACTCATTTGTATCAGCTTCCAATACCAATAAAAACTCCGATTCGGAATCTTGTCCATCAGACGTTGACCACCAGGTCGTTATATCATATGATGGTTTTGAGATAAAGGGAAAAAAACGGAAGCGTCCTAATCGAAATAAATCCACCAAAATCCAGTATTTAACTGCTGATACCGAGATACCACTAGGCCAAAAATCTATATCAGTCTCTCCATCTCCTCCAACCCAGCACTCAAACTCCCTTCTACCATCCACAGAGTCTACCATTCGTACAGCTGGATTTTCATCACATACTCCTAGTGGCAGGCAAAATTATAACATAAATGACAAAGGGCCATATACAATTCATGTCCAACGTGTTGTAGAATCACCCTCTTTGTGTGACACACTCCACCCAATAAAGTTCGGCAAATTTATTTCAAAATTCGGTCTCAACATTGTAAATGGTAGTCTACAGAGTATTGGACGGAATAGAATCACTCTTGCTTTTAAAGAAGCCGATGAAGCAAATAAATTTATAACTAATAATGACATGATTAAAGCTGGTTACAAAGTCTTTATCCCTACCTTTAGTACAACTCGCCTCGGACTAGTTAAAAGTATTCCTGCAGATTAGACAGACGACGAGGTCTTAGAAAATATTTCCACACCAATTGGTTGTGGTGAGGTTATTAAGGTTCGGCGTCTAAATTTTAAAGTAATTATTGATTGAATTAGAACCTGGAGGCCTTCTCAGACATGTGTTTTGATCTTCGATGGACAATCCCTGCCTGACAGAGTCTTCATGTGCCTAAATTCATTACGCGTTGAAAAATATTATTATCCTACAATTCAGTGTTTCAATTGTTGTCGTTTTGGCCATACAAAATTCCAGTGCAGATCAAAACCTCGCTGTTATAATAATAATAATGCACGTCTGGAGCTGGGGCTGGACGTGGCAGCATGCGGTCCCCCAGCCACCGCGGACCGGCCCGACCACCTGGCCGGTCTGCGCGACCACCTCAGCCACCAGATGGCTTGGCATAGCGCCCATGAACCCCGTCAACATATTCGAGGAGGATGTGGTGGCTGCGATCCGTAAGGCTCCGAACTGGAAAAGTCCGGGGCCGGACGGATTGCACCATTACTGGTTGAAGGGGTTCACGCGCTGTCACGCTACTCTCGCCCGTCAGTTCCAAAGCGCCCTCGAGAGTGGGACGCTCCCGAACTTCTTAACTACTGGGGTCACTCATTTAGCTCCAAAGAGCGATGCTACCGCGGATCCATCACAATACCGCCCCATTACTTGTCTTTGTACAATTTACAAGACCTTGACATCCGTTCTGAGCTCCAAGATTACTCAACACATTGTTGATAACAATGTGATATCTGGAGCTCAGAACGGATGTAGGGGCGGTAGTCGCGGTAGCAAGGAGCTGCTCCTCATCGATGCTGTCGTAGGCCAACTGGTCAAACGCAACCGTCGGGACTTCTCCGCTGGCTGGATAGACTACAGGAAGGCGTTCGATTCGGTACCTCATACATGGCTCATGAGGGTCCTCGAGCTGTACAAAATTAATAGTACAGTTCGACACTTCCTCGGGCAGTGTATGGGGTGCTGGAGAACGATCCTGAGTTTAGACGGTCAGCGGATGACGGATGCGAATGACCAAATTGATATAAGGCGAGGGATTTTCCAGGGCGATTGCCTGAGTCCAGTTTGGTTTTGCTTGGCCCTGAATCCTCTAAGTACACTCTTGGAGAATTCAGGGACGGGCTTTCAGTTTCGGAGAGGCGGACCACGCTTGCCTCATCTCCTTTACATGGATGACCTGAAGCTTTACGCCCCCACGGCTGACAGATTGGCGGAGCTACTGACGATCACTAATGATTTCAGTGGTTCCGTCAAGATGGAGCTCGGGGTCGATAAGTGTGCGGTCATTCATGTTGAGAAGGGGCATGTCGTGCACTCTGATGGTGTCGATGTCGGCACCAATCATTTGAGGGCACTCTCCGAGGCTGAAACATACCGGTATCTGGGCATGTCACAAACCATCGGTGTGAAGGTGGCAGACGTGAAACAGGGTGTTTGCGAGGAGTTTTATGAACGCCTGAAAAGTGTGCTTAATAGCTACTTGTCAGGCGTTAATAAAATCCGAGCCATTAACTCCTGGGTCATGCCTGTACTGATGTACACGTTTGGCGTGCTCAGATGGACTCAGTCCGAACTAGACGCTCTGGACAGACGAGTCCGCACGACGATGACCTCTCATCGAATGCATCATCCGAGATCGTCGGTTATGAGATTGTATATCCCGCGGAAGTGTGGTGGTCGAGGCCTCTTGAGTGCCAAAACCATGCACAACCGCGAGGTATGCAACCTCAGAAACTATTTTTTGACGATGACGGATGATAGTATTCGGGGAGAGGTGGTCGCTAGTGATAAAGGACTGACTCCCTTATCGTTGGCCTCACAGGATTGGCGAACCCCGGAGGTACTTAGCACCTCTGATCGGGAGTCCGTATGGAAAGAGAAGGAGCTGCACGGGAGGTTTTACAAGGTACTTCACGAACCTTTCGTGGACCGTAAAGTCTCCCTGCATTGGCTGCGTTTCGGGGACCTCTTTGGGGAAACCGAAGGTTTTGTCTGTGCAATACAAGACCAGGTTATCAAGACGCGGAACTATCGGAAATACATCCTAAAGGACGGTACCACAGACATCTGTCGAGCATGTGGCCGTCCCGGAGAGTCACTTAGGCATGTTATTTCCGGTTGTTCGGCTCTTGCTAACACTGAGTAGTTGCACAGACACAACCAAGCAGCCAAAATCCTGCATCAGGAGCTCGCTCTGAAATACGGACTCTTGCAACAGAGGCTGCCGTATTACAAGTATCTGCCGGAGCCAATTCTAGAAAACGACCGTGCCAAAATCTATTGGGACCGATCCGTTATCACGGACAGGACTATTCTAGCGAATAAGCCTGATATCGTGGTGTGGGATCGGTCGCAGTCGAGGGTATTTCTAGTGGATGTCACTTTCCCGCATGACGAGGGTCTCGTGAAAGCCGAAACCGAGAAGCGTCGGAAGTATCTCGATCTGGCTCACGAGATCACCGACATGTGGGGTGTGACCTCGACTGAAATTATCCCAATTGTTTTGTCCGCGAACGGGTTAATTCCAACCAGCCTCGCGACCAACTTGAGGCGGTTGGATTTCTGTGGCGTGTCGGTTCCAGCACAAATGCAGAAAGCGGTGCTGCTCGATACGGCTCGGATCGTCCGTCGGTTCTTGAACCTGACTCCCTTACCCCGACCGACTGTGCTTTTGTTGGGGAGTACCGCCTCTCCCTTTTAAAATTTATATTTTCATTTTCGGCCATGGGAGAGGCGAGGAACTAAAATTCATGCCTGAAATAATAATAAAACTCTTTATTGCACATTACAAAATAAAAACAACAATTACAAAAAAAATCGGTATAAAAGCCAAAGTACAACTGGCGGTCTTATCACTAAGAGCGATCTCTTCCAGACAACCCATTAATGGAAAGATTTGCTGGATTAAAAACATGTTCGGTAGATGTCCAATAAATTAAACTGATTTGCTTAAAAACTAAAATTATTCATCAAACTATTATCTATCTATTTTAAGTATTACTAAATATTTATTAAGTTCTAATACACTTACAGATGCAGATAGTATTCCATAAAATAAATAATATTCAATAAATACAATACATATACAATATATATAAAGATTTTTAAATAAAATACATATATACATTTTACGACATAATATATAATAGAATATATAAACTTTTGTATGCAACACAAATAATATTATAATGTTTCGAAGAGGAAGTGTTTTTTTACCATTTTCTTGAAAATAGGGAGAGACTTGGCTAATCGCACCTCTACAGGAAGACCGTTCCATAGTTGTACAGCCTGGACGGTAAAGGAGGAACTGTAAAAATTGGTGGAATGGGAAGGGGTACTCAACAAAAGATTGTGGTAAGAACGCAGATTGAGGTCATGTGAAGAGTGAAGGAATTGGAAACGCTCTTTAAGGTAGGAGGGGGTGGCAGGATTAAACAAGATAGAGTACAGGAGAGACAGAGTATGTGCATTCCGGCGGAGACGAATTGGAAGCCAATGAAGTTTATTGCGATACGCAGACATGGTCATATATGTGGGGATAACCATACCGGGGGATCTTGTTCCGTTGAGGAAAGCGAATCGTCATGTCTTTTATGCTCGGGATTCCACTTTGCAACCAGCAAATCTTGTCCTGAGTATGGTAGACAAAAAGATATAAAGATTTCTATGACTGAGAAGAGCATTTCTTATGTGGAGGCTTGTAAATTACAATCTCCCATTCAATCTATATCTTACAGCGATGCACTAAGATCAAAGAAAGAAAATCAAAATATATCATATAAAAAAACCATCTTTATGAAACCCAAAACATATAAATCAATTCATCCCGGATATGATAAAATTGCACATGCTCAGTTAATTTCATCACCTGCCTCCAGCATAGACAATGGAGCAGGTTTAAACAAGCACAATCTAACAGTCCCTGAATTGATTGAGATTCTTATCAGATTGCTATCAAAACAAGACTCACCGTCCAACGCTGCCCTTATCGGAGATAATATCTCATCAAAAATCAATAATGGACCAGCTGTGTCAGACAGCAATACAGTGGAACACTCAAAGCATTCAAAATAAAAAAAACAGACATTTTATATTTAATTAATAAATTTAAACCCTACATCTTTGCCACATCTGAAACATGGCTTAAACCAGGGAATCCTTTTAGGATTCCTGGTTATCAATGTTTCAGGGATGACAAGGTTAATGGGATTGGCGGCGGAGCCACAATTTTCCTCAATAACGATACAATTGCCAGGAGAATCCACATTGATTCCCCAGACAATTCGGTATGCAAAGTTTTACTAAAGTGATGCTGATTACAAAACCATTTCGAGATATTATGGTTATAAACAATATTTTCTTGAAATTATATCAATTGAAGCTAAGATGACAAACAGTATTTTATCAAAATACTGTAACAGTGTTTGACCTTCAATGTTGTTTCATAGACATACGGTTTTGCAGTTTATTAATAAAATATCGAAAATCATAGGTTTGTTTAGTATAATATCGTAATAATTTCATTTGACATCACGAATTTGTGATATGTTTTGCAATCAGCAACATTTTTATAAAACATTTCGCTTCATTTGCATGTCGCTACGTGATTTTATCGATCGATGACGTCATTAAGTACAAAAGTTGAACAATCTTTAAAAAATCATAACTTTACAATTACTCATTTTAAATGGAAAATATTCAAATTAATCTTTTATTTTCGTGTTTATTATCGAATAAAAATATTTAATAAATACCAAAAAAAAACTTTGCATACCGAATTGGTCAATAGTAATTATTTTAATTCATAACATTTACTTCATCTCATTGTACATTCCTAAACCTTCATCACATATCATAGATCACCTTTTTAACATCCTCACCCATCTCGATGGCCCATTCATTATCATGGGCGATTTTAACATACATCACCCAGCATGGGGTTGTGGTAGGTCAGAAAACTTGGCAAACCCACTGTTCAATTTACTTGACCATTTTGGTCTCTGTATGTTGAACAGTGGTTCTCCAACTAGACGGACTAGACCTCAGGAACATGCTAGTGCTGTGGACCTAACATTGGTGTCAGCGGGTTTGGCTGCATCTATGTCTTGGTCAGTACATCCGAACACCTTTGGTAGTGATCATTTTCCCATTATCATATCACTTCCATTTCGAACAAAACGCACATTTAGCAATCCCGTCTTCAAATTTTAAACTAATAACATTACCGATTGGTCAAAATTTACAGACGCCCTTAATTTAAATATTAGTAAGTTTCCAGTTATCAACAGCTCTTCAGTGTTCCACTGCACAGATGCATTATTAATTGGAATAATTGACGCAGCTGAACAAACCATTCCCAAAACAACAATAGGTATTATCACCCATAGATCTCCGCCATGGTGGGACGGTGAGTGTTTGGAGGCTGTATTGAATCGTAAACAAGCAGAATTATCATATATACAATGCATGTCTGATGAAAATTTCAACAATCTCATTATTGTAAACAATAAAACAAATTTTTTTTTGAAACAGAAGAAAATGGATGGCTGGAAATCGTTTTGTGAAAAAATTTCGCCAAACACACCATCGTATTTAGTTTGGAAATAAATTAAAAAATTAAAAGGAGTCTTCCACGAATCTTCTCCTCGCTGTCCGGCCTCTGTTGAGTGGGAGAATGACTTTTTGGATAAAATTGCACCCCCTTTCGTACCCCAAAATCCTCAGTTAACTGTTGGCTCTCAAAATCATTCCGGGTATGAATATGACAAACCATTTACTATGAAGGAATTACACTTAGTGCTGGAATCCGTAAAAGAGTCATCACCAGGCATTGATAACATCCCGTATTCCTTCATAGTAAACGCAGGAGGGTCATTTCACAATTACTTTTTGAATTTAATAAACCTTATTTTGGAAACTGGTACTGTGCCAATCCAGCTAAAAACACAGGTTATGATTCCAATTCTGAAATTAGAGAAAGATCCTGATGTAGCTTCCAATTATCGCCCTATAGCTATGTCCAGTGTGCTGACAAAAATTATGGAACATTTGGTTAAAAACCGTTTAGAATGGATTGTCGAAAATAGAAAACTCATTCCAAATTCTCAGAATGGCTTTCGAAAAGGCAAAAGCACACTGGACAGCCTGAGTATCTTTACAACAGATATTCGGCTAGCCTTTTCAAGGAACGAATCTGTTGTAGCTGGTTTTTTGGATATCACCTCAGCGTACGATAATGTTCTTCTCTTATTGTTGAAGTCAAAAATGATAGCTCTGGATCTCCCACCTAAATTTATAAATTTCATGTTTAATTTATTTGAAAGCAGACAGGTTGTCCTTCGTGCAAATGGGAACCTTTCCCAAAGCCGCATATTGCACAATGGACTACCACAGGGGTCTGTCTTGAGCCCTCTTTTATTTAACATTTATACGTACGATTTGTTCCGGTCCGTTGTCCATTTTTGTCGAATTTCACAGTACGCAGATGACATTGTCCTATATTCCAACAATGAAAACATTAGAATCGCTGCGGACCACATTTCGGAGGGGATCCAGTCGCTTTCGGATTGGCTCAGCCTCTATGGTCTCGATCTATCACCATCTAAAAGTTCCATAGTCATTTTCACAAGAAAAAGAAACATTCCTCACATTCAAATAAACTTTTCAGACTCATTAATCCCCATCAAAACGAAATTAAATTTTTAGGTCTTATTCTGGATTCAAAATTATCTTTTCGATCTCACTTTAATTATATAATTTCCAAATGTGAAAAAAACTTAAATATTCTTCGGTGTCTCGCCGGTGTATGGTGGGGAGCCCACCCATTCTATTTCAAAATGTATAATGCCACCATTAGAAGCGTAATGGATTATGCATCGTTCCTTTTTGCCCCAATCAGCCTAACCATAGCTTCTCTTTTTGATCGTATTCAAACGAGAGCCATGAGGATAATTTGTGGAGCCATGAAATCGAGCCCGACAAATGCGCTACAACTGGAGTGTGGTGAACCTCCTCTCGACTTACGACGACAATACCTATCTGATAAATTTCTATTCCGAATAAGTCAATACAATCATCCCCTTCTCCCTAAATTACAATTACTCTCTTCTTATGTTAATACATCACCATACTGGACTCATTAAAATAAACCCTGTTTAGTAAATAGTTTTTATAAACTGAAGCAAATAAAACACCCGAAACATAAAATTGAAAATTTTCCTCTTTTTAACGCCGACTTTGAATCAATATTAAATATCCCTAATGTGATACTAAACCTCGATATTGACAAAAATGATCTTTTCGCTTCAAAAAAGTTTTTGTCTATCACAAATGAGTTATGGCCCGGTCGGCATTTTATCTTTACAGACGCGTCTAAATTTAGTCAAGAGGGCTGCGTTGGAGTGTCTGTTTACCATCAAAATTATAACATTATACAAAAGATAAAGTGCCCTCCTGAAACCACTGTTTATACTGGCGAGTACCGTGGGATTATTGAAGCCATTAAATATATAATTCTTTTCAAATTAAATAGTAGTGTCATATTCTCAGATTCATTAAGCGTTCTTCATTCACTTCAGTCAAACCCTTTCAAAATAGGTAGTAATAACATCTTGCTTTTTCAATTTAAACATCTTTTGTTAAGATGTAACTCCTTTGGTTTGTCAGTATCACTGGCTTAGATCCCAAGTCATGTGGGCATTCAAGGCAATGAAAGAGCAGACAAGGCGGCTAAAGAGGCTGTTCTCTGTGGCGATAGGGTGGGTCCCCTTCGAAATATTTGCTCAAGACTTATCCCTCAGGCCCAAACGTGACCTTCGGAGAAAATGGCAATCTCGATGGTATGCTTCAAGCAAATTTAAGGGAGCTACTTTTGCTCATATACAGCCCGAAATTCCGTACAAACCCTGGTTTTGCTGTAAAGGCAATAACTTTTTTAATAGAAAATACTGCTCTATTATTAGTAGATTACGTTTAGGCCACTGTAGCACTCCTGTTCATCTTAACAAAATTAAAATTCTTAATTCAAGTCTCTGTGAGTGTGGTCTCGCGGAGGGTGATGTTGATCATATATTTTTTGCCTGCCGCTTATATGTACATAATGATTTCTACCAAAGTTTAATAGACAATAATATTCCTCTTCCATCAAAAATCTCAGCATTATTATATGACATTAGTTTCATTACACAGGTCTGCAATGGTTTTCCCCTTTCAGTTTTGATGACTGATTTGGATAGATTTTGGGGCGCTGATTACAGGAAAAATATTTAAAAAATTCCATCACGTCAGGTTTTTTAGTTATTTAGCATCGTTTAATTTTTCCAAAATTACCTAGGCCTTCCTAGTTTTTAAATAATATTTTATTTAAATCGATTCGAATTAAACAAAAAATGCACTGAATGCATTAGACACTAATTAATGAGTTCTAATAAATATAAAATTAGTTAAATAAAACTTAATTAACTAAGTGACATACCTTTATTATAAAAAAAAATAGGATTTTTGAGTCATTTGCTAAATACCTCGTTTCTAGTAGACTTAATGTTTTTTTTTATAAAAATTCACTTAAATCGTTAGAAAAGAGTTAATGAAGGTAGATGATATATTTTTTGTATAAATAGCAATATCATTTTTTCTACAAATCAGTACTTCTGTGCAATTCATAACGCTCACTTGAAAAATGTCATCGCGAAAGTGTAAGAGATAAGTGGGGATGATAAAACAATTTGTAAAGGCGCTAAACAAAGAAGGAGAAGGTTTTAAATATCTACACCAAATATTTCCGTCTCTCTCTGAAGCTAAACTGAAAGAAGGTATATTCGTTGGTCCGGACATAAGAAAATTGATGAAAGATACAGCTTTCGATGAAAAATTGAGTGAAATTGAGTTAGAAGCCTGGAAATCTTTTAAGGAAGTAGTAAGACATTTCCTAGGAAACCACAAAAGCCCAAATTATGAAGAAATTGTGGAGAAAATGATTGAAAATTACGGAAAAATGGGATGTTCGATGAGCATTAAACTTCATTTCCTTAATTCACATTTGAACTACTTTCCTGATAACTTGGGAGCTGTAAGTGAAGAGCAAGGCGAAAGATTTCACCAGGATTTGAAGGAGATGGAACGTCGCTATCAGGGAAAGTGGAATAAAACAATGATGGCAGACTATTGTTGGCTGTTAAAGCGAGATGATGCAAGTCGCAATTTCAAGCGAAAATCTCACAATCGGAGCTTCAGTGAAAAAAAAGCAAGATACCACAAAAGTATTTGATATTTTTATTTATTTTTTTATTGTCCCCCAAATATATTTTTAATGTTTTAAAGTCATGTAATTGTTTCTTAATTGTAATAAAAAATAAATACTCAAATAAAGTCGTGTTTTTTTTCAATTTTACAAAGTAGGGATTTTTCAAAAAACTGAGGGTGATAGAAAAAAATCAAGTACATATTCGTAATCTACGCACCAAAATACCCCAAGATCAGCATTCAAATCCAAAAGGGGAAAATAAAAGTTAAAATTTGCAGGTCTGTGTTATCATTAAAATCATATCTTCTTTCCTACATGTCAATAACATTAAACTTTAATGTAAATTATCATATCTATCTATCTATCTATCTCATTTATTATATCTTTTTTTTCCTTGTATCTCATGTACTCATAGCTACTTGTCAGGCGTTAATAAGATCCGAGCCATTAACTCCTGGGTCATGCCTGTACTGATGTACACGTTTGGCGTGCTCAGATGGACTCAGTCCGAACTAGATGCTCTGGACAGACGAGTCCGCACGACGATGACCTCTCATCGAATGCATCATCCGAGGTCGTCGGTTATGAGACTGTATATCCCGCGGAAGTGTGGTGGTCGAGGCCTCTTGAGTGCCAAAACCATGCACAACGACAATTTTGACGATGACGGATGATAGTATCCGGGGAGAGGTGGTCGCTAGTGATAAAGGACTGACTCCCTTATCGTTGGCCTCACAGGATTGGCGAACCCCGGAGGTACTTAGCACCTCTGATCGGGAGTCCGTATGGAAAGAGAAGGAGCTGCACGGTAGGTTTTACAAGGTACTTCACGAACCTTTCGTGGACCGTAAAGCCTCCCTGCATTGGCTGCGTTTCGGGGACCTCTTTGGGGAAACCGAAGGTTTTGTCTGTGCAATACAGGACCAGGTTATCAAGACGCGGAACTATCGGAAATACATCCTAAAGGACGGTACCACAGACATCTGTCGAGCATGTGGCCGTCCCGGAGAGTCACTTAGACATGTTATTTCCGGTTGTTCGGCTCTTGCTAACACTGAGAACTTGCACAGACACAACCAAGCAGCCAAAATCCTACATCAGGAGCTCGCTCTGAAATACGGACTCTTGCAACAGAGGCTGCCGTATTACAAGTATCTGCCGGAGCCAATCCTAGAAAACGACCAAGCCAAAATCTATTGGGACCGATCCGTTATCACAGACAGGACTATTCTAGCGAATAAGCCTGATATCGTGGTATGGGATCGGTCGCAGTCGAGGGTATTTCTAGTGGATGTCACTATCCCACATGACGAGGGTCTCGTGAAAGCCGAAACCGAGAAGCGTCGGAAGTATCTCGATCTGGCTCACGAGATCACCGACATGTGGGGTATGACCTCGACTGAAATTATCCCAATTGTTTTGTCCGCGAACGGGTTAATTCCAACCAGCCTCGCGACCAACTTGAGGCGGTTAGATTTCTGTGGCGTGTCGGTTCCAGCACAAATGCAGGAAGCGGTGCTGCTTGATACGGCTCGGATCGTCCGTCGGTTCTTGAACCTGACTCCCTGACCCCGACCGACTGTGCTCTTGTCGGGGAGTACCACCTCTCCCAATAAAATAATATTTTCTTTTTCGGCCATGGGAGAGGCGAGAATCTAAAAGATACCTACATAATAATAATAACATTGTATGGATAATATATTTATGTTACATTATCAACATTAATCGACTTTTAGCGTAGACGCACCCCACCGAATGAAACAATTTTTGGTGTGCTGAAAGATATTAGTATATTTGTATTATAATATAATTTTCATGGGTATGCCTTTCGAAGCACCTGCCAAATATAAATATTAAGAAATAAAACGTGTTTTTTTTCTAGAATTTTTCAAGCAACCCTTTAGTAAATAATACACCAGAGTATACTTTAAATCAATTAACGTAGATTCTAGTTAGTTTCAATATCCTGCCTACTCACTGACCTCCATTATACTATATAAGTACATACGCTGGACTAAATATAGGCCGGGTGACAGTGAGGCGATTTGATTTTCGCCATTTTGGCGCTTACGGCAGCAGTGAAGGAACAAGGAACTAATAAAAGAGATGGGACAGTAAGATAAAATATATCGATAAAATGTTTCTGCTTAAAGGAAAGGCTAATGTCCAAACAAATTAATCGCTAATGCTTTGGTTAAGCAATGATTGAGTTATCGTAGGATAAGCCGAAGCCGGAGAAAGTGGCTGTGTCAGCTAGCTAGATCTAATAATAAGGGAAGGGAGGGAACGTATTTTTAAATGAAAATGTGGTTTTGTTTTGAAAACAATAGAGTAGGTGAGGTATTTATATAAAATAAACATAATCTCATTATTTATATATTATATTAAGTACAAACAACAAAAAAAGGTTATTTGTCTGCCATCAATTAATCATTGGCGAGCCCAAATAATTTGTCGCGACAAAAAATTACGTACACTTACTCCTGTTATATATTGAGAATAGTTTTTTACAGCTGCATACATACGGATGTCTATATATTTGGTGATAATTTGTTTCAATAAAATATGAAATTGGCTTTTAAAATCATCCGACACAAACGTATCTTTTAAGTGATTCTGTAGATCAGGAAACAATGTTTCTGTTTGATCAATCAGATCTTTTAGAACCCTTGTAGTTAATATTAAAGCGAAATTCGGTTCTATAGGAGGTTTACCATTATTATTTTTGCTAGCCTTGCGGAATAATGACTCCACCAACAAACAAACATTCACGACACTTGTAGAAGGAATCGTCAAACCACCTCTCACTTTTTGTACAACGAGTGCTATACCATTTCTGCGATTAAATACGGGATCGTGTGGTAAAGATTCGCAAGCGACCAAGCAATCATCAGACTTTATTTTTTTTCGAATCGCACGTATCACAAATCCTGCGATGTATCCGACACATTGTTTAGACGTTTCGCTTACGTTTGAGTCCGGTACCGCCCAAAATAAGTGTGGTAATGCACTTATTTCATCTTGCAGGATTGACGATTCAGTTTCATCTAAACGATATTTTTTAATAGTACGAATATTTTCAACATTGCTATAAGCATCTACGTCAAATTTGTCGATTTTAGCCCCTTTCGACGACCCAGAAGAAACAGTTAATATGGCTATATCGTTACCCTGGATATTACCAGTAGAATTGCTTATTTCATGATGAATAAGCAATTGTTTAAAAGTATTCACGAACTGAGCAGCTGTTGGGTTTGGACACCAACCTCCTCGGCTGCGTATAGCGCAAAAAAATAACTCCAGATGATCTTGGCTCAATTTGTACGTCAATAAGTAATTGAGTTCGGGTTTTTCCGATTTGACATACTTGTCGTAAATATGAATTACCGATATAACAGCATTGTAAAAGCCCAAAAAACCTGCTTTACGTCGTGATCGTACTAACAATGTACCATCAGTAAGCCTTAGTTGGCTAAGATAATTAATTTCTTCCATAATTTTGGCCCGCCACCTCTTTTCATTACTAGTCCTTAGTGGACTTATATATCCACAACCCCATGGATTTCTCACATTCAAAAAATCGAAAATGCGATCAACTGCTCTCATGAATTTTACCGTGGGAGCGGAACCTCTAAACTCTCGCGCGCGCGCTCCGGACAGATGCGCACGTCATACGTGATGCGGTATAAACCTACTCGCGACAGCTTGTGAAGTCAATATGACGACTCAATTAGTGAAATGTTCTAGTTGTAACATAGTGATTAACGAACTGCTTGCATTTATTCAAAATAAATGTGATATAATGGATGAAGAAAGTCTTGTGCGGCTGTGTTTGGATACATTCTCTGAAGTGGATATAGATACGGCCAAATCGCTTTTATTTGAATCGGTCTCGAAAAAGAAGAAAATAAGAAAGAGACAAGGCAAAAAACAAAGAAATATTGATGACATTATTTGTCTTATGAAAGAAATGGAGCCGGAAGAAATGCCTGTGTTTGTGGCGAAAGATCTACAAAAATTGCCGCCGGTAACATTCGATCATATAGATGTTACGAGGCTTCTGAAAGATATTGTTTTAATTCAAACAGAGTTGCGATCTATTCAAGAACAATACCAATCAAAACTAGGCAACTTTGTAACGGTTGAACAGCTAAACCAGCTCAAAGAGGAATTAAGTAAACAATCATCGAATCATTCGCATCAGCCTATTATGACAATAAATGATAAAAGAGGTGCATTCTGTTTAAATGATACCTTTGAATACAGTGGCCCGATGGGATTAGTTTTGTCGGAGTCAGAAATGAAAGAACCACAATGTGAGGGTAGTTGTAAAGCGTCGTCAACGTTAGATAACGGCCATCAACGGTCATCGCGATCCTACTCCGACGTAATTAGTGAACGAGCGAGCGTGACGTCAGCCGCTGCCCCCGCCACCGCCGCCGCCGACTCGAAGCAAGCATCACCTGTATCGGCGAATGAGTCACCGCTGCGTGGAATTACGCGGGTTGACAACAATACACCGTCCGGCGAAACACCTTTGCACCCTGATTGTCAACAACTCAAAACGATAACTTTAACGAATAAAACCGAGGTATGGACTACGGTCACTCGCAAGAAGAAAAATAAATTCTTGAGTACTAAGGGAACGGCAGTGTCAAGCGGAAAATTTAGGGCGGCTATTACAAATATCCCACTGTTTGTTAATCGCGTTGATAAAGGAACCACAGAGCAGGATATAAGAGATTACATTGAACAAAGCACAGGTGTACTCGTTGATGTGAAACAAATAAATATGAAAAACGAGAAAAGACATTATAATGCATTTAAAATTTACGTGCCACAAAACAAAATTGATTTATTTTTAAATGACTCGTTATGGCCTGCAGGAATATCTTTCCGCCGTTTTATATATATAAATAGGCAAGATACCAAGCCGTTAAATAGAAACGACGTTAAAACGAATACTAATAATGGATAATTGTCTCAAAGAAACTAAACTTATCAGTTTTAACTGCCGATCGGTCACCCGGTCAGTTGATTACGTAAGACAATTATGTCGATCAGCTGATTTTATATGCCTACAAGAGACTTGGCTATTGCCACATGACCTGGCCTACTTAGGCACAATTGACTCGGAGTTTGCCTACACGGGGAAGTCTGCGGTGGATACGTCGCTAGGTATTTTACGCGGCCGACCATACGGTGGTGTAGCTATACTGTGGCGTAAACATGTGTTTAAAAAAGTGTCTATTATTGTTTGCAAGAGTGTGCGGCTGGCTGCGGTAAAAGTCGAGCTAACGGATAGATGTTTCATTGTGTTTTCGGTCTATATGCCAACAGACGTAAGTGATAATCTTGTGGAGTTTGTTGAGTGCTTAAGTGAAATTAAAGCTATCATTGAGGATGCTAGTGTGGACGCAGTGTTCATGCTTGGAGACTACAACGCGGACATTGGTAAGCGATTTGGACTTGAAATGTTACAATTTTGTGATGAACAATTGTGGAAATGTGCGGACTTTGAGATTCTAGGCAGAAAGTCGGACTCGTATACTTATATTAGTGATGCTCACGACAGTAGGAGCTGGTTAGATCACTGCCTAGTTACCGAGGCAGCTTGGCGGACTATTGTAGGTGTTAAAATAAACTACGACATGTCATGGTCGGATCATTTTGCATTAGAGATAAGATGTAATTTAGATGTTATAAGACCGAAAATTATTAACAGAGATACAGAAATTAATAAGGTAGTATGGGGTAACAGGGATGAAGAACAAATTGAGTTATATACTGATTATTGCTTTAAACGGTTGAAACATTTAGACTTTCCTGAAGAATTTAGAACTTGTTGTGATACTATGTGTAATAATTTAAACCATAGGATAGTATTAGATAATATGTATGAGTCTTTAATTAATATCCTTACCGAAGCGGCAGTGTATAGTCATGATAATACTGTAAAGCATGTGCGCAAGAGAAATTTTGTGTTAGGCTGGAACAAACATGTCAGTGCGTCCCACGGGGAAGCTCGGCGCAGTTTTCTAGAATGGGTCTCTCACGGTAAACCTACCTCAGGGCCGGCTTATGATAGAATGCGTGAAACTCGTAAAATTTTTAAATCGAAACTTAAGTGGTGCCAAAATAACGCTGAGCAAATCAGAATGGATATAATAGCGTCGCACCACTCGGGAAAAAAGTTTTCAGCTTTTTGGAGGGCAGCTAAAAAAGTAAATCCTGCGTCTAGCTTACCCGCGAATATAGAAGGGGTGGGGGAACCGTCACAGATAGCGGAATTGTTCAAAGCTCATTTCAAAGTCGTTCCCCATTCTGTCGCGGTTGCGAGTTCTTCTACCGATCTAGTAGTCGATCAAACGGTGCCCCTTAGCCGGTTCTCGGCTAAGGAGGTAGCCCAGGTCATTAGCGGCATGACTCGGGGTAAGTCACCGGGGCATGACATGCTTAGTGTCGAGCACCTTAAATATGGTAGTGTGCATTTAGCTAGGGTACTGGCCCTGTTGTTCACGGCAGGACTGAGACACTCGTACTTGCCTGAGCCGTTGATGCGTACTGTTGTTGTCCCGGTTGTGAAGAACAGGACGGGTGATGTAGCGAGCATTAGCAACTATCGGCCTATCTCCCTTGCTACAATTGTTGGTAGGGTGCTGGATTGTCTGCTTGACCAATGGCTTAGAAAGCATACGAAGCTGCATGACGCTCAGTTCGGGTTTAGACCCGGTCTATCGACCGAGTCGGCCATAGCGTGTCTCAAGCATACCGTCCAGCATTACACTGACAGGCGGACGCCTGTCTTCGCCTGCTTCCTCGACCTTTCCAAAGCTTTCGACCTTGTGTCATATGAGAGGTTGTGGGATAAGCTGAGACACGAGACCACCCTCCCAGTAGAACTTATACTACTCTTGCAGTTCTGGTATAAAAACCAGACTAATAACGTCAGGTGGGCGGGGTCTCTGTCGTCTTCTTATTCCCTGGATTGTGGCGTTCGACAGGGTGGAGTCACGTCGACTACGCTATTTTCGCTGTATATAAACCGACTGATCGGTGAGCTCAGCAGCACCATGATGGGCTGCTCTGTTGGTGGAACTATGATTAACAACATTAGCTACGCCGATGACATGGTGCTGCTGAGCCCATCGATAAGAGGGCTAAGGGTACTTTTAAAAAAGTGTGAGGGCTATGTTGAGGCACACGGTCTGAAGTATAACCCCACTAAGTGTGAATTGTTAGTTTTTAAGGCAGGCTGTAAAACCTACAACTCGCCAAATGTTGTGCTTGGAGGCTTGGCACTCAAGCGAGTGTCAAAGGTCAAATATTTAGGACACTGGGTCACTGAAGGCCTGAAAGATGATGAGGATGTGGAAAGGGAGCGGAGGGCGCTGGCAGTCCGGTGTAATATGTTGGTTCGCAGGTTTGCTAGGTGTACAAAAGACGTTAAGGTGACACTTTTTAAATCATACTGTCAGTCACTGTACACTTGCAGCCTGTGGGCCGGCTGCACACAGGGGGCTCTCAGCGCCCTTCGCGTCCAGTATAATAACGGCTTCAGGATGCTGTTGGGGCTGCCGCGCTACTGCAGCGCCTCCGGTATGTTTGCCGAAGCGCGCACGGACGGCTTCGCCACCATCCTGCGCAAGCGGACGGCATCCCTGTGGCGGCGGGTGCGCGACAGCAACAACAGCCTCCTGAGGACCGTGGCGGACCGAATCCAGGGCACCCTTCAGGAGCACTGGATGAAAATGCACGCCCCAGTTAAACGTCCTCAAAGGAAGTTCTAGTCCGTGTGTCCGTTAGCATTGTACATAATATCAGGTAGCCTGTTTGTTTATAATGTAAATAATTATTGCTTGTTATAAATTTTTTAATTGTTTTGTTTTTTTTTAATTGTGTTGTATTTTTTATATTGTCTTTTTTTTTGTATCATACATATAGTTTACTAAAAATAGTCTTAAGTCTTCTTACTAACCATTGTATGTTGTATGTTTTGTATGTTATGTACCTTGTTGTGCGAAATAAAGAATATTATTATTATTATTATTATTATTATAAACTCTGGAAGTTGTAAAACTTTGTTGCAAAATTCAATGGCATCGGCGCAACTACTGCTCAATGTTTGTGCGGCGAGATAGACTTTCATTACCATTTTTCTATAATTTACGTGTATTTTTTTCAGCCGATTCCCTAACCTTAGACCCTCAGTCTCCTGCAAAGATGCCAAATTTTCTATATACTCCCACTTGATAAAATTTTGTTCGTGGTCTTTTAGTACCTTTAAGTCACCTATACGATTTCTGATATTCTTCAGCATGTGGCAGGGGTCAAATACTACATAAACTTTGTGAGTTATATCTGAAGGATGATAAAAGAAAGGTTTTGTGTTGCTTCCAGATTCTAATACGGCCCCTAATTTAGCAACTGTTAAAAAATGCTCAGGCGGACTATCTAATGTCAAAGAGCATATTTCAACGGAAACATCATGCAAGCGAATTAAAGCCTGACGAATAAGGGCACTCTTTGTATCTGCAGATAACCCATTGATTAAAAAATAGACGATTGGTATTTTCCAATTGCCTTTTAAAGGAACAACCATAAAAACCAATGCGTCTTTACAATCAGACAAATCATTACTTTCAGAATCGATACCAAGATCAACATGACCACACGTTACACCATCGCGACTGCGAGTGCAACTTTTTTTCAGGCTCATTTCATCTATCATTAAAGCACAAATAAGTTTTTCACATTTTTCTTTTGCTTGGTCACTTTTAAGTTTCAAAGCATTAAAACATTCAACAGAAAACCCAGGATTTGCGTCGACAGAACTGTACCATGAACGAATTACACTTGGGTGTGGTAATGCTAGATTGAATTTTTTTCTAACAAAGTTGTATGCTTTTGGCGAGTAAAAATGGAGAGTAATCGCAAAGGATCTTAACTCCGGTGGATACTTAGAGCGATTTACATTTCCACCAGTATCAACTAACATCCTTTGAATCAACTGAGGCTTAAAATCATCGTACTGATTTAACATACTTGCACAATCTTCACTAATCATTACTTTTTTCTTAAGCTCACTAATCACAGTTCGTAAACTAAAGACGTTGATTTTTAAACGTTTTACATGTTGTGACAAGACTTTTGCACGAGCTTTTGATATTCTCAAGGATTTTTTAATTCTCGGCAATTTTTTTCTGCCTGACATCGGAGTATTTTCATAACAATGATCATGCTTGATATTATCACGGGCTTCGGAGAGACCTAACCTTCTTTAAGCCGATACTCTGTTGTACTTCGCAACTTGTGCTTCGACGCTTTTGACCTAGAAGAAAAAAGAATATATAATCAATATTTGATGTGTAGTGTTGGATTATAATAGCACTATCACATTTCTTCCTATGGGTGATCGTAAGAAGCGACTTAGGGTATTGAGGCATCTTAAGTTGGAGACCCGTCACCAACAACCTTTATTTTGCTATCTTTTACCCTCGTGGCTGAGGAATTACTTATTCTGAAGCTCTGACTACTCCTTTTAGGGATTTGTAGGCGTGAGTATATGTATGTATGTCTGTATAATCAATAACTAAAATAAAAATCAAAAGTATAAATACATAATAAACTGTTTTAACGCGCTCTCCAACAATTTTAGTGATGTAGTGCCTAAGCCATAGCAGCTTTTCTGTAATAAATGGTGACATGTGGTTATAATATTATTGATTAATCATTTACCACTCAAGTTGGTGCTGTTTGGATCCATGATTGGTGTTATATTTACTCCAGTAGTTATTGTCTCAGGTACAGAACGTGAAGGCGTAATTATCCTTTTTCCAGATATAGAAGGGGTAGGTAAAACCACACTTCCATGCGTTGAAGACATATTTTCTGCAAATCCGCATACTGTCATTTTTTATTTTAAAATAAAGCAGCCTTTTCCGTAATCTTAATTAGTCAAAAGAGAATAAATAATGTTGTGTATAATTTTATTACATTATGTACGGGAACAACATTTAAAACAACTGGTTTGCTGTATTGTATATCATTTAAAATCAAAATCCACTAAATTGCCCTCATAAAAGTGACAGAAATATTATTATGTTTTTATACCTACCGGCGCTGCTGCACATAATTGTTGGTATACTGCATTTTTTTAAAGTAGTGCGTGACTTATGTTTAATAAAACAGCCGTCAGAAAAGTGTTTTGAACATATGTGATCACATATTTTCGGACGCCAACTAGACTTGTTAATGCTTTTCAGCCATAATTCCAGTCTTATATTGTCAGTTGGAAACCTGTAAATAACAAAGAAGTCATTGTTAAACAATCTGTAGTAAGTGATTTCCGTTCTTAGGAGAAAATATATATTTCATCGAAAATAACTTATCGATTAGTTTAATCGAAACGGAACTTTACAGCACTATTGGATATTAAAGTTTGTAAAAACGCAGTAATACAAAGGCAAACATGTTGTTAATTTGTTAAATACTAACGGTGAATACACTTACTGGTGAAATGTAACCCTACTTTCCTTTTCGTAACGAGTTTTGCATAACACGCACTTTTTCATAGTTGACCAATAAGTACCACCACTTATTTATGTATGGACAAAAATATAAGCAAAATTAATCGCAATAAACCTCCAAAATCATTTACAAACACGAAGACAATATATCAAATGACAATATATAAAGTTTTATCGAAACGAAACTATACAGCACTATTGATTTATAATTGTTTCTAAAAACCATAGATATATTATGCTTTATGGTAAAAAAAACACTGGCCATTTTGCAGTTTACGTCATATTTAGTTCCTCGTTCCTTCATTGGGGGCGCTTCAAATTGGCACAGTAAATAGCTGTCATTTTGATACGTATCATTAGTCCAGCGTACTTATATAGTACAATGGAGGTCAGTGTGCCTACTATAGTTAAGGGGGAAATATAAATTGAAATAACGTCTGCAGATTTGACGTTTTTGTCAAAATCTCAGAAAGTATTCATGGTAGCCGGCTGTAAATTGGAGTGTTGCTTAGTTAAATGGTAGCAAACAAACGTGTAAAAAAAATCGGACAATCGCACAGTGGCCACTGCTGTAAAGGTAGACAAATGGCCTTCCGAATTTGTAAAAAATTCGGAGGTAGGTAACGCTAACACTACTTACGTTCTAATTATGTTTATCATTTAACAATTGTACTATATTAAACAAGTTCTCTATACATACATACATACATATACTCACGGCTATAAATCCCTGAACGGGGTAGCCAGAACTTTGAATGAGAAATTCCTCAGCTACTTTTGGAAGTTGATTGGGGGAAAGATGGTAATAATAAATGTTTTTGGTGACGGGGCTCCAACCACATCGCCAAAAATCACTCGCTCGACGAGTCGCCTCTTGCGATCACCCACAGGTAGAAATGGGGTAGTGTTATTCTAAGCCGACACTAAAGTTCTTTATGTAAATCATATATTTCCTATCGTATTTCGGTCTGGGGGGGCGCGGCTAAAACTTTATTATTAAAATTAGAAAGGGCTCAGAGAGCAACCTGAAAGTAATGACAAATAAGCCTTATAGATTCCCCACCTTCCAGCTTTACCAAGAGTGTAGGGTCCTTACCGTCAGGCAACTACATCTACTTAATACCATTCTACGACACCATTCAAATACTGACTTACATCCTGAAATTCACCTCAACCAGCGAAGACGAAAACAGGCTTGTGAAACAGTTAGGCCTAGAACAGTATTTGGCTCTCGACATTTTGCCTGTAGGTGTTCTTTCATATATAATAAAACCGACTTCAAAGTGGGAAAAACAAAAACTAAAAACCAAAAATGGTTAACTTAGCTCAAAGTAATTCGAATTATGATTAACATGGAAATAAACAATCAAATTGATGAGTGAGATGCCTCTCGGATGAGGAAGCTACGGTTACTGTATTATTCTTCGTATTCCGGTATTTGTATTGGTCACTAGGATAACGTCGATTTTCGGATGGCAGGTGAGAGCAAAGGAAACACGTGCTTGTTTGCTTCACTCGTTTATTGCGACTGTCATTCTTTTTACAGAACCATAGAAATTAATCATAGACAAATACACAAGTACCCAACATTTAAAAATAAATCAAAATATCGTACCTATGTATAATTAAACTAACCATACCGCCCACCAAAACGGTCGTTTTCTCTTGAGCCATATACTTAAATTTAAACAATATAAACCAAATGTTACCAAAACCTAAAAGTACACGTTTCCTTTGTAATATCAAAACAATCTCATCAGACAACTCATAGTTCTACGTTAAACTTACAACATAACTTCACCATCTATATGTTATACATAAAAATAAAAATTTAATGTGTGCTATAACTATAACTCAAAACATAATAAGAAAGTATAAAACAAAACTTAGAATAATTCCTAAAATATGTCTTTAAGTTAGTGAGCTTCACATAAGTACTATTCATTAGAATATGTAAATGTATAAATTTAAACATCAGCAAGTGGACTGTATTATGCATAAATAAAAACTCAAATAAAGTGAAATAAATTCCATACTTTTGATAACATTTTTTTTATAAGATTAAATTTACACTGAGCACATCATCATCATCTTACATAACCACGCATTGCAAGCTTGAAAACCCAACCCGATACAATGAAGTGACCGACCCCGCCCACCATGAAGTATCAGCACGTATAAACCATGTCTAAGTATATAAATAAATATAATACACATATTTATACTTCCGAATTATTGGAAAGCAATATCAATTTTGTAAGCGGTCTTTTCTTAAGATTGCCACCCTTACATTGTACAGTTACCACCCGTACTAAGTTGTCAGTACCTGGGTGTAACGCTGCTACTCTTCCAAGCAACCACTTTGCTGGGGGTAAACCATCTTCCTTGATGATGACTACATCACCTATATTAGGAGACGAATGGATGTTTTGCCATTTGTACCTTTGTTGTAGAGTATTTAAGTACTCTAACCTCCATCTCTTCCAAAACTCCTGCAACCTCTGCTGAATAAGTTGCCACCGCGTAATATAGCTTATGTTCTTATCATCAAAACTCACATCAGGAACACCTATTATAGGTTCACCTATGAGAAAATGCCCTGGTGTGAGTGGCGTAAGTGTATGTATTGTATCATCCATTTGGCATAACGGACGCGAATTTAAACACGCTTCTATTTGACATAGGAGCGTTGTCATCTCCTCGTAGGTGAACTTAGTTTCTCCACAAATTTTAGTTAAGTGTCTCTTAACACAGCGGATGTTCGACTCCCAAGCCCCGCCAAAATTAGCTCCTCGAGCAGGGATGAAATGCCAGGTAGTTCCTTCGGTTGCCAACGCTTCCGCAATTTCCTTTAGAACGTTAGACTTACATTTATCTAAAAGGGTTCGTAATTCCTTATCAGCACCTACAAAGTTTGTTGCATTGTCACTCCATATGTGTGAACAATGTCCTCGTCTTGCTACAAATCTCCTAAAGGCAGCTATGAAAGCTTGAGAAGTTAAGTCAGTGACGGCTTCTAAATGTATAGCCTTCGTTGCAAAGCAAACGAATAGACAAATGTAACCCTTTGTCGACTTGTATCCTCGGCCTTTTGACGTACGGATAAATATTGGCCCGGCATAATCTACACCACTATGACTGAATGGGCGACTAGGATTCACCCGTGGTGCTGGCAATTGACCCATCAACTGTTGGGTGACCTGTGCCTTCTCTCTTATACAAATATTGCAGTTTCTGGCATATTTTCGTAGAGCGGATTTCAGTCGTATAACCCAATACTTGGTACGTATGAATGTCATCATTTGTATAATACCTCCATGAAGTGTTCGTATGTGTGCTTCTTTTATAATGAGACAAGTTAAGTGTTGCTTATTCGGAATTATTATGGGGTATCTTGAACTCTCTGGTATACAACTTGCTTTATCAAGACGGCCACCAACTCTTAATAATCCTTTTTTATCAATAAAAGGAGCTAAAGTAAAAAGCGTACTTCTTTTTTTAACCTTACCAAATCTTTTTAAGTCTTCTATTTCTTCTAAATAAACTAGCTCTTGATAATACTTCACACATCTGTCTAATATATCTTCCATCTCTGTTACTGATAAATAGTTTTCTAGTTTCTTATCATAACCTTTTTTATTGAATCTTTTACAATATGCTAGCACTCTTTTCATTCTAGACAACGACGAAAATCTCTCCAAAATAGGCTCTTCCTTTACATTAACAAAACAAATCTTTTTTGTTTCTTGTTCCGTATGTAGTATTTGAATTTCTCTAGTTCTATATTTCTCCTCATCATCTTTTCTGTTCCTTGTCAGCCCTAGAATTTTTAAGACATTGTTAAGTTTGATTTCTTTCTTTTCTGTAGCCTCGGAATTTGTATTTTCCTCATGCAAAAAATCCAAGACTTCTTCTGCATTACTCGACCATTTTTGCATCTCAAACCCACCTCTTTTTAATAAATTATTAATATCTTTACACTTCTTTTTTGTTTCTTGTATATCCTCTCCCCCTGTAGTTAAATCGTCCATGTAGTAAGAGTTTTTTATTATAGCTGCCACATCTGGAAAATCATGTTCTTCTTCATCGGCGAGTTGATTCAATGTTCTTACAGCTAAAAACGGGGCTGCTGCAGTTCCAAAGGTAACGGTACGTAACTGATAGCTTTCTATTTCTTTTTCAGGTTCATCCCGCCAAACTATTCTTTGAAGTTCAATATGTTTCTCTGTCATCTTTACAGCCCTGTACATTTTAACAACATCTCCTATAGCACATATTTTATGTGTTCGCCAACGAATCAAAAGTTCACGTAGATCAGGTTGTAAGGTAGGTCCCGTCATCATACACTGATTTAATGATTGTCCTCCTGAACCCTTTGCAGATGCGTCGAAGACCACTCTCACCTTTGTTGTATCTTTATCCTCTCTGATAACAGCATGGTGTGGAAGATAGATTGCATTTGGTTCATTCTCGTTTTCAGCTTTCTTCATGTGACCTAACTGTAAGTATTCATTTATTACTCTTTTGTACTCAATTTTCAGTTTTTCGTTTTTCTCAAATCTTTTCTCTAGATGCTTCAATCTTGTGACAGCTTGCTGTTTGGTTTCCCCACATAGGTTCACCGTCTCCTCTATGCTATACTTCAAAGGTAAGTGGACCATATACCTTCCTTTTTCATCTCTCGTTGTTGTTTTTGCGTATATCTCTTCACATGTTTCTTCTTCTCGTGTAAGTATCTTCTCGTTTGTGTATGTTACAGTTTCCATCTCCCAAAACCTTTTGAGAAAATTGTTATCTTCTTCATTCCTAGAAATATGTAGGCTTATAATGTTATTGGAGTTAGTATTGTGTGACCGTGTTTTCCCTGATAAAACCCACCCCAGGTGTGTATACTGTGCAATGACCTCACCAGGTCCCCTCAGTAAACCCGAGTCTATGATTCTACTAAAAATGTCGGCTCCAAGAAGGATATCAATCCGACCTGGTTTATTGAATGTAGGGTCGGCTAACTCCATTGTATCAAGTTGAGGCCAATTGAAACCTCGAACTTCTCTAACTGGTAACATACGAGTCAGTGATTTTAATACATATGCATCTAAAACAGTAGAAAAAAGTGTACTCGTATTACATCTCGATTTAATTTCTAACTGAACCATTTGTTTTATAACTAGATTGTGCATCTCACCCACTCCCGACACAGCTCCGTTGATACTCGTTTTATTCAAACCAAGAAGCTCGACGACTCGTGTAGTCACGAAGCATGCCTCGGAGCCCTGATCCAGTAGTGCCCGGAGGACGTGCGTTTGTCCTGTTCTCGAAGTCACCTCCACCAGGGCTGTTGCCAACAGTACAGTTTGACCAGGCTCGTTGTCTCTAGCTATATGCGTAGTTATCTCCTCTTTGTTGTTAATGTTGTCTCTCATCTCTCTCATGAGTCGCGTCTCATCACCTGCTTGTCGTTTGTTATCCTGATGTAATATGGTATGATGTCTTCTTTTGCATATTTTGCACGATGTATTGTTTTTACACCGGAATGCCATATGATTGGGCATCAGGCAGTTAAAACATAGTTTATTATTTTGTACGTATTTACATCTGTCGTCAGTGATTTGCTTTAGAAACTCTTTGCAGTTGAAAATATAATGTTTCTCCTTACAGAACGCGCAATGTATATCATTTTCATTGTCAGTTATGGTGTGAAAAGTTTTTGTTTTAACTTGTGGTCTATAATTTTTATTTATCGGTTCAACCATCTCTAAAGTCCGGAAACGGGTCTCAAGGAACAACTTTAATCTCGTAAACGCCGGTAAGTCATCTGTCTCATCTCCACTTATAGTATCTTCCCATTGTTTTCGAGTGTCAGGGTCAAGTTTCGATACGATAATATAACTCACGATAGCGTCCCATTGCGACACAGGTAAACCTAAATTATTTAGTGCGTTTAGGCATTCAATGGAAGTGTCTAACAGCTGACGTAAGTTATAAGATGTCTCTTGAGCCAGCGCCTTTTGTGCAAAGAACCTTTTAAACAAACAATTAGCTATGTACCTTTTATTATTATAGCGTCGTTTTAGTACTGACCAAGCTTCATAATAGTTATTTCCCGTGATCGAAAACTGACGTAACAAAACCTCTGCGTCTCCACTCAAACTACTTTTAAGATAGTGCAATTTCTGAACGTTTTCTAAGGTCTCATTGTTATGTATTAAAGCGATAAATAGATCGTGAAATGAAGCCCATTGTGTGTAGTCGCCCGAAAATACTGGTAACGAGATTCGGGGTAACTTTACAGCATAACCACCTTTTGACGAACTATTCTTAGTATCTGGGGGTACTTCCACACTGGTACTAGGGTTAGATGACGGTAGTGTATGTATAAGGTTTCTCAAAGCTGTCTTCATTTCGCCTTTATACATATAATAATATTCCTCAAACTTCTCGTAAATATTCTCTGCAAAGTACGGCAATGTTTTTTGATCATCTCTTTTAACGGAAATAACTAAATTCTCGTTATTCTTTTTAAACTGACACCAACTTGTTTCTAAAGCTTCTAATCTTGTTTCTAAGTATCCGATACCAATTCTCTCCTTCGGTGATTTCTTATAGTTTTTATACGATTTCTCCAACTTATCCATTGCATCATATAAAACTGACATTTTCTTCTCGATATCTTCCATTATTTTAAGTAAAAAACTACACTTAGCTTACAATGAAGATAATCACTATGTTATCACTAATACGTACTTAAAACAAATGTCTCAATCTTTGAAATCTTTAATTCACTCACTACTATTCATATTACACCGTAATAAAATCCAAAATTATAATTATTTAATTAATTCGCTTTTCCAATAATATCCGGCTCGAAGGACCAACTTTATGGTCACTAGGATAACGTCGATTTTCGGATGGCAGGTGAGAGCAAAGGAAACACGTGCTTGTTTGCTTCACTCGTTTATTGCGACTGTCATTCTTTTTACAGAACCATAGAAATTAATCATAGACAAATACACAAGTACCCAACATTTAAAAATAAATCAAAATATCGTACCTATGTATAATTAAACTAACCATGTATTAATATATGAATTGAAGATTTTGGCATATTACACAGTATTAAATAGGATCAACCATAAGTAACTGTACATTGTTCTTGATGATCCCTCTAAAGGCGATGGTCTACAATTCTACATCTTGACTCATAAAAGACTCAAACGTTCACGCCGAATATCCCCGAAGGGGTTGGCAGAGGTATCTTACTTCCGAACACTGACTTTGTCACCTGTTGTTCAGAGTACCTACGTATTGCTTGGACAGTGTAATCACGTGATACAGGGCAGGCCTATCGCCGTTTTGAGCAAATACACTGTCACATGTCTATGTACAACTAAGCCACGATTTTTTCCCTCATCGCTAACAACCATGATAAATCAAAAACACATATGCCTTTAGAATAGAGAAATTAATGTAGGCCCGACCCGGGATTTGAACCATAGTAGTCTGCACGACAACGGGTGTTGTACCAACGAGCTATCACGGTTATCATCATGAAACTTGCTTTAAGACGTATTAAGAATTCATAACATAGAGGGCAAAGTTCTCTTAAATATAAATGTATAATGTCTAACTACGAGGTAGGTACTGTAAAACGTTGAGAGGTTTGCTGTGTAGTGTCGGCTTAGAATAGCACTACCCCATTTCTTCCGGTGGGTGTACGTTAGAGGCGACTAACGGTATTGGGGCTATTAAGGGATTTTTGGGCGATGCGGTTGGAGAACCATCACCAACAACTTTTTTTTACCATTTTTTCCCCACTTAACTTTCCAAAAGTGGCTGAAGAATTTCTAATTCCTTAGCTCTGGCTACCCCTTCTAGGGATTTATAGCCGTGAGTATACTTATGTTTGTATGTATGTTTCCTTGAAGGTCCTTCTTCGTCATCATCAGACTCTTAGTGACAGTCACAACCCACCAAAGTGTAATATGCACATCAATATTTATAAATTAATTAAGCTCAAACATCAACAAGTCAACGTTGTGAGTTTCGACAGTTCCCCTCGATTTCCTGGGATGCCATCATCAGATCCTGGACTCATGGTACTTTCTCGGTAACAATAACATAACAAAAGAATTGTATAGTGAACCTGCACTTCTATTCATAAAAGCTACGAAGAGCAGTATATATTAAAAATTACAAATTCTAGAATACAACAAGTACGAAGTTAACAATATGATTACCAACTATTTAATTACTCTCAATTACGAGGAAACTGAGCAAATTATTACTAGATGAGTTAATTTCATAATCGATCATAATCATATTACATTAATTTAATTGCAAACCCTTTATTACACACTAATACTCATTGACTCAGACACACTCAACAATCATACACACACACACACATACATACACAACACACCTACTTTTCAACTGTGAATAGTTAAGTTAGTTTTGATGCCTTCAATATATATTCAATGATTTACTATATTCATACGAGGGGCATGCCAAAAGAAACTAGATACTAAAAAATTCTAAAATTTATTCTTTATTACAAGTATGGATATTTTCAAAGTATTCACCCTGAGCACGTATACACTTTTCCATACATCTGAACCAATTGGAAAATACCTGTGACCACTCTTCTTTAGATACCTCAGAAATCTCGAAATTATAGGCAACCAGCGCATCTTCTTTGCTTTCAAGCCACTTCCCCTTTAGTTTTTCTTTGATTTTTGGAAACAAGTAAAAATCACAAGGCGCTAGGTCAGGGGTCAGGGGAATATGGCGGGTGAGGGTGAATTGACACATTTATCGAGTTGAAAAAGTCTAGTGTTCTGGCAGACGTGTGCGGCGCCGCATTGTCGTGGTGCCAGAGGAGGTGCCGGATTCCTGATTTCGGTCGCTTGTCACACCAAGCTGATATTACTGTGGGAGCACAAACTGTCACATACCATTCGGAGTTTACCGTTCTTTCATTCTCTAGCACAATAGTAGCAATATGACCCGTGTTGCAGAAAAACGAGGCGACCATTTGTTTCTGCGTGCTTCGTGCACGGCGACATTTCGTTGGAGTTGGCTCGTCTTCAAAGCACCATACAGTCGACTGTCGCTTTGATTCGGGATCATAGTTATATAGCCATGTTTCGTCAACAGTCAGTATGTCACATACGTTTTTTTTTCTCGCCTCCGTTGAATTTATCTATCACTAGCTGACCCGACAGACTTCGTACTGTCAAATTTGCTTATGACAAAGCTTAAGGCGTTTTTTTGATTAATATAATAACATAACATAACATAAACGTTCACGCCGAATATCCCCGAACGGGTTGGCAGAGGTACTAATACTTCTGAACATCACGTGACTTTGTCACCTGGTGTTCAGAGTACCCACGTTTTGCATGGACAGTGTACTCACGTGATAGGGGGCAGGCCTATCGCCGTTTTGTACGAATACTCTGTCACATGACTAAGTACAACTCAGCCATGTGGGTTTCCTCACGATGTTTTCCCTCACCGTTAACAACCATGATAAATTAACTACACATATGTCTTTAGAAAAGACAAATTGGTGTAGGCCCGACCCGGGATTTGAACACTAGTCGTTTGCACGATAACCGAGTGTTCTACCCACTGGGCTATCACTAAACTACTGGCTAATATAATAAAACCTCAAAAATTGTAGCCTATGTGTTATTCTGATGTATAAGCTATAGCCTATGTGTTATTCTGATGTATAAGCTATATTGTGGTAAAGTTTCATCTAATTCAGTAGTTTTTACGTGAAAGAGTAACAAACATCCATACATCCATACATCCATACTTACAAACTTTCGCCTTTATCGCTTCATCTTCGAGACATCCCCGTCCTCTTTTAAATTCAGCAAACCAATTGAATATTGTTGCTCGGGAACAAGCAGACTCACCAAAAGTAGAAGCCAAAAGTTCAAAACATTCTTGAGGCTTTAAACCTTTTTTAAAGTCATAATAAATCATAGCGCGAAAATCACGTCGACTGAGCTCCATTGTTGCAAGTGAATTCCCGCCAGATTCTCGGGAAAATGAACTCATTTAAATAAAAAATAAATAAAAGAAGTATGTTCTATATTCAAATATGTCAATAAAAAACCAGCCTATAATATGGTGTATAGCTTGCCAGTGTCAATTAAATGAGAAAAGAGTATCTAACTTCTATTGGCCCCATGCCCCATGCCCCTCGTAATTATCTCCCATAATACAGTTAAATCTAGTTTGGGAATCACGACAAAATGTGTGTAAAAAGTCGCCAAATTCCAAAACTAAATTGTGTTATATATGATTTATATATATGTCACATGTATGAACTTAAGGCAAATAAATATTTTTTAATTTTAAAAATAATTTTTAACAAAAAGAAAACCGACTTTATAGTTGGAAAAACAACCGAAAATAACAATCTAGTACTAAAAAGTACGAAATAAGTTTTTTAATTGAATATGAGTACTGTGATTACTGGAGAATGGCGAAGTAAACGGCGAACAAACATAAAAAAAATAAAAAAAACCTCGGGTATACGCCCCGACGCTCTGCCAACTGAGCAGAGCGTCGGGGCGTATACCCGAGGTCGCGGGTTCGAATCCCGCCTATATCGAAATTTTTCTTTCCTTTATTTATTCTTTATTTATTAGTAATAATCCCCACATGAGGTTTTCATGAACAAAAAGATTTAAAATATATACGGTCGAATTGAGAACACTCCTTTTTATGAAGTCGGTTAAAAATAAAAAGTAATTATACTACTACTGTGATAGTAGCTGAGACCGACGTGTACGACTTAGATTATCTACCCACTTCGACATTTTTTATTATTATGTCTGGGCCACCTACAATAAATCCTAATATCCATAAGTAACTCGTAGTTCCTTAGATAGAAATATGCGATACTGATTTTGTCAATTGTAGAAGTTGATATTTTGAATTAAATCCCGCTAGATAGCGATTTTCCTCCACTGTGCGACGGCTTAACTAATAGCTGATATAAATTAGCTAAGGATATAACTGTTAATTTAAATTTATAATTGTTTTATTCCAACGCATATGCAACCTATACGTCGTGTTTCTAGTAGATGTAGTATCGTATCTGTTTACTTGATACCATGCACAATCTCACACACACAAGTGAGCTGAAATTAACAGTCAACCGGCTGTCAGGTGACACTTGTGAAGATGTCGAGGGCCAGGTGCTCATGGAGTTATAGTCACTCTGTGATAATTTTATTATATAACATACCGATTGTTTCTGCAACTGTACAAAGTACTAATCGCTAACTTCTTACTAACACACTAAATTAAATTTGTGAAGTGCCAGCTTAGAATTTCAATACCCCTTTCTACCCACGGGTGTCGTAAAAGGGTACTTAGGGTATGGGACTATTTGGGTTAGGTAAGAGGAAAACTTACGCCGTATGTCCATCACAACGTTTTAAAAAAAGACAACAAAACAACCTTTACAATCAAGAAAACTCAAAGCTGTCAATTTATTCACTACGAAAATATATATGTTAACAAAAAGTCAAAGATTGGCTTTTGAAAAAAGATTATGCCCAAACCGAGACGTTATTGGTTGTTTTAATATAAAATTTAAAGATAAAATTTAATTTGTACATACTAAAAATCAGTGCCTCCAGTAAAAAAGGGATTAACTCGAGTTAATCCCTTTTGTTTTTATTAAACCATCGTGATCAGCGTACCGAGTTACATAACATATCAAAAGGACATAACTCTATCTGACCTCCTTCATGGATTTTAAAAACCATCTAAAGGCATAGTTGGAGCTATTATTGGGTTAAGAGTATTTATGTTCAGCAATTTTTCTGATTGAAATGGGGTAAGTGGAGCTACATTGTTGCATTCACATGTCATTGAGGATTTATTATACTTAAACACGAATCAAATGGTACAACTAGTATTGTTCCTAAATACTTCATATCATTTTGGGATTAACATTGGTTACATCTTTATTAACTTAACAAAATAATGACATAACATCATTTAGTTCCTTTCATTCAGTTACAGTTGAACGTTAACAAGGGATTAAGTCGTCTCACGCCCTTGCATTGATAACTTTACCCAGGGATACCCGCGCTTATACCGAATAGATATTGCTTGACTAGGTGAATCATAGATCTTATTCGTTTAGCTCCACAGCATTTTTGTAACGCCAGAGGAACCAAAAATAAGAAAAACTGGTGCGACCAGGCAAG
The DNA here is from genome assembly GCA_963576735.1 of Bedellia somnulentella. Classification (NCBI taxonomy): domain Eukaryota; kingdom Metazoa; phylum Arthropoda; class Insecta; order Lepidoptera; family Bedelliidae; genus Bedellia; species Bedellia somnulentella. The sequence continues at coordinate 1,326,800 of OY755185.1, read as the reverse complement.
AAAGTTGCTCTTTCACTTATCATATTCATTGAGGTAAACGTTAACATGAAAATGTATGTAAAAACGGTTTTTTTGTGATATACGGTGAAACTTTTAAATTTGTTTCTCTACAAGCTCCGAAAAAAAGGATTCAGTACAAGGGGGTATCACTGTTAAAAACAAATGGACGGACAAAGATTTAGAAAAAGTTCTTGAGCGTATTTTGACATTTCCACAGTATGAAAGTCACTATGCTCGTAATACGAGGGGCATGCCAAAAGAAACTAGATACTCAAAAAATATAAAATTTATTCTTTATTACAAGTATTGATCTTCTTAAAGTATTCACCCTGAGCACGTATACACTTTTCCATACGTCTGAACCAATTGGAAAATGCCTGTGACCACTCTTCTTAAGATATCTCAGAAATCTCGAAATTATAGGCAACCAGCGCATCTTCTTTGCTTTCAAACCTCTTCCCCTTTAGTTTTTCTTTGATTTTTGGAAACAAGTAAAAATCACAAGGCCCTAGGTCAGGGGAATATGGCGGGTGAGGGAGAAATGACACATTTTTCGAGTTGAAAAAGTCTAGTGTTCTGGCAGACGTGTGCGGCGCCGCATTGTCGTGGTGCCAGAGAAGGTGCCGGATTCCTGACTTCAGTCGCTTGTCACACCAAGCTGATATTACTTTTGGAGCACAAACTGTCACATACCATTTGGAGTTGACCGTTCTTTCATTCTCTAGCACAACAGTAGCAATATGACCCGTTTTGCAGAAAAACGAGGCGACCATTTGTTTCTGTGTGCTTCATGCACGGCGACATTCCGTTGGAGTTGGCTCGTCTTCAAAGTACCATACAGTCGATTTGATTCGGGATCATTGTTATATAGCCATGTTTCGTCACTAGTCAGTATATCATATACGTTTTTTTTCTCGCCTCCGTTGAATTTATCTATCATGAATAGGCACCAATCCACCTTTCTGCTCATTGGTAAGTTTGTGCGACACCCATCTCGAACCACGTTTACGGAGAGAAAGGTGGTCGTGAATTATGGTTTGCATTGCTGCTGATTCAATTCCTAGTTCTCGCCCTAGCTCTACATATGTAATTCGTCGGTTTTCGCGAATAAGTTTTTCGACTGCACGAACGTTTTCTTGCATGACCGCGGTTGGCGGCCGTCCTGTCTTCGCTTCATCTTCGAAACATCCCCGTCCTCTTTTAAATCATTCTTGAGGCTTTAAACCTTTTTTAAAGTCATAATAAATCATAGCGCAAAAATCACGTCAACTGAGCTCCATTGTTGCAAGTGAATTCCCATCCGATTTCCGATTCTCGGAAAAATGATGCTCATTCAATTAAAAAATAAATAAAAGAAGTGTGTTCTATATTTAAATCTATACATATAATAAATCTGTAGAAAAGTCATTTTTGTACATTGAAGAAACTGAAAAAAAAAATTGCCAGCGTGTGAACAGATAAGTAACAGAACCCATTTCCATCATTTTTTCAATTTTTTACTGTTTGTCTGTTTGTCTGTTTATATGTTTGTTTGTGCGCACATCACGTAAAATCTACGAATTCAATGCTGAAAATGTTTATATACAAAAATTATACGTAACTTGAGGTATAACTTAGTTTTTGTTTCATCGAAATCGGTTCACTCTATCAAAAGAAATGATTAATTTTGTGAGTTCAAGAAGAAAAATATTACGTTACGCAATTCAGTATAGTACTTGCAACGACATCTTAAGTCTAAATATAGAACTAATGTTGATAGTTGGAATCCAAAGTCCGATAGAAGGCGTTGTGCAAATGACGTCATTTTCTGAATCGCGGTGTTAAGATTTCAGTGCGCAGTCTTTTGTTTACCAGCCAACCACTAAACGTCATTAGTGATGCATTAACTAATTTTGAGTTCGATTATGCTAATACAAATGCACAGGGGCCCAATTATACACGACCATCTTTTCTGTATGTCGGTCTTAAGTGTATCAAAACTGTGGTTTTGGCATTCTCGACGCAAATTTATTTTTGCAGAAAATGACTATGAATTTTTTTTTCAATGTATTTACACATATTTTATTGTATTCCTTTTACATTTTGTTGAAAATTTATCAATAAAATATGAGTTTTTAAGACATTTTTTTTTTGATAAAAATATATTATTCAAAGTTCAAAAAATAATCGTTTTAAGTACACAAGATACATACACACATACATATACTCACGGCTATAAATCCCGTAACGGGTAGCCAGAGCTTTGGAAGTTGATTGGGGAGAAGATGGTTTAAATAAATGTTTTTGGTGACGGGTCTCCAACCACATCGCCTAAAATCACTTAAAAAGGCCCTGTACCCTTAGTCGCCTCTTACGATCACCCACGGGTAGGAATGGGGTAGTGTTATTCTAAACCGACACTACACAGCACGGCATTTTATAAGTTATCCGATTGAAAGTATATAATCCTATTAATATTATAAATGTGAAAGTTTAGATGTTTGGATGTTTGTGTGTTTGAGGCAAAAAGGCTCCCAGGTACATAATGTATATAAATGGAATTTGAATGCAATTATAACATTTAATATATTTTATCCCTGATTAATGGACCAATAAAATATTCACGCCTGATGGAACTAAAAGTAACAGGAAAACGCCTTAAGCTTTGTCATAAGCAAATTTGACAGTACGAAGTCTGTCGGGTCAGCTAGTATGTCAATAAAAAACCAGCCTATGAGATGGTGTATAGCTTGCCAGTGTCAATTAAATGAGGAAAGAGTATCTAACTTCTTTTGGCATGCCCCTCGTAAAACACAAAAAAACAAATTTTGTTAACTACTTTGAACATGCATACAATTTATTCTTTGTATTACAAAGACCGACCAAAGGAGGTACAAGTTTGTAAGACTTTATACTCAAAAATATTTCACATCGTAAATCTATCATTTAAGCCCCCGATGGTGGATACATGTTGAAAGTGTGTCATGCTACAGGCAAATATTCAGTGCACTACTTCAGCAGAAGAAAAACCAGAACTAGTAAACCAGCTCAATGAACCTCAAGCTAATGCTGCTTACCAGCAGAAAAGTAATGATAAAATATTGACATTGGATTGGAGGATGACTATTGTGGTGTTCATTTTTGATATTTATCAATGTCTTCCCACTCCCATGCTGTCGTCAGGTATGGCATATTACAAAAGAACTCAAACGTTCACGCCGAATATCCCCGAAGGGGTAGGCAGAGGTACTAATACTTCAATACACTGTCACATGACTCAGTACAACTCAGCCATGTGGGTTTCCTCACGATTCTTTCGCTCACTGTTAACAACCATGCTAAATTAACCATACATGTGTCCTTAATATTAATGTCCTTAATATGGCCAGCGTGGTAGACTATGGCCAAATCGCCCTTTATATGGTAGGCTCGAGCTCCTTGGTGGGGACGTATATGGGCTGTAAGGATGTCCTTAAAAAGACAAATTGGTGTAGGACCTACTAGGGATTAGAACACTAGTCGTATGCACGATAAGCGGTTTTCAACCCACTGAGGTATCACGTCGTCAAGCCGTTTACCAAAGACGCACCTATAATTTAACCTGTAGTGTAGTGTGTGTGCATCTTGTCCCCCTCTTGCCATTATATAATGTAAGTTAGTCTTAAGTCTTTAGTAGTAATAAACGTATATCCAATAAAGCAACACGTCGTTTAATTACATACATTGCATGGCGACCCTGCCAGTGCGGCCTAGCGGCTGCGCTGCACACGGGAACATGAATTTATATTCTAAGTAAAGTGCAAAGTGGTGAAATATAAGTGTTATACAATACAAACAATGAAATTAAATTTTACAAGATTGGCAAAAGAATAATTCGAATTGTATCACTTAAATTTGAAGAATGTTTCAAATAGTCAAACCTGATGAACCAATACTTTAACCTAAACGGATATACCCAGGACCGAAATATGGGACCAGCTTGCTTTCTATTGAGTGGTCTGAGGACGTGGATATCACCTTGAAAATGTTATGTGCAAAAATTTAATCATGTTGAGTGACTGGAAATGACAATCAGTGGTACGGTGCGTAATTATAATAATATTTGTGTATTTAAAAATCATTAGCAAGTTTGAAATGACAACAATGAAACGTTAAATTTAGTGCTCCTGATTTTAATGGATTTAGGTTAATAATATTTTGTAGTAAAGATATTTAAATATATATTAATGTAGAGAGATACCGATTTAATTAAAATTTATGTCAACATTTAATTAGTATACTTATGTTTTAGCGCTAATATTAGAAGGATTAATCATTACGCGATATACTTTATGATTATGACACATAATGTGGACTATGTAGTTACTGAATAAATAAACCAATTATGTCTGGTATTACATGAACGATTCTCTTTTAAAATGATTTTCATTCAATATGTTATGAGATCGTCTTGGCTATAACTTATTTTTAAAAAAAAAAACATAAATATTTAAACATTAAGTTTATATAAAGCATAATGAGAACAAGTTGATTTCGGATGGTAAAAAATGAAAAGAAATATGAGAGTAAAGACGAATGAATTAATTAGTTTATAAATGAATTTAAGCAAAACTTTCATAAAATGATGAGTAAGAATATTGAGTCAAAATGCTGGTTGTTGCTAGGCTGATATTTGCGTATGTTTTGGTACGGCGATGGAAGTGATAGCGTTGCATACATATATGGCATGAAGTATTCTATGAAGTGATCGCTGTGTATGGTATGATTAAGTTGGTTAGGTGATGTAATTGTTATGATTTAAAAAGGTAATGGAATGCAGTCAAAGTAAGTATGAAAGGTTTGAATGTTTGTGAAATGTAGTTTGTAGAAAGGTAGTTTCAATTGATAAGTTTTTGATGTTCATTTGACTTGATCACTCAAATGTAATTTCGATTATTTACCAATTGATAACTAAAAATGGATTGTAAGAATAACGGAAGATTTTGAATGCAGTATTAAAGTCATACAAGGTACACCAAGGTACAAAGCAGATCTCTGAATCCTTTTTATCTGATCATGACGCGGTTGAATACCCTTCGTGAAGAAAATTGGACACCTAAAGAATGTTAAAATAGAGAAACTGTTTATAAGTATATAAATAAATGCGCATGTGATGTTTAATATTATTTGTACCTTGAAATGAAATAAAATGAATGAATATTATATTATGTATAAGGGTGGCCGATCCATTGAAGTAATTTGTGTACCTTAATAAACGAAATATAAATAAAAAAAATGACTTGAGATGGAAGCATGGTTGTCTACAGCTATTTTAAATATATGATAAAAGAGAATACTATAAAATATGAACGAAATATAATAAAGTTAATGACTATTGTGAAGGAGAAATGTATAAAAAAAAGATATGTGGTTAAAGTACTATGAAATGTCTTTAAAAAAAATACTTGATTGTGTGATTACGCAGCAAATCGTTTGGCCTACGATATGTTCGATAAACCCGGATTTTACTAATAGATTTAATTGAATATTATAGTTAAGTTTTACTAAATAGATAAACAAGTTCTGAAAAAGGTTAAATTTAATTTTAATTTTATTTGATATTCCACTCTAATGGATATTGTAGTACTTTAGAATAGAATAGAATAGAATAGAAAACTCTTTATTGTACATCAAATATGGAAAAACAATTACAAATACACAGAATGAATTAACAAAAGTACAATTGGCGGTCTTATCACTAAAAGCGATCTCTTCCAGACAACCTTTGAATGGAGAGGTCAATAAATTAGAGTCATGTGAGATAGATGTACAACAACATGGTGAAACTGATGACTATGCGTTAATCTGCTTAAACAATACAACAATCCAGTCATACTTAAATCTAGTTATAAAATAATAAACTATTAACAAACATATAAATACTATGATACAATAAATTAAAACTACATACAAATATTATGATACATATTTTTATTTATATACTTAATATATATAATTTAATTTGCAACAGTATTATAGCGTTTCAGTGAGGTAGTGCTTTTTTACCATATCCTTAAAAATAGATTGGGATTTAGCCTGACGAATCTCTACCGGAAGTGCGTTCCACAATTGAACAGCCTGCACAGTGAAGGAGGAGCCATAGTAATTGGTTGAATGGGAGGGAATGCTTAATAGAAGATTATGTTCAGAACGTAGATTAAGATCGTGGGAAGAGGAGAGAAATTGAAAACGTTCTTTTAGATAGAAAGGGGTGGCAGGATTGAATAAAATAGAATGAAGGAGAGAAAGTGTATGTGCATTCCGGCGGAGACGAATAGGAAGCCATTTCAGTTGAGTGCGATATACAGATACATGATCATATTTCCTCAATCCAAAAATAAACCTAATGCAAAAGTTTTGGAGGCGCTCAAGTTTATTAAGTTGCTCTTCAGTTATATCAAGGTAGCAAGTATCAGCATAGTCAAGAAGGGGCAAGAGAAGTGATTGAGCTAACGCAGTTTTAGTAGCAGTAGGAAGAAAATTACGCAACCTTCTGAGGGATCCCGCTGAAGCGAACATCTTTCGGCTAACCATTTCTAATTGTGGCACCCAAGATAAGGTGCTGTCTATCATTATCCCTAGGTTTTTAACTGTAGGGCTAAAAGGAATTGATGTTCCGTCAAATAATATAGGCGGTAGTGACTTATAGTCGATCCTAGAAATAATTCGAGAACTACCGACTATAATTATCTGTGTCTTATTTGGATTCACTTTTAGTCCATATGCTTCACTCCATTTCAAAATCCGCTCCAAATCAACATTAATCAAGTTTATGGACATATTTAATTGGTCAAAATTAGCCTGTGTGTAAATCTGAAGATCATCTGCATAAAGGTGGTAGGAAGAAGTTAGTTGAAGAGAAATACTATTAATAAATATAGCAAATAAAAGAGGAGACAACACACCACCTTGTGGAACACCGGCAGTTAACTCGCACCAGGGAGAGTAAGACTCCTCGATGCGAATACGCTGCCGTCGTCCTAGTAGATAACTACGAAACCAGTCAATCACCGTTGGAGATATGTTAAGAGAACGAAGTAAAGCTAATAATATTTCGAAGTCAACTGTGTTGAAGGCACTACTGAAATCTAGCAATGCCAGGATAGTCAGCAGACCCTTATCCATCCCCAAACGAATGTCGTCAGTAATTTTGACAAGAGCCGTGACAGTACTGTGAGAAGGACGGAAACCAGATTGAAAAGGATTAAGGAGATCATTTTTAGTGAGAAAGTCACTGAGTTGTCTATTAACCAATCGTTCAAGAACTTTAGAAAGGAAAGGGAGGATAGATATAAGACGATATTCAGAAAAGGACTTAGGATTGACTTTTTTAGGAATAGGGGTAACTTGGGCTTCTTTCCATATTGTTGGAAATGATCCTGAGGATATGGAATTGTTAAAGATTTTGGTGATAACGGGAACAATTATGTCAAGGATAGGCAATATCATTTTACGGCTAATACAATCACCGCCTGCTGCGTTTGATGTAATAGATATAATGTTCTTATTAACATCACAATCGGAGAATTGACACATATTAAAGGGTGGATGATCCGGAGTTGGAAGTGCAGAAAGATAATTTAATGTTTCAGCCTTTTGAAAACCTCCAAAGGCAGAAGATGAGGAAAAATGATTGTTAAGTAACTTGAGGTCAATGTCTTTTGGGATTGAATCTTGACGAGATTTTCCAACTCCTAAGGATTTAAGAAACTTCCAGATTTTAGCTGGATCGCCATTTTCAACGGATTCATGAATGTGGTGTCGTTGTGCATCCCTACACACCCTATTGCAATGATTTCGAATTAAAACATACTTTTCTTTATTTACATCAGTTGGTCGAGATTTAAATTTAGACTTGGCACGTGCTTTTTTAGTCAAAAGATTTTTAATATCAGTACTGAGCCATGGTGCCGGTAAATGTTTCATTTTCACCGCTTTTATTGGTGCATGAACGTCATAAAGTGCTGTTAGTAGAGTATTAAAAATGTTTACTTGTTCATCGACAGTATCCGCTGTAGTACATGACGTCCAGTCAATGTTCGAGGCATCATGTCGCAGCCTATCCAGATCTATACTACCAAAGCTGCGTTGCAGAAGAATTTTTGACTTATTTTTAGGAGGGCGAAGTTTATAGGACAAGTACAGAAGATCGTGATGAGAAAAAGCATCAGCCGGAGTTTGTCCATGAAGAGCAACATGATTGGGAGAAGAGACAGCTATAAGGTCTAAAAGAGACGGCGTACAATTTGGTAAGTTATGAGTGGCATCAAGAGGTAGAATATGAAAATTACTACTTTGGAAAATTGAAACTAGGGATTTAGAGCGGAAATCTCCTTTTTTAAGACAAGTGTTAAAATCACCCATAATAATGGAGTGGTCGTACGAGGGAGTAAGGTCTTCCAAGAGCTTCTCAAACGAAGGAAAATAATTTAAAAGTAGGGATGGACTATAGTAAACACCAAGTAAAACTTTATTGTGACCTAAAGCGAGTTCTATAAATAAATGTTCACCTGCATTGGAGGGAGGAGGTTGCGATGAAGTGCTAATAATGGAATAAGGAATATGGTCTCGGAGATAAATAGCAACACCACCACCACGACCGTTTACACGATCGTTTCTGATAAGTTGAAATCCTGGTAGAGTGTAGGAGGCAGAAGGAAGACAAGGTTTTAGCCAAGATTCAGAAACAAGAATAGCATGAATACTTTTACTGTCAAAAGAAGACAACATATCTGTAAAGTGAGCTGGTATGCTTTGAGCGTTAATATGAATGATATTTAAATTACTCTGAAGTGCAGAAAAGTGAGCATCCAACGTTTCGGCTAACGAAGGCATACTATAAAAACTACCACTAGTGTCTAAATCGTCGGACGAAGAAAACGATTGGTAATCGTCACTCAAGTCATTATCACAGAGGTTTTGTTGCATTATAAGTTTCTAATATAATAAATAAATATGTCTAAACTAATATATACCGTTATAAAATACCCTAAACTATAATTATCAAACTTAGTATTAAAACAATAATACATACAGTGAACCATCACCTGCCAGCAGGGTGGATGGATTAAACAAACAATATTTATATGCGAACTGACACGTAAACAGAACGCATTGTGGCTGCACAAACAAATTAAAAAAGAAAGGTATCTAAACAACAAATAAAAATATTATGGCTTTAAGGAATTTAAATTGCCGAAAACGTAAAGTGCATAGAGAAGACGCTCATTATTGAATTCAGTCTGTGTCTGCCAGACAAGTAAATGAAAAACAAACAAATTGGAATAAACAGAAGACACTGGCGAAAATAATGTGACTACTAGGTAGACGCCATTAACCAAAAATGAAAGATTACATTATTATCACAACAAACAAACAAAACACAACAAGCAAAACTGAAAGTTTACACAAATATACTTTAATAAAACAATGTAAGGATAAATAGAACGGTTTCAAAAAGAAAATGTAATGTACTATGAGCGGCTCATATTTAACCTTTACACGTAAATTTTATCAGTTCTATAATTGGCAATGTATGAAGAACTAGTTTAGAAACCTACACTATCATTTTCGTCCGGTACGCACGGGCCTGGTTGTTGCCGGCTTCTGAGTTTTCTTCTGCTTAGTAGGAGCCCCGGTAGCAGCCGCAGCGGAAGCAGCTGGTGCTGAACTGCTCGGAATCCTATTCAGTTCAGCAATCGTCGTGAGGCGATGACGCGACCCATCCGGAGCTATGATATGAATGAATCCTTCGCGCGTCCAGCACTGCGCCACTCCAAACTTCTGCCGTGCTGCAATAAAGGCATCATGCCGCCTTTTCGTCAAAAACTCTGACAATGTTGTACCAGTGCCTTTGAGACGAGTCTTGGATGACCATACCTGGTCCCGAACATCTAAGTTCTTAAACTTCACAAGTATTGGTCTAATTCGATCACCTGCAGACCGTCCCATTCGATGACAGCGACTGATATCACCCGGAGCAAAGTTTGAAACACCAAGTTTCTCCACAACCAGCTTGGTAGCGACTGTGGCAGTATCCTCGTCCTTGCTCTCTGCCAAACCATGTATCAGAAGCATTTTGCGTCGACTTCGCATTTCAAGTTGATCAGTTTGACTTGATATAATGGTAACCTGCTTTTGCAAATTAGTCAATACTTGACTAATGAACGAGCGAAATGCAGCAAATTCTGCGGAGAGATCAGTTGAAGTTTGTGTAGGTGAGCCGGACTGCTGCATCTTAACTTCAAAGGCATCCATTCGCTTATTGAACGAGTTTGTCAAGTCATCCAGTGATTCTTGATATTTATTAGCCTCCATTGTTAAATCAAGAAAAGTGAAGTGCGGTTAGAAAATTGTGATTTCACTCAAAACTGTTGCCACTCAGGAAATAATAAATGCTAGCATGTGGTAGTTCACTGTGATAGATTATAACATTAAATTACTGTATTGTAACAACTATTTTAAATAAATTTTATTACTTAAATTAAGAGCACACTGTTTAGTTATTAACATCTACCCACTAAATAAAAGTTTAGTAATAATTTCTTTAAAAAAATATGTTAATAATAAATATTTTTTTATTTGCAAAGGGGGAAGGTGTAGTGTAGTGTGTGTGCATCTTGTCCCCCTCTTGCCATTATATAATGTAAGTTAGTCTTAAGTCTTTAGTAGTAATAAACATATATCCAATAAAGCAACACGTCGTTTAATTACATACACTGCAAACCATTCAAGACTGTAAAACAAAACAAGTTACTGGCTTCATGTGGCACGAAGCATCAGGTAAACGCGGTGGAAATCAAATCGCTTCCTGCCTCTATGACTACATCAAAACTCTACATGTGCATGTCACAAAAATCATATTATACTCTGACACAAGTAGGGTTCAAAATGAGAACTCATCTGTCACTGCCATGTTCTTGGCGCTAATGAAATGATGTCCTCACTTGGAATACATCATCATCAGCCAATAGACGTACACTGCTGGACATAGGCCTCGCCCAAAGATCTCTACAACGACCGGTCCTGTGCTGCCCTCATCCATCGGCTTCCCGCGACTTTGACCAAGCCGTCGGTCCACCTTGTGGAGGCCTACCTACACTGCATCGTCCGGTACGTGGCCGCCACTCCAGAAACTTCGAGCCCCAACGACTGTCGGTTCTGCGTGCTATTACTACTGCCCATTGCCACTTAAGTTTTGCAACTCTTCGGGCTATGTGATAGCGCATAGAAGATATGGCGCAGCTTCCCGAACGCTACCCTTTCGAGCTGGATTTGACGGTTGACCTCATTCTCGAAGTTGGCTCTAACTAACCAAATGGATTGTCCCAGGTCGACAAGACGACAAAAATGGGTATAACATGGCTATTCGACATGACATTCGTCTTGTCCATGTTAATTTTAAGACCAACTCTTTTAGATAATCTATTGAGTTCATTCAGCATTTTACTTAAATCTTCGATCTGAATCTGATCATCGAATCAAAGTTTATTTCATAGTCCACAAGACCTAGGCACAGTGGCAGATAAAACTCCTCGGTTTCCTGTATAATCTGGTGCAGGGTGCGAATGTGGGCTATGGTGCCAAAGGCTTTTCAAAAACCGGCATGTTTGGGAGGCTGGCAGCCGTCAAATTTATGAGACACACGATTCGTGTCGTGATGACTCTGGAAAACATGTACTTACTGGCTGGACGTTTGGTGGTTTAGGTCACACGAAATGACGAATTTGTGGTGAAATACAAAACAACCTGAACTATGGTAATGACTTTAAAAAATCTCATTTCAATGGACTACTGGGTAAACGAAACTCCCCAACAGCAATGTAATTACTCTAGGAATAAATCCTTCCATGTGTGAAGATTACTTGCAAAAGTTTTCTTTTTTTATTACGTAGTAGTATTAGAGTACATTAGTTATTTATTTAATTATAACTCATGCAATTGGGTTTTGGTTTTTAGTTTCAATTTACCAGGCAGATTAGTAATATGCGTGAATGTAATAAAATAAATTTCATAGATATTTAGACATGAGTTAGCTCTTTGGTGCAACAGAAACTCATAAGGCCTGAAAAAACTTAAAGAAATAAATAAACAATATTATGCCCTTGTAGACCATACATAAATGTAGTATAATAGCATTTATTTCTTTAGGAAGAAAAAAATATATATTTTAACTGCAGCTATGCCATAATTATGTGGTTAATAAGGGAATAGTTCAAGAAAAATATAAAAATATATATGATTTATGCATGATACATAAACATAGTATATATCATTTGATAGGTATTAAATGGATCTAAAATACTGCATTAACATTTACCTGAAATGAATGTAAGTTATGTTTAAAAAAATAAAAGTTTAGTTTTTTCGCTCTCCTGAAAAGTGCCGATTTTCAACTAATTCCTTTTTTACTGGAGGCACTGAAATATTCTCATATCTCATTATATATTTATGTATGTAAGTATATATTTCATTTTATATATATATGTAATATATTTTAATACTATATATATGCAAATTCAGCTGATGCTTATGCTTATTATACCCTACTTTTTTATGTGTTTTTTCAATATGTTATACTATATGTTAGTTAGTTCGCCGTGTAGTGTCGGCTTAGAATAGCACTACCCCGTTTCTACCGATGGGTGTACGTAAGAGGCGACTAACGATATTAGGGCTTTTAAGGGATTTTTGGGCGATGCGGTTGGAGACCCATAACCAACAACCTTTACTTTACCATCTTTTCCCCACTCAATTTTCCAAAAGTGGCTGAGGAATTTCCAATTCCTTAGCTCTGGTTACCCGTTCTAGGGATTTATAGCCGTGAGTATATGTTATGTTATATGTTAGTAAAATGAAATGTCATCTTGTATAGAAGGGGGAGGGGCTGGTGATCTGTCATACAGGGAAACCTAGTATAGACACCAGCTCTCGCCACAAAGACTTATACTGTAAACTAATCATATTTTTGTGACTTTTTGCTTTGTGTTCAGAGAAAATAAATACATTTTATTATTATTTTGGGCATGATTTTTAGTTCCTCGCGTCTCCCAAGGCCGAAAAAGAAAATATAAATTTTAAATGGGAGAGGCGGTACTCCCCGACAAAAGAACAGTCGGTCGGGGTCAGGGACTCAGGTTCAAGAACCGACGAACAATCCGAGCCGTATCAAGCAGCACCGCCTTCTGCATTTGTGCTGGAACCGACACGCCACAGAAATCCAACCGCCTCAAGTTGGTTGCGAGGCTGGTTGGAATTAACCCATTCGCGGACAAAACAATTGGGATTATTTCAGTCGAAGTCACACCCCACATGTCGGTGATCTCGTGAGCCAGATCGAGATACTTCCGACGCATCTCGGTTTCAGCTTTCACGAGACCCTCGTCATGAGGGATAGTAACATCCACTAGAAATACCCTCGACTTCGACCGATCCCATACCACGATGTCAGGCTTATTCGCTAGAATAGTTCTGTCCGTGATAACGGATCGGTCCCAATAGATTTTGGCACGGTCGTTTTCTAGGATTGGCTCCGGCAGATACTTGTAATACGGCAGCCTCTGTTGCAAGAGTCCGTATTTCAGAGCGAGCTCCTGATGCAGGATTTTGGCTGCTTGGTTGTGTCTGTGCAAGTACTTAGTGTTAGCAAGAGCCGAACAACCGGAAATACCATGCCTAAGTGACTCTCCGGGACGGCCACATGCTCGATAAACGTCGGTGGTACCGTCCTTTAGGATGTATTTCCGATAGTTCCGCGTCTTGATAACCTGGTCCTGTATTACGCAGACAAAACCTTCGGTTTCCCCAAAGAGGTTCCAAAAACGCAGCCAATGCAAGGAGGTTTTACGATCCGCGAAAGGTTGTGGTTTTAGGACGATGCGTTTGAATACCCACCACCAACGATACTTTATTTCTACCATCTTTTCCACTATCAACTTGAAAATGTGGCTGAGAAGATTTTAGCTCTGAGGGTCTTTTTGGACTTTATGGCCGTGAGAATATTCTGTGTACTAAGTATCGGGAATTTGTCAATAAAACAAAAAATACAAAATATTCATCTAAATTTATTTTATCGCCTTCAAAGTAGGCCCCATCGCTTGCAATACAACATCTCCACCGCTTCACCCAGTCTTCCATACATTTTTCATAGGCTATTTGCCGTATGGCCTTTAGCTCATTCAGCGAATTTTCTTTTATTGCTTCTATCGACTCAAAACGTTTTCCTCGAAGTGGTAATTTTAACTTGGGAAATAAAAAAAAAGTCAGACGGAGCCATATCAGGTGAATACGGTGCTTGGTCGAGAACTTTTGTTGAGTTTTTCGCTAAAAACTCTTTCACTATAATGGCTGTGTGTGATGGTGCATTAGGGCCAGCGCTGACTGCCGGCATGGCATGGCAAAGGATTTCGGTACAGATATAGCATTTTTAATCTTATTACCATGAGTATAGAATTTATTTTACTTCATTTTGACACAACGATGTCGACGTTCTGTCCTACCGCGGCCTCCCTCGGCATCGTTGTGTCAAAATGAATTCTATATGCATGGTAATAAGATTAAAAATGCTATATCTGTACCGAAATCCTTTGCCATGCCATGCCGGCAGTCAGCGCCGGCCCTTATCATGGTGCAGCATCCATGAGTTGTGTTGCCACAAATCTGGACGTTTTTGGCGGATACTCTCACCCAAACGCTTCATGACGCCTAAATAATATTCTTTATTCACTGTTTCTCCCTCTGGAAGGAATGAACCACACCACGGTAGTCAAAAAAATACTGTCAGCATCACCTTGATTTTGGAGAGACTTTGCCGCGGTTTTTAGGGTTTCGGCTCGTTTTCGAGACGCCATTCTGAAGAATCTTGGCTTGTTTGCATGTCGTACTCATAAACCCATGTCTCGTCGCCAGTTATTATACGTTTCATAAAGGTCGGATCCGTAGAAGCTCGGGAAACTATGTGTTCAGCGACATGCTTTCGCAGCGCTTTTTGAACAAGATTGAGCTCTTTTGGAACTAGTCGAGCGGCGACGCGTTTCATGCCTAAAATGTCAATGAGAATATTGTGGACGGACTTAAAAGATATGTTCACCTCACAAACCAACTCTCTCAGACTCATACGTCGATTTTTGAGCACTAGCTTCTTGATTCTGTCGATGTTTTCTTTGGTCGTAGCGGTTGAAGGTCTACCAGAACGAGGCAAGTACTACTTCTCGGCCTTCTTTAAAAGCCTTATACCATTCCTTGTTTTCTATATAAACGATTCGCCGTAGGTATGTTGCAATGTTTTTAGTGATTCACCACATGAAATATCATTCGAAACACAAAATTTAAGGCACACTCTTTGTTCAACAATATTTTCCATTGTAAAAATTGCCGAGGACTCAAAACTATGACCAACAAAAAATGTAGTTTAAAACAAATTAAATGACAGATTTTGCGCGCTAAATCAGTACAGATTAGAATAGCACTACCTCATTTCTTCCCATGGGTAATCGTAAGAAGCGACTAAGGGTATTGAGGCTTATTAAGTAATTTTTGGGCGATACAGTTGCAGACCAATCACCAAAAACATTTATTTGTCAATCTTTTCCGCACTCAATTTTCAAAAGTGGCTAAAGAATTTTCTGAAAATCTGGCAACACCTTTTAGGGATTTATAGCCCTGAGTATGTATGTCATAATTATGTATTTAATAAATAGATATGAATGTATCTATTACCTTTTACTGTCAAAAAACTGTCATTATAGATTGATGATTCGATATTAATCAGGTAAAATAAAGAAAAATTTGTGACTAATGTAACCTCATTATTATTTACATAGTAATTAAGTAAGTAAATGAAATGAATATAATTTATGTCCTCAAATGACATTATTTGCCTGATAAATAAAGATCAGATCAAATAAGTAGTAAATTTTAGCAGCTGAACAAATAGTAATAAATAATATGTTTTTCATATAAATAATGCTAATTATTTTTGCAAGTCTTAATAAGTCCGCGGTTACTTTGAACTACGGCCGTGAAGGTGAGCACAGACATTATAAACCGAGTAGTTTCTTCATATTTAATTTTCCCATAATTAATTACCGCCTACCATTTTCGGGAACCGTTCGCGTCCATAATATAAGAAAACATCCTTGATACTAACACATATATATATACATATACTCACGCCATTAGTTCCCATTGGGGTAAGCAAAGACTCGATCACCACTTCGCACGATCCTGGTTATTCAAGATTTATTACGATTTATAACTAATACCATATTTTAAATTTGATGTCTAAAATAGATAGAACGATGAGAGGCATTTTTTTTTAAAACTAATATTATTTTAGAATTTGCATTATAAAATCAAAAAAAAATTAAGTACAAAAACTTTTTAAGAAAAAGCTTTTATTTAAACGCTCTAAAAAGAAGAAAATAAAATATACCTTTTGGATTATACTAACAACTCCTCATTATACACAATTTATATATAATAATAAAAGCTTGTCGCGAGGTTTACATACCTATCAACATTTCTTTATATCATAATACATAAACATAACATAAACGTTCACGCCGTTTATCCCCGAAGGGGTTGGCAGAGGTACCAATACTCCTGAACTCACATGGCAAGCGCCATCTAGTTTCCAGAGAAGGTACCCACGTTTTGCTTAGACAGTGTACTCACGTGATAGGGGGCAGGCCTATCGCCGTTTTGTACGAATACACTGTCACATGACTAAGTACAACTCAGCCATGTGGGTTTCCTCACGATGTTTTCCCTCACCGTTAGCAACCATGATAAATTAACCACACATATGACTTTAGAAAAGACAAATTGGTGTAGGCCCGTCCCAGGATTGGAACTCACGCCCTTCTGTTTTTCGGGCGGGTGTTCTTCCCACTGGACTATCATGTCGCATTTATATCATAATAATTTGTGGTAAATCGAGCGACAAGCTTTTATTATTATATATAAATTGTGTATAATGAGGAGTTGTTAGTAAAATCCAAAAGGAATATTTTATTTTCTTCTTTTTAGAGCGTTTAATTAAAAGCTTTTTCTTAAAAAGTTTTTTTAATTAAAAATTTTTATTTTTTACTTTTTAGTTATCGCTGGCTTAGTTACGACACATTTTTTTTCAAGTTATTATTACTCTCAAAATGCCCTCTCATTTGATACCAATATTGTAGAAGTAGACTAAAGGTAACTATTCCGCCATCCTGCACGGTCCGCCATATTGGATTCAGAATGACGTCATATTCTTTTTCTAGTCACTCTTAACAAGCCCTTTCATTTGATACCCATATTGTATAAGTGGATTAAATATAACTGTTCTGACATCTTGTATGATCCGCCATATTGAATTTAGAATGACGTCACATATCTTATCATATATTGTCATCCAAACAAAATGCGTCCACAAAATTTCAGCACAAACAGTTGAATATATCTACTTCAAAATTGAGTTCAAAGATTTCACCCGAACACACAAATATACATACATTGCAAGTTAAATAAAAGCTTTTAATAATAATAATAATAAAATAAAAAGACTTTGTAGCGACCTCTGGGCGACGTCCGTGGCCGAGTTGATAGGTGACTTGCTTCTTGGTTCAGAGGTTGCGGGTTCGATCCCCGCTGGGAGCAACATTTATGAGTGAGATGTGATGAGCATAAATGATTGTTTTTTAGTCTTGGATGATATATGTGTATTTTATAATGTTAATATCGTTATGTTATTATCCCATAATACTAGTCATTGAGTTGTCCTAAGTTTGGGTCTATTGATCTGTGTAATATATGCGTATATATTATTTATTTACTAGCTTATACCCACGGCTTTGCTCCCTTTTAAACCGTTGAAGGATTATGCTATGTTGACATTAAATTACTTTTTAAATTAATCATGCACTTTTTTTATTACTACAGTAATATGTGTTCAAAGCTTCATGATTGGTTATGTAGATTTTGCGTGAATATGTCGACGCTAGAAAGGCAGAATGTATTAAGCGCCATTTCATAAAATGTCCACCAGAACAATTTAAAGTTTATTTTTTTTTAAAAAAAATCATATTTCTGTAACTATGGCAGATATTGCTTTGAAAATGAAAACAGTTATAATTGAAAAGATTTTCCATGTATTCCTGTAAAAATAATAGTTCTACATCTTCTATTTACAAAAATAAGGGACATAATACGTACGCATCTAAAATCTCGGTCAGGTAAAATTGGCTGAAGCGACATCATATTTTTCGATTATTCCCATGCAAAATAGGTTTAACGACCAATTAGATGTGACCACCAGAGGGGCAAAATGTTTTAATTATTTTACG
Source organism: Bedellia somnulentella (assembly GCA_963576735.1). NCBI lineage: Eukaryota > Metazoa > Arthropoda > Insecta > Lepidoptera > Bedelliidae > Bedellia > Bedellia somnulentella. Next base: position 1,308,459 of record OY755185.1, on the reverse strand, counting down.
TTACTTTAAATATTCCATAAGAACTGTTACGTACCGGGTTCTTAATTTGATAAATACCAGTCACACTTTCGTGCAATAAGGTGTAATTATATTTATTGACCAATAACGCACTTTACACAACACAACAAACACTATCGATAATTAACTATCGATACTCGCACTAATTAACAACACTAATTTACTCCGTTATAGTAACACTGTCCACACCGTTAAGCTTATTTCCGTAATTCGTATATCACTGCACTGTCGTATTTAATTTCTTCGCTCTAGTATTTCGCTTGTTCTCGCTTTAGTTCTTCGCACTCGAATAACTCCGTAGCACGCGTCGCTCTTTATATATGCCAAATCTCAAATACGCGAATATTACAGAAAGTTCTAGTACCACATTCTCGAAAAGTCGATATTCGAGAAACATCTAGTAATTCCTTTTTTTTACTTATTAAAATACTAGTAACGCCATCTGTTCTCTAGTAGTGACACTTCCTTCAGCAACAGATATCATGGCGACTCATTAAATACTAGTAACGCCATCTAGTATAATCTAGTAGTGGCAAATCCTATCTCCTACTTGCGAACAGATGTCGTAACATTACCCCCTCCTTACATTAATACTCGTCCCGAGTATTATTGCTTCCATGGTACTTCGCAAGTCGATCGATGTGAACTATTTTCGAAGCCCCTCTAGGTTGGCGTTGAATTCTGTACGTTACATCGTTTATTCTAGTGACCACCTTGTACGGTCCTTCCCACCTATTTTGTAACTTAGGGGACTTCCCTTTCTGGCGAGTTGGATTGTGTAACCAGACGAGCATACCCTCTTCGAAACGCGGCGTGTTAGCTTTACGGTCATATCTGGTTTTCATCTTTTCACTAGCATGTAAACCATTTTCACGCACTAGGGAATGTACATCTTGCATTCTTTCCCTCAAATCGCTTACATATTCAGTTACACTCTGCGGCTCATCTGGTGACCCTCCTGTCAACAAATCTACAGGCAATCGTAGCTCTCTTCCGAAATTGACGAAAGCAGGTGTTTCCTTCGTGCTTTCGTGAACAGCTGACCGGTAAGACAGTAAAAATAATGGAATGTGTTTGTCCCAGTCCTTCTGATGTTTTTCAACCATCTTCGCCAACTGTCTCTCCAGTGTTTGGTTGAACCTCTCCACCATTCCATCTGACTGAGGATGATATGGCGTCGTCCTGGTTTTATGCATTCCAAGTAGTTTGCACACCTCTTGAAATACTTGTGACTCAAAATTTCTTCCCTGGTCAGAGTGTATCTCCAGGGGCACGCCAAATCGACAGATCACTTCCTCAACCAGTTTTGTAGCCACAGTTATTGCTTCTTGATTGGGTATGGCAAACACTTCAGGCCACTTAGTGAAGTAATCCATCACCACCATGAAATATTTATTTCCGGACTCTGATTGTGGAAACGGTCCAGCCACATCAACGGCAATCCTCTCCCAGGGAGCTCCCACATTGTACAACCGTAATCCCCCTCTACTCCGGGTCTGCGGACCTTTCACCGCGGCACACGTTGTACATTTCCGGCACCAGTCCTGTACGTCGTCCCTACAATGAAGCCAGTAAAACTTCGCACGAACCTTCTGCAACGTACGATTTACCCCAAGATGCCCGCCCGAAACACCGTCATGTGTTTCCCGCAGTACATCTTTAACCTTGGCTCTGGGCACGACCAATTGTAGGTGCTCTTCCTTACCGTTGGGTTTCTCCCACCTCCGGTACAGTAGACCATTGATCAGAACCAGGCTGTTCCATTGCGCCCAGTAAGCTTTCGTACTCACTCCTGTGGACGCTACTTCACTCCAAGCCGGTTGATCGTGTTTTTCCTTCTTCCATTTCATGATGGGTCTGAGGTTCTCATCTTCTTCTTGGGCCTTCTGCATAGCTTCTGTTTCCCATCCATCCAATGGACAAATTCGAGTCACTTTCACGACCTCCTCCTTCGACTCTTGCTTCCGGCAATGTTTACAGTCTTCCGGACACGGTCTACGTGAAAGCGCGTCTGCATTGCCATGAGATTTACCACTACGGTGCTCGATAGAAAAGTCATACTCTTGTAGCTGTTCGATCCATCGAGCTACCTGTCCTTCCGGGTTTTTGAACTGGAGAAGCCATTTCAGTGCAGCATGATCAGTTCGAAGCTTGAACGGTCTCCCAATCAAATACTTGTAAAAATGCTGTAAGGTCTTCACTACAGCTAGAAGTTCCTTTCTCGTGACGCAGTAGTTTCTTTCCGCTTTAGATAGAGACTTGCTGAAATATCCGATCACAACTTCCTTGTCACCTTGGATCTGTGATAACACTCCACCAATAACCATATTACTAGCATCGCTGTCAACGATGTACTGTCCCTCTGGCTGTGGATATCCAAGGATAGGTGTCTCGCAAAGCCTCTTCTTCAGCTCATTGAAAGATAACTCGCATTCATCATCCCAAGAGAAGGTTTTCTTATCTTCAGTCAACCGATGCAATGGTTTGGCGATCTCAGAAAACCCTTTTACAAAACGTCGATAGTACGAGCAAAGGCCGAGAAAAGCTCGCACGTCTGTTTTGTCCTTTGGCGTCGGCCATTTCTGCACAGCTTCCACCTTTTCCGGATCCGTCTGAATTCCTTCTCGGCTGATTACGTGTCCTAAATAGTTCACTGAAGTTCTAAACAGCCGGCACTTCTTCGGATTCAGTTTCAGGTTTGCTCCACGAATTTTCTGAAAGACTTGTTCCAGGTTCTTGAGATGGTCTTGGAAGCTTTTGCCTATTATGACCACGTCGTCGAGGTACACCAGGCAAGCCTCGCCAACCAATCCCGCCAACGCACACTCCATAAGCCTTTCAAAAGTAGCTGGCGCGTTGCAGAGACCGAAAGGCATGACGTTAAACTGCCACAAACCCTTTCCAGTTGAAAACGCAGTCTTCTCTTTATCAGTCGGATGTATTTCCACCTGCCAGTAGCCTGACTTGCAGTCCAGGGTTGAAAACCACTTCATGCCACTCAAAGTATCCAGAGTGTCATCTATTCTTGGCAAAGGATAGCTGTCCTTCTTTGTCACGTTGTTCAGTTGCCTGTAGTCAACACAAAACCGTGTGCTTCCTTCCACTGGAGAACACCACGGACTGGAGGACGGACTAATGACCTTCTTCTTTTTCATGTCTTCGAGCAATTCTTCAACTTCTTTCTCCTTAGCGATTGGGATTCTCCTTGCTCTCTGTCTAATAGGTCTTTCGTCCCCTGTATCAATTCTGTGTTGCACTAAAGATGTTCTGCCTAAGTCCCCTTCTGCATTTGAGAAGATGTCAGCATATTTCACCAGCAACTGTTTAACCTTGATCCTCTCCAAGTAAGATAAGTCATCCTGGATCTCACTTAACAAGTCAGTTACAGTTGAATTATCGACTTTCACTTTGACTTTCCCATTTGGAGAATGACAGGGACTTTGGGACTGTAAATGATGATCATTTGTAATAATAGATAGGTACCGAATAATAAAAAAAAATATATATTATAGGATCCAAATAATAAACATACTATAAATTAAAATTACAATGCACTGCATCCCAAAAGGGTTTCCCGAATAATTATAATACCAACGAAGAAATCAAGTTCTGTACCTACGTAATCACACTGCGCAGACGGCGCCAAGTGGCACACCAACACACGCCCTCTCCCGATGAAGCCCCGCGGGTGGCTGAAGCGACAGTCTTTCAACCACTCCTATTTATAATATTAGCGTTTTTGAGCAATAAAGCTTACGTATTACAGTCTAACGACGATATTCTGGTTTTGTTAAGGTTCTTTTGAATTGTTTTATGTCGCAAATATAAATTATTTACAGATCACAAAAACAGCTTAGGTGCCAATTGTAGCATAAGACTTATTCAAGTAAACTTGTATTAACAGCCAAAAAAGTGAAGAAAGCCGACCGTCAAAATAGTTTATGTGCCAGTGAGCTTAAAATACAAACAAGTAAAACGTATTAACTCACAAAATGTGCTAATTAAAACAAAGTCATTTTGGTTTATATCAATTATTGTTTATAACACAAGCAGGTAAAAATGCTTAACTGAGTAAAGATTGAAAATCAATATTTGATAAAAATGAATTAATGCAAAGTCTTTAACTATTTCAGGAAGGGTAAAGTGTTTTATATTCCTTTCTTAAAATAATGTATGTTTGAACTTACAAACCATATAAAAGGGTGGTTGTTAATACAAAAAAAAGTATCATTATTTCCAAAATCACCAACGTATTAAGCGCCAAAAAAGTGCTCAGATCAAAACGAGACCCACACCATTCGAAAGAGAAAAATCAGGCGATTCTAACGATGTATATAACTCAATTTCACCAAAAGTGGCGCTTAATACATTCTGCCTTTCTAGCGTCATATCATACATATGAAATCAATTTGCATTCCCATTTGTAATACATCGTTTTAATAAAAAATCCTTTCTAATTGCTTAGTAAGAGAACCGCCCAATCTACAGTCAGATATTCCCAAAGCTTTTTCTTAAATCTTCTATTATGTCTCAACCCAATATATACCCCCACCGTGGTATTGAAACAATGCCTTTAGATACGTAAGTTAGTTTTGTCACTCGATGAAATGTAAAAAGCAAGAAATTTAGTATGATTTTCACTCTTGCAATTCTAGCACTTCATTGTCAGCGTAAAAGAGGCCTTTCATAATAAATATGAGAATAGGTGTCTCAGTTAAACATTTTAAAACAGATCTTGCAAAAAGTCATCGAAAAACAAGTGAAGAGCAAAGAGAAAGCAGTAAAACTCTGTTGATCACCCCTAGAAAACTCGAAGCAGCTCGTGTTTCCTATTCTTATTCTTATAAATGCGCTGAAATTCTCATAGAGTTATTCCAATGGAAGTAAAAGTGGACTCCTTAAATCAAACTTTGACATCACCTTCCAAAAGCGGGTGTCATACGTTTTACCGAATGTCGCGAGCTCAACGCACGCGAGATCGAAAAATAATTTGAGTGGTACGCCAGCTCAAAAGTACGTGAATTCGAAAACCGCCAGCTCGAAGAACGTTGGCGCGAATCACGTTTAAAAATAAATTCGCATGGTTTATCAGTTTGAAAAGCAGATTATATTTAATTTCGTTATCTTATAAAAAATATTTTCTTTGAAGGTACTTTGATTTTTAATTATTGATGTTATTTGGATCCACCCTCCTTAAAATAATTATGCTCATTAGAAAATCACCTAGCTACCTACTTAAACTTACATACAAATCCCAAGAAAAGTAGCAAGAACCTTAAAATAAGAAATCATAAATACATATACTCATGGCCATACATCCCTAAAAAGCGGAGCCAGAGATAGAGAGAATTGGATATTCCTCATTAACTTTTGGAAGTTATGTAGGGATATAAAGATAAACCTGTATATAGTTTTATATTGGTTTTTTTATTCCATGATTAAATTGCAAAGAAACAACAGTTTGTGTTCAATTTCATTCTGTATCAAAAAATCTTTTTTATCAAAAAAAATAGTTACTGCGTAGTGTAGGTTTAAAATAGTACTACCTACCCCATTTTTTCCTGTGGGTGTACGTAAGAGGCGACTAAGGGTATTGAAGCTTTTTAAAGGATCTTTGTTCGATGCGGTTGGAGACCCATCACCATCAAACTATATTTTACTACAAGCGATTAAAATATCCGAAAATTAATAGTTGTTTTAATTATAATACTTTTATTGTCATTTTCTTTCATCTCCCTTTCAATTTATACCTTTGTAATTTACTTTTTCTTCCTCGACTTCCTACTTGTAGTGCAATCTAGTGTTATCATTGGTGAGCTATTGATTGTATGTTAATATAAATGAAAACATTTTTTCCTGCCTTAGCTACTTTCAGAAGTAGAATAGAGAACTTTCTCTATTTTTGCGGACTCAAACGCACATAGCAGCGTCTCACTCATATTCCTACATCGCGGAATGTAAATGTTTTTCGAGTTAAGCATAGATACAAATTATAAGTTGGTACACAGCAGGGTGTACTGGCCAGTATATCTTTGCTGTTTCCACAACCGGTTTATATTCATGATATTATTTTTCTACGACGATCAATAGAACTGGAAAATACCGAAAGAAGTTATGTTTTTGTTTACAGAGCGAAAAGCATAGATCAGATGTTTTTTTTTATTTTAATTATTATTTTCACTGAAGCAAAGAATCTCATTCTATACACTCTCAGTTTGAACTAGGTATATGATATTTTTCATTATTAAATATTTAGATAATAACAATATTTTAGATAGGCATTCCATAGGCAAAGTTGTTAAGTTTGATGTCCTTTATCGATTTATAATATAAAAAGGGTATGTTATAAATGCGAGGTCTAGGCCAATTGGCCTAGACCTCGCTTTTTTAACATACCCTTTTTATATTATAAATCGATAAAGAACATCAAACTAAACAACTTTGCCCATGGAATGCCTATCTAAAATATTGTAATTTTCAAAATAAAATAATAATTAAAAATTGTCGTACCTAGTTCAAACTGAGAATGTATAGAATGAGATTCCTTGCTTCAGTGAAAATAAGAAATAAAAAAAACATTTGATCTATGGTGTAAACAAAATCATAACTCTTTTCGGTATTTTCCAGTTCAATCGCTCGCTTACCGGTTTATTTTCATGATATTATTTTTCAACGACGATCAATAGAATTGGAAAATACCGAAAGAAGTAATATTTTTGTTTACAGAGCGAATAGCATAGATCAAATGTTTTTTTTTATTTCTTATTTTCACTGAAGCAAGGAATCTCATTCTATACATTCTCAGTTTGAACTAGGTACGACAATTTTTAATTATTATTTTATTTTGAAAATTACAATATTTTAGATAGGCATTCCATGGGCAAAGTTGTTTAGTTTGATGTCCTTTATCGATTTATAATATAAAAAGGGTATGTTATAAAAGCGAGGTCTAGGCCAATTGACAGATAGGTACCGTAGCTAGGTAGTTTATAAGTGATATTTTCATTTGCAGAGCAATTATATTTCAATGAATATCTAAAATAATTTAATACGATGGTCTCGCGGTTTTATGGTGAAGCAATATTGAGTTTGATATTTAGTTTGAGCTAAAATATATTATTTACACCAATACATGTTTATATCCTTGTTGTATGCATGATGCTGTTATAGTTTCTCTTATATATGGCAGAAAATGTTGGGTGCGGCAGTAGGAGCATGAGTAGCGATGAAGTTCCTCAGTTTTTTCATATGTTGGTTGTGATAGACTCAGAAATAGTGCGATTTCAAAAGTTGCGGTGTGCATAAGGATATCCTATTAATATTATAAATTTAAAGGTTTGGATGTTTGTATGTGTATGTTGCTAATTACAACAAATTACAGCCTAAAATGCAAGAAGTATTTGAATAAAATTTTGCAAAAAGCTAGGAAATTACTGCAATTAACATATAGGATTTACACTTTGTATCCCAGAAAAATTAAGGGTTTCACCCATTTTCATCAAAAACAAGCAAACCCGGTGAACTTCGTTTCACCACCAGAAGGCTTATTTTCGTGAGGGACACTCACCACGTACTGGATTAGTTGTAGTACATGCTATGCATCAGTGATGGCCGTGCAAAAATGCTTTTCCCTGTTTTCCTGTTTTTCCTGGATTTTTTCTGAATTATCTTTGCTACAAAACTCACGAAGCTTGAGACTTTTCCAAAGAATGCAAAACCGTGCAAATCGGTTCGCGCGTTCTAGAGTTAAATCAGGAAGAAAATCCCGACTACTTTTTTATATAGTGGATAGTAAAAACTCAATTGTTGTTCAAAATGACAGTAAGAAAAATTCTACTTAATCGTGAATTATGCGTGGCCTAGCGGTATAACCAACCACTCTCCTATTAATTCAGCGGATATTTAGGATGGAGACACATCACTTACCATCCTATATTTATTTATTTTTCCCCATACATATACTCACGGCTATAAATCCCTAGAAGGGTTATTCAGAGCTAAGGAATTAAAAATTCTTCAGCCACTTTTGGAAAATTGAGTAGGGAAAAGATGGTTAAATGAAGGTTGTTGGTGATGGATCTCCAACCGCATCGCCCAAAAAACCCTTAAGCCCCAATCAATACCTTCGTTAAATACCCGTTAGTCGCCTCTTACGTACACCCACCAGAAAAAAGGGGTAATGCTATTCTAAGCCGACGCTACACAGCTTATGAATATTGTAAGCGAATATATTTGATATTTTATATTGAATAGAAAAACCGCCTATCAAGCACAGAGGCGTTTGTGGAAAATCCCAGTCATATACATTGGGTAGCTCTGAGAATAGATTTATAAAATTGTATATACCCCTAAGTGCTATAAAACATAAACATAAAAACATAAACGTTCACGCCGTTTATCCCCGAAGGGGTTGGCAGAGGTACAATACTTCTGAACTTACATGGCAAGCGCTATCTAGTTTCCAGAGAAGGTACCCACGTTTTGCTTAGACTACTAATTAAATTATTATTACTAAGTGCTATAATGAAATTAAATATTCCAAACCGTATATTTTTTGGAATCTTATCACTAAATGTCGCTACTTTCGCTACTAAACTTATTTCTTTCCAATAGTTGTGTGTATAAAAATATGGTTTCAGACATCACGTAAATTGGTAAACAATAATTTTTGGTTTTTCAGGTAGAGTACTAAACATGTTCAAACAGTTACTGGTGGTCATTACTCACGTGCTTTGTTTGCAAGCTAAATCCTCGGATAACGATTTTTTCGTACGTCTTCTTGCAACGCCAAATAAAGAATATGCTGGCGTACAGGCAATGGGTGCGAAGGTGTATAATTTGACAGAAGACATCAAAAAGATTTGGGGTATCACTGATGATAAAGTACGTAAATATTTAGAAGAGGAGAGTCTTTTTGATGTTGATTTTATTAGTTTCACTAAACCCAAGGAATATGTTGTTCAAGCAATTACTCTACGATCATCACGTGTTGTTAATTTTGGAGGTAATCCTACTGTGATATCAGAAAACCGATTTCGAAATAATTTCGGATCCAATGCCTCATATACAACCAATCTCAAAGAAGAAGTCACAAACTCAGTTTCATCAAGTTGGTCAGGAGCAGAACAGTTTACTGGTACTTTTGGTGTTGAGGTTGGAGTAGAAACGGGTGTCTTTTCGGCTGGAGCTAATGCGCAACTTGGTTTATCAACTAAAAGTGGTAAGGAAGATGGAAAAGAAGAAACACTAACTATTGGTACAGATTCTGGCGTTTTAGTCACTTTAAAACCGGGTGAGACAGCTACTGTGGTTATAAAAGCATTCAAAGGCAAAATGCAAACGGTAATAAAATATGACGCATTTTTAGCAGGTGATGTCTATGTAAAGTATAAGTCTAACAGTTTGGTCTCTGAAGAAAACGTTGATATATTAAACATTTTATTTAACAACGATCTACCCATACTAAAACGAATTACTGAAAAACTCGCAGTAACTTTTGTTGTGGACAATACTATTGAAGTCAGTGGTACACAAAGTATAACAAAGGAGTTGGACGTTACATCAGATAAGGAACCAATTCTTCCACCAAATCATCCTCGGTTTGCCGAATCTTTGGCAACAAACAAGTAATAAATAAAATTGCTAAAAATATTATTGCTTTTTATTTGTTTCTTATTCGTTCTTAAACAGATCTACATAATAGCGAAACCCTTATTTTGATTGGATGGTTCTACACGTTTTTTTTTTCAGAAAATTAGCTTTACGTGTCCTTATTTGGTATATTTCATATGAAGGTAGAGACAAAAACCAATAACCTTATCTTAAATATACAAATTTTGCCATTATCTTCAAGCAAAACATTTAATAACTATATAACATGTTTTCACAGTATTCTAATATTAAATTATGTATGGAGATAAACTTGTAAAAACTAACTTAACAATGATAAGTGGTATTTGCAGTAGGATAACTAGTTGTCAAATAAGAAATTTCTACATATAACACCATTTAAGTGCAGCATAGTCGTTTTTGCTCGTCGCAGCATACTAACGCGCGCGAAAAAGTTATACAGGCAAAATCATTTAAGTACTAGTACATGTTACAAACAACGTTTTAGCGCCCTGTTAGTTGCTAGATCAAATAAAGTTTACATTTATTAAGGTTTTTTGTGGTTACTTTCGTTCCTTATGAGTTCAAGAAGTAAACAACTTCTAATATTAGCTATGGGAGCTAAAGAAATAAAATTACTTATCGTAGAACGTTTGCCACCAAATTCAATTTAGCAACGTTCATCCCCAAAAAAGGCCAATCATCATCATTATCAGCAAAAGACGTCCATTGCTGGACATAGGCCTCCCCCAAATATCTCCACAACGACCGGTTGTGTGCTGCCCTCATCCATCGGCTTCCCGCGACCTACCAAGTCGTCGTTCCATCGCGTGGTATCCTACTACACTGCGTCGTCCGGTACGTGGCCGCCACTCCAGAACCTTCGAGCCCCAACGAATGTCAGTTTTGCGAGTAATGTGCCCTACCCAATGCCACTCAAATTAAGCAACTCTTCGGGCTATGTCAGTGACCCCGGTTCTTCTACGGATCTTCTCGTTGTGGATTTAATCGTGTTGTGAAACTCTTAATTATTATTAATATTATATTGTTAATTTATTGAACTATGATAATTTGTAAATTGTGATTGAATTTAATTGTCTAGTAATAAATTGTTCTGGTACAAACTCGTTTATATATAAATTATATTCTAATGTTAGTTATAAGTTTTAGATATATTATTTCATTATTATAATTTTCAATTAATGTTTTATTTCTTCATATATATTTATATTGTATATAAGAAAAAATAACAAAAATGAACTTATTTATTTTTGTAAAACCAAGAACAAAGCATTTGTAAAACACTGTAGGCGTCCGCAGTACAGGCTAGGCCTAGTGCGGAGCCATTGCTCAAATATCATGTATATATTTTTTTGCAAATAAATAATTTAATTTAATTTAACATAACCCTCTCCATTGCCATTTGGGTGACTCGGAGCCTTCTGATGAGGACCATTGGCATAAACCACACATATGTCTTTAGAAAAGACAAATTGTCGTAGACCCGACCCGGGATTTGAACCCTCATCGTCTGCACGATAAGCGGTGTTCTACCCACTAAGCTAACAATGTGTAGTTTCTTATAAAAATGTTATTTTGGATTGAATAGGCACCTTACTAGGTCAGAGCCAGACTGGGGCATATACCCCACCCTGCCCCAGCGTAGCTAAGTATTACGTGCGAAAAACTCTTGACAATATTGTGTGTTTATGAGACTGCTCTGCCTAATAATGCTTTTTGCTTTTCATGCACAGAAGTTCCCGAGAAAAAGGGGAGTGCAGAAATTGGCACAATGTTGAAATAAAAAAAATGATTAAATTGATTAAATATCATTGGAAAGACGCAAAAAGTGCTTTTATTAAATTGTTATTGTACATCACAATGTCACGTGATGTTCAGAAGTATTGGTACCTCTGCCAACCACTTTGGGAATATTCGGCGTGAACGTTTGAGTTTTGAGTCATGAGCAATTTAATCCTCGTATTTTAGCCACCAACAAGGTTTGAAATTAGATAAGTAAGTTCTGCAAAACCTTCCAAAGGTCACGGATATCATACGTGATAAATTTCAAACTGATAGGTGTTGTACTTTCAGACATTTTTTTTATATTTTAGTATGTTTATTAAGTTTGTAGCACTGTGTGCTTACTGTAAACTACGAGGGGCATGCCAAAAGAAAATAGATACTCAAATATTATGAAATTTATTTTTAATTACAAGTATCGATCTTTTCAAAGTATTCACCCTGAGCACGTTCACACTTTTCCATACATCTGAACCAATTGGAAAATACCTGTGACTACTCTTCTTCAGATACCTCAGAAATCTCAAAATTATAGACAACCAGCGCATCTTCTTTGCTTTCAAACCTCTTCCCCTTTAGTTTTTCTTTTATTTTTGAAAACAAGTAAAAATCACGAGGCCCTAAGTCAGGGGAATATGGCGGGTGAGGGAGAATTGACACATTTTTCGAGTTGAAAAAGTCTAGTGTTCTGGCAGACGTGTGCGGCGCCGTATTGTCGTGGTGCCAGAGAAGGTTCCGGATTCCTGACTTCGGTCGCTTGTCACACCAAGCTGATATTAATGTGGGAGCACAAACTGTCACATACCATTCGGAGTTCACCGTTCTTTCATTCTCTAGCACAACAAAAGCAATATGACCCGTTTTGCAGAAAAACGAGGCGATCATTTGTTTCTGTGTGCATCGTGCAAGGCGACATTTCGTTGGAGTTGGCTCGTCTTCAGAGCACCGTATAGTCTGTCGCTTTGATTCGGGATCATAGTTATATAGCCATGTTTCGTCACCAGTCAGTATATAATATACGTTTTTTTTTTCTCGCCTCCGTTGAATTTATCTATCATGAGTAGGCATCAATCCACCTGAAGGTCTTTCTGCTCATTAGTAAGTTTGTGCGGCACCCATCTTGAACAACGTTTAGGGAGAGAAAGATGGTCGTGTATTATGGTTTTCATCGCTTTTGATCCAATTCCTAGTTCTCGCTCTACCTCTACATATGTAATTCGTAGGTTTTCGCGAATAAGTTTTTCGACTGCACGAACATTTTCTTGCGTGACCGCGGTTGGCGGCCGTCCTGTCTTCGCTTCATCTTCGAGACATCTACGTCCTCTTTTAAATTCAGCAAACCAATTGAATATTGTTGCTCGGGAACAAGCAGACTCACCAAAAGTAGAAGCCAAAAGTTCAAAACATTCTTGAGGCTTTAAACCTTTTTTAAAGTCATAATAAATCATAGCGCGAAAATCACGTCGACTGAGCTCTATTGTTGCAAGTGAATTCCCGTCAGATTCTTGGAAAAATGATGCCCATTCAAACAAAAAATAAACAAAAGAAGTGTGTTCTATATTCAAATATGTCAATAAATAAACAACCTATAAGATGGTGTATAGCTTGCCAGTGTCAATCAAATGAGAAAAGAGTATCTAACTTCTTTTGGCATGCCCCTCGTATTGTGCACTCAAAGGTAAATCTAAATAATATTCTACAAGCAAAACCATGTATGTGACAGATGGACTATACATTAATTGTGATACTCTGAATCTGTTAACTTTAAATTACTTATAAAATATATATGTAATAAACTATCAAGATGTCAACTTTAACAATCCATTATAGCAGTATAAACCAATTAGAACACAAGTTAACAAAATTTACTTTCTGCAGGCACAACCAATTATGTGCAACACTCTTCTCGGTTTTACTAGAAATTTCACCTACTTGGCATTATATTATAGTTATTTGAATTGATTTTTTCTCTATTAATGAATATATAATTCCAATAAAAAGCAAACATAACACGCATGATCAATTTGGCTATTCTAACGTCAACGAAACCTTCAACTTGAGTTTTCTCAAAACAACAAATCATACAGATAGTTGGTTTTTGCAGTATGGCGTCGTTATATTCTTATTCATCATCAATTAATCATTTGGGTCGTAATGTTCCTCTTTCCTTAAACGATTTTATGTTTTATTTAAGATAATACTCTCAACTAAATATTTAAAAAAAAATTGACATCACACGTCACCAAACTGAAGAACAAAGCTCTATAAAGTGGATTCAAAGATGTTCTGCATTTTCTAATGACAGACAATTTATTTAAATAAAGTATAACATTTATAATAATATCAATCTAATCATATTTATCGTATACAATTTCCAAAAGAACGGTTTTTATACTGTAACCAAACTGATCCCAAGTTTAATGTTTTTTGACATGAATTCCTCATGTGGGGATTATTACTCATAAATAAAAGATGTTATTAAAGGAAAGAAAAATTTCGACACTGGCGGGGTTTGAACCCGCGACCTTCGGGTATACGCCCCCGTCGCTCTGCCAACTGAGCTACAGTGTCAGTTGGCATCCAGCGCGAAATTTCTCTATCCTTTGTTTCTTTTTTACACGTTCAAGTAGTGTTTGCGTTTCCTACCTCCGAATTTTAAATTTTTCTTTCCTTTAATAACATCTTTTATTTATGATCCCAAGTTTTTGCTACATCAGTGAAAGTACAATTTTCTCTTAAAACTGGACAACCTAAGCTGAAATTACATTTTCATGAACCATAACTCTCAGTGAACATTTTGAGCCCAAAACTAGCAACTGATATCATAGTTTAGTTTTTGGCTATCATTTTCATACGGTTGTACATTTTTTTGAAACGGGCCATTTCTCTCACGAACTGACTAAGAAGCGGTGTTAAGTCTTATTCGTTGTTTAGACCCGCACAAAGCTCCCTAAATAATAACTTTGTGGGGGAAATTGCGCCCATTATTGCTGTCTGATGGTATTTTTCCCTCGCAGTGGAAAACCTCTCGTAACCCCTTTACAAATATGAGGAGAAAGATGTTGTTGGAAACTACCACCCTATCTAATTGCTAGGAGTTTTCTCTAAACTACTAAAATGATTAATAAATGATAGAGGTTGGTGAATTTCTTGGAGTCTGATGAATTACTCACAAAGAAACAATTTGGGTTCCATAAGGTACGATCAACTGAAGATGTGCCGAAACTTTTCATTGATTTAGTGTCTGTTTAGAACTTGTTAATTAAAACATAAACATAGAACATAAACGTTAACGCCCAAGATCCCCGAAAGGGTTCGCAGAGGTACTAATACTTCTGAACATCACGTGACATTGTCACCTGGTGTTCAGAGTACCCACGTTTTGCATGGACAGTGTACTCAAATGAGAGGGGGCAGGCCTATCGCATTTTGTACGAATACACTGTCACGTTACTAAGTACAACTCAGCCATGTGGGTTTCCTAACGATGTTTTCCCTAACCGTTAACAACCGTCATAAATTAACCACACATATGTCTTTAGAAAAGACAAATTGGTGTAGACCCGACCCGGGATTTGAACACTAGTCGTTAACACAATAACCGGTGTTCTACCCCTTGAGCTATCACGGTTGTATTAAAATGGACGTTATATGTGTTTAGTTATAACAATTTTATAATGCTTAACACATACATACATACGTATACTTACCGATGTATATCCGTAAATCAATGAAACAAACTTTACCACCAAGCTATTCTATCTGCTTAAAAGAAAATTAATAAAGCACCGGAACAACTTCCCTCGTTCCGTCTTTGTCTGAACACCTTAATTGGCTTTCAACGATGTCTAAAGGTGATACGTTCGTTTTTTTAACACAAGGTTTTAACATTGGTTTCGACATTTCTCACTCATGTCGGCAAATTTAAGAATTTGCCGGTTAATATAATGTTCAATAGCAAACGAGACTTTGCACTTTTTTTATTAGACTAATTTGTTTCCCACAGCTGGGCAAAGGCCTCGCAATTTTGAGCCCGAACATCCCTGTCCGAAGTTGTACAGAGCCACCTTTGATCGATTTTGTCCAGGTCATGCCTCCATCTCTTCCTGGGCCTTCTCCTAAACCGGTGTCCGTTTGAAGGCATCCATTCAGTGGCTGTTTAAACCCATTCTTCCGGATGTATTCGACAGACATCTACTGACATCCTTCATCAGCGATCCCAGTTTTTGAGCGTAGTACGGTGTTTCAAATGCGATCTGTGCGTCTGACACCCAGAATATTGCGCTCCATTGCTCTGTGGCAAACCTTAAGTTTCGACTTTTGACGTTCAGTCAATGACTACATTTGTGCGCCGTAAGTTAGGATTGGCAGAATGCACATGTCGACCAGTTTGCGCTTCAGGGTAACGGAAGGTAACCCTTCATCAGCTTCTTCATGGAACAGTAGCTCTTCCAGGCGTTGGAAACGCGTCTTTCTCCTACCTGTTTTCGAAAAACACTATCTTGCCCAAGTAGATGTACTCGTGGATGTATTGAATTTCCAACCCACCGACCACTACCTCTATTTTCTACTATTGCTTTGCACCGTTAGTCATTAGTTGGGCATTTGACCAGTTCATCTGCAGTCCAACCTCAAGGCTAGCAGTGCTCAGTTCTCTGAGCGTTTTCTGGAGTTCTGATGGAGATGATATTCTATAAAGTTTGTAAAATAAATCAAAATGTGATGGCACATACAAATATTTATGTTTTATTTTACCATTTTAAAGCTATATACATATATTGACCAGGGAAGCCAGAGCTTCGGATTAACAAATTCTCAAACGACTTTTGGAAGTTGCATTGGTAAAAGATGGTAAGATAGCGGTTGTTGGTAATGGGTCTTTAACCGCGTCGCCCGAAAATCCCTTAAAAGCCCGAATATCGTTAGTCGCACCTTACTAACGCCCACGAACAGCAAGACATTTAGTTAGGTTAGTAAAATCTTATAAAATTTTTAAGACATTTGTATCTAATAAAATAAGTTTACAGTGTGTTATTAACCCTATAATAAATCAGCGTTTACGTACATAATTACATATACTCATAAAATATCTCATCATGCCTAAATATATTAATTAAGTAATGAAATTAACTGTAATTTGGTAGTGCTTCAACCAGTATAAATGTAGCATGACCGTCACTAGTTAGTAAGGTAATGAATTGAACTCTCATGAATTGAATTTTGTAAAGATAAAAAAATTGTGTAAAAAAATATGTCGGCACCAATGAAAAATGCGACCCGCTCAAGAGGAGCTTCAGTGAAGTTGTGGAAGGCTCTATTCATACACCGACGCAAGAAATATTGACAATCTCTTTCAAAAGAGGTTATTGAAGTTTTCAAAAGAAAAAAAGGCCTGAATCACCCTAACAACTTCAACAAGCTAACATGTGATAAAACAAGACATAGATAACATCCAATCTTAGATAAACTATGTTAGATTTTTGATGTTGGTATAAAAACTTATAGGAAAATTAAAAAGATTATATACGATGTTGCTGTGTAGTGTCGGCTTAGAATAGCACTACCACATTTCTTCCGGTGGGTGTACGTAAGAGGCGACTGGTACGGTGTTGGGGCACAGATTACTGAATACTTACCAGATACTTCACTTCATAGAAAATTTCCAATACCTACTGCTATAATAGCCTACTCCGTCGCGTCAGCAACCACTGCAATCTAAAATGTGCCTTAATGCTCAAGCGTATAGTTGTGGTTGCTTCGCATCGCGCGATCCGATACCAATCGCAGGGCTGCCACTTCGATAAAATTAAAATAACATAACTTTTTGTGTCGATGTTATTGAGAACTGTGAATATTTATTTTATTATATACATGTTCTGACTTGTATGTGGCAGTACAATTTTTTTTTTGTTTTTTTTTTTATACTTTAGAGCTGTACTATGCAATCTATCTATCTAAGAACATAATTAATTATAGACGTCAGGGTGTAGGTAAAATAAAATTGATTTGCACCCATCTACAGCACATAATGTACCAGACGGCATCGTAGGTACGCGTACGAACGAATTAAATACTTAGAAACTTATTAAAATATAACAACGTTCATGCGCTCCGCTCGCTCGCGACAACCGCACTGAACTAAGGCCTCCGGTGGCCCGAGACCGTTCGGCCGGGCGGTAGGTAATTATAGCGCGCAAGTACATGGAGTGACGGATGCCCGGTTGGGGCTTTTAAGGGATTTTTGGGCGATGCGGTTGGAGACCCAACACCAACAACCTTTATTTTACCATCTTTTCCCCACTCAACTTTCCAAACGTGGCTGAGGAATTTCGAATTCCTTAGTTCTGGCTACCCCTTCTAGGGATTTATAGCCGTGAGTATGTATGTATGTATGTATACGATATTAGATTACGGCTTAGAATAGCATTCCGTGGTTGTTCATAAAAGGCGACTTTAGGGTATTGGGATTTTTAAGTCATTTTTGGGCGATATGGTTGGAGAACCATAACCAAAATCATTTACTTTACAATCTTTTCCCCACTCACCTTCCAAAAGTGGCTGAGGAATTTGTTATTACGAAGCTCTGGCTACCCCGTTTAAGAATTTTATCGGTGAGTATGTTTATGTATGAAGATCAAAAGTGGTTGACACTTGTGTGATTTCAGTTTCGCATATGCGTAAGTGTTTTATACACTGACCTCCATTAATCTATATAAGTACGCAGGACTAATGAAACGTTTTAAAATGACAGCTATTTATTGTGCCCATTTGAAGCGCCCTCAATGTGGGGAAAGGAACTAAATCTGACGTAAACTGCAAAATGGCAAGTGTTTTTTTTTACTATAAAGCACTTAGAGTATATACAAATAGAGAGATAAAGACTACGTCATGACGAGCAAGAAAAGGATAGCTAATTATAAATCTGTAATGGATAGAAAGAGCTAGTACCGTGATACGGTGTAACCTGTTTTTTGCTTGCTCAGACTGTCAAAAGAGACAGCTTGAGCAAATCTGTCAGAGAAATAATAAACGCTTTGTTTACCTTCATCGATTTTAGATAATATTGTGCAAATACACAACGACATGATAGTCCAGTGGGTAGAACACCCGCCCGAAAACAGAAGGGCGTGAGTTCGAACCCTGGGTCGGGCCTACACCAATTTGTCTTTTCTAAAGTCATATGTGTGGTTAATTTATCATGGTTGTTAACGGTGAGGGAAAACATCGTGAGGAAACCCACATGGCTGAGTTGTACTTAGTCATGTGACAGTGTATTCGTACAAAAACGGCGATATCCCGTGACCCCCTATCACGTGAGTACACTGTCTAAGCAAAACGTGGGTACCTTCTCTGGACACTAGATGGCGCTGCCATGTGAGTTCAGAAGTATTGGTACCTCTGCCAAACCCTTCGGGGATAAACGGCGGCGTGAAATAAATGAAAGGAAGTAAGCTTGTTTAGGGCAGACACATTGTTTATGTGATAGTGCTTTAAAAATAGGTAAATACAAAGAATTGGGTGCAGTTATCAAAGCGAGTAAAAAGCCCCAGATTAATCACTTCACAGTGGCGTATCAAAGAAAAATCGGGATATATTTACAGTTTATGAACCTTATTAGATTTACAACAGAAGATATGCTGTTATTTATACGTTTTACCTGTGTTTTTGATTTAATTTTAAACATAACCTTCAACAACCAAAAACAGTGGTGTTGCCCACTTCAAAGTCTCAAAAATCTTTTAGAAGTAAGAATTCATCATTGTGTATAAGACAATTACTATGAATGAGGAAAGGATTCGGAACAAATAAAAAAAAAAGATTAAAAGACAGTAACTTTGATTGTTGATTTAAATTATGTTGAAGTTTATGGTAACGTGTAACGTGTAATACAATAACTATGAACATTTGATTAAGAGTTGTTTTATTTTAACAAAAATATTATTGGTTTATTACCCTATTAGTATGATTTTTAAACTACGTTTTTATTCCCACCGAGTACCCATGGAGTGATTGTTGTCTATTTATTGATAAGTCATTGTTAATACCTATGTATTTTGTTAATATTAATCATTTTCTTTTGGTTATTAATTTAGGTTTTTTGTTTCCTTATAATTTATCCATTTAAAAACTTATTATTTGAGGATATTTGCCATATATGTTAGGTAACATAATATATCTGTTGTTATTGAAAGCATGGGAAAAGCCTTACAAAAAATACCACGAGCGAGGTAAAATTGTTTTTGTGTCAACACCGATTGTGCGAAAGAAAGACATATAGGGTGCCACGCGCGTTATCTGTCTATAGGTAGTTGGTCTGAGATAAAGCATTATATATACAGGGTGATTACGGGGTCGTGGAGCAAGAAAGAAGCATTTAACTTACTTTCTCCTAAGCATCACGATAGGTTAGGACTAACAGTACACCAGCGACTTATTTAAGTTTACAAAAAAAAAAACTGCGACTATTCGAGATCATGGTCACCCTACTATTTCCCAAGATTTTTTTTGTCAAGTGCATGGACTTAACAATCGTTGCAATTGGTATGACGATATTGCTGATAAAACGTCTCACTTGCTCTGGTAGTGTTGTGTGTTTGATGGTAAAACATAACCATATCTGATCGCTCGATATTAGAAAATGGGTACGGCCGGCGGAGGCATAATTAATTTATTTTAAATCTTTGTTTCGTTATTATTTATTGTTATCGTTTATTGACTTTGACGTGTTGTCACATTATTACTCATAAATTGTTAAGTATTCTAACAAAGAGTTTGTTTTCTAAAAAGGTGTTTTATAAAAAGTAGGGTGACCACGCGTTTAGAGTCAGTAAATAAAAATAAGTAAATAAAGAATCATATTTGTTTCAATTAACATAAATACAGGTAGCATCGCAATCATTTACTGAGTCAGAAAAAAATGATTGGGATCACGACCCCGAAATCACCCTGTATATGGTTTTTTATAAAAAAATAAAAATCAATAGTGCTGTGAACATACTATGAAATTCAGTTTCGATAAAACTTAACGAAATAGGCCGTGTAGTGCCTATAAACAGATTGTTAAACCTAAGATTACCTTGTAATTTACAGGTTTCCAACCTCAGTTCCTATTTTCAGATAGGAGTCTGAAATTATGGCTGAAAAGTATAAATAAGTCTAGTTCGCGTCCGAAATAATATGATTACATATGATCAAAACACTTCTCTGAAGGTTGTTTTTTTAGCTTAAGTCATGCACTACTTTGAACGAGTGTAAAATTTTAAAAAAAATGTTTTTGTTTATACTTAATACAATAAATAATAAAACTATGTGTATTTTCTACAAATACCTTACCTACTCTATTGTTTGTATTGTCACGGGCAAGTGAAACGCGTAGCAGCTCATACGTACTGAAGTACAAGTTTCATTTGATTAAAAAAACGTTCCCTATCTATTTATGGATCTAGTCACATACCACCCTCATTCCCTAGCATCAGCTAATCCTACGATTGATAGATCCTTGCTAAGTCATAGTATTAGCGACTAATTGAATTAGTTTTGACAATAGTTATACATACATATACTGTGTTACATGATATTAGCCATGATTTATGCATTAAGAGTACTATGATACATTCCTTTAAGCAGAAGCTTTTATAGATGTATTCTATCTTTTCCATCCTTTCATTAGATCCTTTCCCATCCACTGATGCCGTAAGCCCAAAATGGTGAAAATCGAATTGCCTCAATATGTCAGAGCAGGGCCTATGATTGGTCATAAATAGAAGTAAATAAAGGAAAGAATTTGTAATAAATTCGGAGGTAGGGAACGCAAACACTACTTAAAAAGTGTAAAACAAACAAAGGATAGAAGAATTTCGCACTGGAAGCCATTGACACTGTAGCTCAATCGGCAGAGCGACGGGGGTATAGCCGAGGTCGCGGGTTCGAATCCCGTCGGTGTCGAAATTTTTCTCTCCTTTGTTTATCTTTTATTTATGAGTTGTATTGCCTTACTATAATAGGTACATTCAAATACCTATACCTCAGCTTATTTATATCTACGGCTGTTTTATACCACAAACTGGGTAGCCAGAGCTTCAGAGAGAACTGTCTTAGCTATGGGTTTCCTGTGGCTTCAATAAGTCGTCAGTCTACCTTATGGGAGACCTACCCACGCTGCGTCTCTGAAGGTAGGAATGGAGAAGGGCTATTAATGCGTCCAGAAGTGAACTTTAAAAATACATCTATGATTTTGAAATGAGTAATTGTATCCCAACGTGCCAATTAAGTGGAGCGAGTTTAAAATGTGTTTTATTTAAGTTAAGTACGGTATTCATACATACATACATATACTCACGGCTATAAATCCCTAGAAGGGGTAGTCAGAGCTAAAGAATTAGAAATTCCTCAGCCACTTTTGGAAGTTGCGTGGGGAAAAGATGGTAAAATAAAGGTTGTTCTTGATGGGTCTCCAACCGCATCGCCCAAAAATCCCTTAAAAAGCCCCAATACCGTTAGTCACCTCTTACGTACACCCACCGGAAGAAAAGGGGTAGTGCTATTCTAAGCCGACTCTACACAGCAATACACTACGGTATTCAATGTAATTATTAGATATTTATGAATGACTTGTATGTCATTCAATTTCCTTCGTTCTTGGCGTGTAGTGCCGGCTTAGAATGTCACCTACGGGTGTCGTAAGAGGCGATAAAGGGTCTGGGGCTTTATAAAGTGGTCTTTGGACGATGCGGTCGGAGACCCATCACCAACGACAGTTTATGTATGTACCGTTGTTCAGTGTATCAATAAAAATATTACTTTTGTACGTATGAAAAGATTGATGGATCTAGACGTAGCTAGAGAGGTTTGCTGGGATCATAGAAAGTGGCGTTTTAGTAAATAGCAAATATTGTTAGCAGTAAATTTTGAGATACAGCACAATTCTTAAAAATACAAATGTTTATATTTCATTAAAAATCACTTATATTTTTCATGATATGACCTATGACTATGCCAACTTTCAAATGTGGCTGAAGAGTTTCTAGCTCTAAAACTCTGGCTACCCTTTAAGAATTTATGGTCGTGAGTATATATATTTTTGCACAATACGGCGAATGACGCTAAAAATGTTGTTGCAAAGATATTATAATAAAATTTTGGTACAGTTACACATGCTCGTTATAGCGCGAAAGCATGCTACTATTGAGCAAATGTGACTTAGTCGCATGTGTGTCGATACCTTGCAAGTAATGAGCATGCTAGTTTCGAGTATGCTCAAAATCGACGGTCGTGCTATTGTTGAGCATGCTACCTGCAGCGCGAGTGGAAGGGGCGTGCTTATAGCGTATGTGAACCGGTATGCTTATCGAGCCTGCGAGTATCAATCAGTCATCACCCAAAAATTTATTATTTGTTTTCTTCTTTCTTTTAAGATAATTTTTGAACGCATTGCATTGCAACGCCACCAAAAGAATAATTCTATTCAACTCGCTATGAATTGTCGCTGTCCGAATTTCCGGTATTTGTTAACTGAGCTAACTTGAGCACACTATAAAATGGCATGTGTAATGGAGTTTTTACTTTGAGCATGCTCTTTCAGGAGCACAATTAAAACTAGCATGCTTATATGTAGCGAATGTAGACAAGTTCAGACTTCTTCAACTTCATGCTGGAAACTAGTATGCATACTAGCAAACATGCTGGTAACGAGTATGTGTAACTGTAGCTTACCTTTTAGTTTGATTTAGCTTCCTGATATTTAAAAACGCACATTCACAAACTTAAATTATCGCAAAATAAAAGGCTCCTGCGAAGATTATTCATTATTTTTATTACGACATCTAGTATTAAAAACTATTGCATACTTTGAGTTCATAGTAAAAAGGTAACCACAATAGTTTTATATTTTCACTGAGGGGGTTCGAACCTACCCTGTATTTATAGGTGATTTGGGCATAGTCCACTACGCTGGCCTAGTTTGTTGGTAAACAAAACAGAAGATAAAACAAAAAAAAGAATGAAATAGTGCCTGATGAACTAGAGGAAATGTGTACTCCTTCAGAAAAGGAAACGGAATCCATTATTCAGTCGATCGTTATGTACTCTAGCGATAAGATCGACTGGTGTGAAATTGCACTTCCTACCCGCTACATCAACAAATAAAACATAAGATAGAGAATGGATGATACAAAGAAAAATATATTGTTTTGTAACTCGATTACTCTGAATCTTTTAATTCATTGAATATCATGCACATGATAGAAAACAGAATGTTAGAGTGGTTTGAGCACTTAAAGCGGATCGATAAAATACATACATACATACATACATATGCTCACGGCTATATTTCCCTAAACGGGGTAGCCAGAGCTTTGGAAATAAAATATTCCTCAGCCACTTTTGGAAGTTAAGTGGGGAAAAGATGGTAATAATAAATAATGGTTGGTGATGGGTCTCCAACCACATCGCCCAAAAGTTACTTAAAACGCCCCTATACCGCCTATACCCTAAGTCGCCTCTTACGATCACCCACGGGTAGAAATGGGGTAGTGCTATTCTAAGCCGACACTACACAGCACTAAAAAGCGATAAAATAAAGTGGCAAAATACATACATATATATATATATATCTATATATATATATATATATATTGTCGCAGGATGATTTGATGTTTACGTTTTTGGAAAAAACCTAGGGATTTTGCAAAAATCCGGATAATTAGACAACGGTTATAACATTTTCTAATCTTACTCGGTATTTTGCAACAAAACTAGTCGGTTTAGTAAGATTGTACTTCTTTAATACTGATTGGCTGATTTCTGATAGCTCGTCTACATTTATTCCGATTGATTCGTCATTGTGGTATTGAGATATTATTAAGAAATGACAATACTTATTTGATACTATGAATTAAATATATTTTTTTACTCTTTTGTTGGAGTAAAATTACAATGACGTTCGGACATATTATACACAGATCAAGTTACCCCAAACTAAGTAACACTTGTATTATGGGATACTAACTCAGCGATATTTAATATAATATAATACACATATGCTCATCACATAAATGTTGCTCTCAGCGGGGATCAAACCCGCAACCTCCAGACCGAAAAGCTAGTCACCTATCCACTCGGCCACGGACGTCTTCAATACAGGTAGGAACAATAAAGTAAGTACGTTTTAAATTCTAGTATTGAGGTATTATAGCTAGAGTTATAAAAGAAAATGACAATACTATTTTTACACTTAAGAATTTTTCGTAACTAAAATTAAAATAACAATCAAATTGAATGTAGGTAGGAACAATGAAGTAAGTATGTCTTAATTAACAATCAATCAGAGATGACGTGTTTATGGCGCACTGCAATCGACCAATCAGTGTACAGTATTCATAAAAACTGACATTTCAATTTGACAAACTAGTTTTTAGATTAGAAAATATTATAACCGTTGTCTAATTAGCCGGATTTCGCAATATCCCTAGGTTTTTTGCAATAAACCTAAACATCTAATCATCCTACGACATATGTAGAGCCAATGTCGATGGTGTTGTTAGTAGAGTTGGGATAGCTCTGACCCATTCCTTCCCTCGTTTAGTTGGATGGATTGCATTGGACACCGCGAATGATTGTATACGTCTACCCTGTCATTATACTCACAGAATTTCAATGTTTTATTGTCACATACAGGCATAATTACATATACTCAGTAAGTAGGTTAATCGCCAAAAGCTTCTAATATCCACTTTGTAAAATCCTGTCAAAATTTGAGCTTCATTGACTGTCATCAATATTTTCATACATGCCTTATTTTTTCATAGTTCGGATTCATATTACTTCCCATAATATAAATTAACCGTGTAGTGCCGGCTTAAGATGTCTCTACCCCTTTCTACCCACAGTTGTCGTAAGAACGACTAAGGGTATGGGGCTAAGTATTTTTTGGGCAATGCGGTTGGATCTTGATGAACAATGATGGTAGAAATACTACCAAGTTCTCCCTTATGAACTTCCAAATTAGGCTTAGGAGTTCCTAGGTCTAAAGCTCTGGCTATCCCTTTTTGGGATTTCTGGTCGTAAGTATATGTGTATGTGTGTCCATAATATATTTTCTTAATTGTAACAACACTACCCCATTTCTATCCGTGGTTGATCTTAAGAGGCGACTAAGGGTATGGGGCTTCTTAAGTGATTTTTGGGCGATGTGGTTGGAGACCCGTCACCAAAAACATTTATTATTACTATCTTTTCGCCAATCAACTTCTAAAAGTGGCTGAGGAATTTCTCATTCCAAAGCTCTGGCTACCCTGTTAAGGGATTTATGGCCGTGAGTATATGAATGTATGAATAATTTAATTTGTACACTCTTCCATTTAATGGTTACTCTAAACGGTCATGTTACGGTGATAGCTGTTATCTCTTCCGTTACACAATGTTATTTATGACCTCTTTTATTTAATACCTCGTTGTAAGGAAAGTAGAGGTTGTAAGCCGCTTAGCGTTCTGAATGATTTATATAGTAAACTCCACAATAAGTTGTACAATATAACATACTACTAAACGTATATAAGGACCCAAATGCATATATTTTTAAATAGCTGCACCCTCTTCTCGTTGTCAGCAGTTTAGTTAATGAGGTTGTAAACGTTAAAGAAAAATCATTGTGACGAATCCGATATCGTGTTAGAAAATTCTTAATCTATCTTATTCTATTTTTTACAAAGTACTATTTACAAAGAAGTGATGGCCTGTCCTCTGTGGCATCACAACATATTTTTTGCTACACACAAATCCGTTTCTATATTTTACAATGTTCTAACGTGATATTAAACTTTCTTTATTGAAAATTATGTTGAAGAATCACGTTTTAACAATCAAAAGTATATTTCAAATTCGTATCTCAAACGAACATAACTCATTTCTACTTCACAACACTTTATTTCTTAACTTTCATCGACGCATGAAAACTTCCCGAAAGCCATTAATCGTGACCTCACCGGTTTTCTTCGAGAAGCACTAACTCTAAAATCACGTTTAACTGGTGGAAAAAGTTATTTAAAGTCCCACCAAGTGTATGACAACTGATAAGGTAGTGTTGGAGTCAGTTAGAGCCGTTAAAGAATGGTAGTTTCACTTTAGACTTTTACTTATTCTATTGAGGTAGTAATAAGTTTCTTAGAGATTACTACAGCTCAGTCGTTTAATTCGGTCGCATTTTGTTTGCTCCTAGTATTAGATAACTAGCATATAATCAGTCCATTAGTTCCCATGGGATAGGCAGAGACTATAATTCGCCTAGAATATGCAGAATGGTGAATGTGTGTATTAACGTCCCTCCTCATAAAACACCAAATCTCACCAATTTGATACTTTAAAACACAATCAAATATTTGATTTACGCCTTTTTCGAATCATCTATGCTAATACTTAGATCCACGACAAAACAATCATTTCAGGTTACATTTTTATAAAATTAGTAAAGATGGTGTTACAAAATTCTTAATCATGACAAACCTGCCACGCATGGTATTATTTACAAAGATGTGATGGCCTGTCCTCAATGGCATTAAAACACTTATATATTTAAATATGAATATATCATAAGAATATTTGATTTGATCCATGATGACTAATCGTTAAACTGTGCAAATTTATAATATAATAAAGCGATTCACCAAGCATTCAAGTATTTTGGTAACAATTTATATTTAACTAGCTTTTTGCCCGCGACTACGTCCGCGTGGACTAAATTTTTTGCATCCCGTTTACACCAAAAATACCAGAACACTATCTTAACTTCTGTTTTTTATATTTATATTCCCGCGGTCGTTGTAAAGGATGTAAAGAACATTGAGGCATTTTAAGTGATTGTTGGGCGATGCAGGTGGAGACCCATTTGACTACCTTTACCCCATTCAACTTCCAAAAGTGGATAAAGAATTACTATCTCTGAAGCTATGACTACCCTTTTTTGGGATATATAGCCGTTAGTATATATTGATTTCATATATTCCTTTTTGTAGTGGTTATAACAGTCAATCGCATCAAGTTTCAAATTTATAGAAACAGAAATGTCAAAAATCTCTATAGTAATATATATATACTTGATATTTTAATCCCTTAGGGGGTGAGTTTCAAAAACCCTTTTTAATTATTTATAATAATCATGAAAAAAACCATTTTGTACAAAGTTTCTAAGTTCAAAAATGAGAATATCTTTAGTAAGTATATACAGCAGTTTGGCGCTGCGGTGGCGTCGCGGTGCTGCCCCCTACACTGACCGTTGGTGATTGTGTGAGAGTTTGTAGCCGATCAGTCATAGATGACAATTCTAAAATCAACTGAAATTTAATCAGGTAATAATTTCAAACTAACTGACTTGACAGCCTTCGAACTGGCACAACAGTTTAGTCTGAACTGATTATAACAAAGAAAAAAAGAAATCATGCAACTACTCGCGCCATCTAGTATACAATATATACATTAGTAACGATTTGGTTTGGAAGGTTATGGTTTTTTTATGCTCCTGTGGGAACCCTTGTGAAATCCGGGGTAAATGATAACTTTTATGTTGGCCAGGTGTATAAGCTACATTCATGCCAAATTTGATCAAAATCAGTCTGGTAGAATCAACGTGATGACAGGCAGACAGACTTTTTTTTTCAAAAATCGTAAATTTGCCTTCAGTATCGAAAATAAAAGATATTCCACCGTATTTTTATTTTTTCTTTTCTTTAATGTTCAGTTTTGACCTCGGTACAGTCTTATCATAGTATAAAAGATAGATTTACCAAAACACTTACTCATGCTCAGCAAAGCCGGTAGTAATCAACAAATATATTTGAAAAAAAACACAGTTTCTTTGATTTTGTTCAGTTCATCTTGATAATTCTAAATCAAGAGGCAAACATCATTCGTATGTCAATGAACTACGAAAAGTTTTTGAAAAAGTCCCGCTCACGGACCAACCCTCTGAATATTTCATTAAAAATGAACATTTTTCATCTCTTGATAATAAAATTTGCATTTTATTAGTTATGATACAAAATATTGCCTAAAACAGGTAACCCTGTTAGTAAAATGTATATCTAGTTCATTTATATCTCAACTTAATTCAGCTCAAACGTTCGCGCAGTATTCTGGGATACCCGAAGGAGTTGGCTGCGGCACTAATATTTCTGCTCATCTCGTGACATTGTCACCTGGTGTTCAGAGTACCGGCGTTTTCCTTGGACTGTGTACTCACGTGATAGGGACAAGTTCGCCTTTTCACCTTTTTTGTACGAATGCACTGTCACATGACTAAGTACAACTTAGGTTTTCTCACGATGCTTTTGCTCACCGTTTACAACCATGATAAATTTACCATAAATTTGTCTTTAGAAAAGTTATTTTTTGCAATATTTTCTTCACTCAGCCTCCGAAATGAGATGAGGGATTTTTGGGTTCTAGATGCTCCGGCTTTCCTTTCTACGGATTTATGGCCATTAGTAAAAGTGTGAAAAAGTAATATATGACACATGTACAGCCTCTGCTGTGAATATCACGCTTTTTAAAGCCTTTTTTTAGAAGTTTTACACAAGTAGCCTTTGGGCTAGTTTTACACTGAGTCTTGCAATGCCCTGCGCGTTCAATACAACAACATCTTCAGGGCTCTGTTCCGGACGCCACGCTATTGTAGTGCCTATGGTTTGTTCGCCAATGCCAGCGTCGATTGCATGGAATGCTGTGTATATGTTATAGTTAATGTGTACAATGCAGGCATTCTATACAATACCTAGGCAATGTATATAATACTGGAGTCGTTCAGGCAATGTATGAAATAACATTCATTTCTTAAACTGTTTTTTATTTTACCTAGGCATTGCTTAGAATGTCTAGGAATTATATAGAATGCCGAGTGAACCATTGGCAATGTAACTAATAAAGTATAGTTTACAATATCTAAACCCTTTCCTGATTTTGTACGAGTACATATTGATTTGTTTGAGGGCAAATCGGAAAAAGTCACAAGTATCTTTTCTGAGAACTAATCTTAGTTCAATTGACTATGGAAATTGGATCTTGATTAAGAAAATAAACTATAATTTTTCATTTAAAATCAACTATTATTGGTCTTATGATTTTATTTTTAATGTTGAATAATGTTAATTAATGTTGTTTGATAAAACTTTAACTTTTGTCCCCTGGTATGCACTATTCAATAAATTATTCAGATAATATTTTTATTATTTTGATAGCGTATCAGGGGACATTTTTATTATTGGATAAGTACTAAGTAGCTAAATTGCAATTTTAATGTTGCCTATGATTTAATGTTTATGTATGTTTAGAGTTATCTAAAGAACAATATAGCTCAATGGGTAGAACACCGGTTATCGTGTAAACGACTAGTGTTAAAATAATTTAAATCTTTTTGTTCATGAAAACCTCATGCAGGGATTATTACTAATAAATAAAGAATAAATAAAGGAAAGAAAAATTTCGACACAGGCGGGGATCGAACCCGCGACCTCGGGTAAACGCCCCGACGCTCTGCCAACTGAGCTACCGTGTCAATTGGCTGCCAGTGCGAAATTCTTCTATCCTTTATTTCTTTTACACGTTTAAGTAGTGTTTGCGTTTCCTCCCTCAGAATTTTTACTAATTCGGAAGGCCACTTGTCTACCTTTTCACATAGAATACAAATGTTGAAAACGCCTAACTATCACATAATTTAAATATTTTTGTTCATGAAAACCTCAGGTGTGAAAACATCATCATATTTATTAGTGTTAAAATCCCGGGTCGGGCCTACACCAAATTGTCTTTTCTAAAGACATATGTGTGGTTAATTTATCATGGTTGTTAACGGTGAGTGAAAACATCGTGAGGAAAGTTACATGGCTTAGTTGTACTTAGTCATGTGACAGTGTATTCGTACAAAACAGCGATAGGCCTGCCTCTTATCACATGAGTACACTGACCATGCAAAACGTGGGTTAACTGAACACCAGGTTAAAAAGGGAAGTGATGTTCAGAAATATTAGTACCTCTGCCCTCCCCATCGGGGATATTCGGCGTGAACGTTTATGTTATGTTATTAAATTATGTTATGTTAATAATAATAAAATCAAAGTTAGCGTTTGTATTTTAAACAATAGGAGTAAGGAACTACCTATCTAATATGTCCGAAAAATTAAAATTTCTCATTGCTTTTTGTTTCGTGTACTTAACTCTACCTTAAATTGAAAATAATTATAAGAAACATGTTGGTGAAAAGAATTATAATTATATTAAAATTTGTTATTTATTCTTACAAGAAAAACAATTTTTATTTCTACGCCCCGCACGCGTCCCCCGACCCGTCTTCGTTCCTTATATGCGCGTCCGGTATTGTATACAATCCGTAAAGAGCCTATACCATTTGACTGAATGAAGACGTCTGAATGTCACTCATCTCTACTCAGACTAGTGTAATAAGTTATTACACTAGTCTGAGTTATTACTAATAACGTTGAAAACGCTAGGCTTCTGAAAAGTAGACAAATTTTGGCTGGCATAAGATATTAAAAGTTTTATAGCAGATATACATATGCTCACGCCATTAATTCCAGGGGTAGTTAGGTAAGTGGGGGTTTACTGAAGGTAAGCTCTTTCAAACCTCGTCTCTACTCAACTAGAGCTCTGTATACTGAATAGGATCTGCTAACCGTTCGCCAACTTTTTATACTAAATACTAAATATCAGTTACAATTCAACAATAAGTAAAAGCAATAGAATATCGATCCCGCCGATTAATTTAAAAGGAACATTTATTTATGCTCATCTCATCACATAAATGTTGCTCTGAGCGGGGATCGAACCCGCAACCTAGCCGCATAGACGTCGTCAAAACGTAGTCAACGCGTTATCTGCAACTTAAATTTCCTGTGTTCTAATGGCAGTGAGAACAAAGTAAATGCAGTAAAGACAAGATCCCTCAAAAGTTAATGTAGTACAAAGTTTGGCAACATACTGAGAAATTATATGATATGTGATCGATGTGGTGTGAAAACTTTTAGGCGTAAACTAAGGGAGTTCCTGCTGGCTCATCAGTAACCTTTTATATTAAATATATATATGTGTATTATACTTATTATCATTATTTACAAAAACATACTTGTATTATACTTAAATATTGTGTAGCAGTAGTATACAGTCCTTGACTTTGAATACGTCTTTACGTTGAAGCTAAGTTTCCCACACTTTAATTTTATAATAATTTGTGTAATTGATATATAAATCGTAGCCATCATATATATGTATGTAGTAATATTTAAATAGGTATTTAGTTTATATCTTCATTATAGGTATATGTAATAAGTAACGAAATTAGTTTTATTGTTTTTTTTTTAAATATATTATACCGTTTGTGATTCTTGAGATGACTCAGATGTCACTCTATAATGGTGCTGGCTGAAAATCAGTACTGTGAGTCGAAGGCTTACAGAAAATGCTGAGACAGTACCGATTCGCTGTTGCAGTGGCGCAAGAAGTACTGATACTCTATATCTTATACTGTCGCGTTTCAGTGTTGTACATGTGTATTTTTTTTTTTGTTGTATTTTTATATGTGTTTTTTTGTGTGTTGTATTTGTAAAATAATTGTTTATCTTGTGCCTACAACGGCGAATAAACGTATTTTCTTTCTTTCTTTTTTCTAAAAATACCGTTGTGAGTTTTAAAGTTAATTTGAATTCGGTATACAAAGTTTTACTAAAGTGATGCTGATTACAAAACCATTTCGAGATATTATGGTTATAAACAATATTTTCTTGAAATTATATCAATTGAAGCTAAGATGACTGTTATTTTATCAAAAAACGGTTACAGTGTTTGACCTTCAATGCTGTTTCAAAGACATACAGTTTTGCAGTTTATTAATAAAATATCGAAAATCATAGGTTTGTTTAGTATAATATCGTAATAATTTCATTTGACATCACAAATTCGTATTATGTTTTGCAATCAGCAACATTTTTATAAAACATTTCGCTTCATTTGCTTGTCGCTAAGTGATTTTATCAATCGATGACGTCATAAAGTACAAAAGTTGAACAATCTTTAAAAAATCATAACTTTACAATTACTCATTTTAAATGGAAAATATTCAAATTAGTCTTTTATTTTCGTGTTTACTATCGAATAAAAATATTTAATAAATACCAAAAAAAAACTTTGCATACCGAATTGGCGATAGAGATACAGTAAATGTTGATTGTATTTTTAGAATAAGTCGGCCACAAAAGATGTTTGAAACTTAAGGTGAAAACATTCTAACAACGGCTGGATTATGTTTTTCAGTATGAGGCAGTTTAAGTTAGTATACTGATAACAATTCCGGAACAACCGGGGAAGTTCAGGTAAGTTTGAAAATTCAGCTAGCAGGCGGCCATTTTATTCGACCGTATTAGATACTCAATACATTTCCATTTTATTTTGACATACGGCTATAAAAATATGGCTCCAAAAACATGGCGACTGGCTCAATTTTATACGGATTAAGTACGTAGCGAAACGCTTTAATCCCTTTTAATTTATTTTCGGATTATGCTGTACACTGTGCGTTTATAAATGGTTTTCATTCATTTATTTATTTTAGAGTAATGTATGTAGACAGCGGCCGCGGCCTAGTGGAATGTTAACTATTTTTTTTAGGTTCAATTCCAGGTATAAATATTTTTGATAGTGCTGATAAATATTTTTATGATTGTTCAGCGATGAGGCTGAAAATTGATCACTAACCATAACTAACCATCCTATATCTTCATCATCAACCTTTTCTGCTCTCAAGCTCCAAAAGGAGCTGTCAGCTGATAAATTTCTGATGCTGACACTTTGACTACGTAACATAAACGTTCATTAACGTTCACGCCGAATATCCCCGAAGGGGTTGGCAGAGGTACTAATACTTCTGAACATCACGTGACTTTGTCACCTGGTGTTCAGAGTACCCACGTTTTGCATGGACAGTGTAGTCACGTGATAGGGGGCAGGCCTATCGCCGTTTTGTACGAATACACTGTCACATGACTAAGTACAACTCAGCCATGTGGGTTTCCTCACGATGTTTTCCCTCACCGTTAACAACCATGATAAATTAACCACACATATGTCTTTAGAAAAGACAAATTGGTGTAGGCCCGACCCAGGATTTGAATACTAGTCGTTTGCACGATAACCAAGTGTTCTACCCACTGGGCTATCACGGTTGCTTTGACTACGTATTTTTTATAATTTATGGTCTATAGTTAATATTCACTTAAAAACATGTAGATATTTGTATCCGCACTGTAATAGATTAACTAATAATTTATAGAATGGAATGGAAAAATTTATTGCATATCTAAAAAAAATTACAAACAACAAAATTTTACGATTTTATATAATTTATTATTTATTGTTGCTGTGTAGTGTCGGTTTAGAATAACACTACCCCATTTCTGCCGGTGGGTGTACGTAAGAGGCGACTAACGGTATTGGGGCTTTTAAGAGATATTTGGGCGATGCGGATGGAGACCCATTACCAACATCCTTTATTTTGCCATCTTTTCCCCACTCAACTTTCCAAAAGTGGCTGAGGAACTTCTAGTTCCTTAGCTCTGGCTACTCCTTCTAGGTATTTATAGCCGTGAGTATATGTATATATATGTATGTATAATTTATATTTCAAGCCTCACTATGCTTGCTCGGTAGACAATGGCAAACTCACCCTATTTATGGTAGACTCAAGCCCTTAGTGGGGACAAGTATGTGGGGACATGTAATTGACCCGCATTATTTTGTTTGGGTGACTGAAGACCTACTTATAATTTAATCATAATTATACAAACTTTATTATAAAAAAACATAAAAAAGGGTAATGCGGTAAATGAAGCACTGGATAGTCTCATGTCTAGTCAATCGGTGTCCGAAAAGGTACGAGTGGCTGTGCATGATGCTGTCCTCGTTCCTACGCTTATGTATGGCAGTGAATGTTGGGTGTGGCAGAAGAAGCATGAAAGCAGAGTGAATGCAGTAGAAATGAGATCCCTCAGAAAAGTTTGTAATGTAAGGTATGTGATCGTGTGAGGTATGATGTGATTAGTGAAAGGTGTGGTGTAAAAGATGATATTGTAAGGAAGATAGAAAAAGGAATGTTGAGATGATTTGGGCACATAGAGAGGATGGATGACAGTAAAGTGGTGAAAGAGATCTACAGAGCCAATGTGGAAGGTAATGTTAGTAGAGGACGACCTCGGAGGACACATTTAGATCAAATAGAAAATGTGCTCAAAAAGGCAGATGTCCGAAGTACGAAGAATAAAAGAGCATGTATGAAAAGATTGATGGATGTGAATGAAGCTAGAGAGGTTTGCCAGGATCGTACAAAGTGGCGATCGATAGTCTCTGCCTACCCCAATGGGAACTAACGGCGTGTAACTACTCCTACTACCTCTACTAACATTACCTTCCACATTGGCTCTTTGGATTTTTTTTACCAATTTATATGGTAGAAGATTAATAATAATTAATCCTAAAAATACTTTCTCTCTATTTCGCCTCTTTACGGGAAATTGTCTTTCCTACCTACATAGATTATTTCAAAGTGTAATCGGAAACCATACCAAATTTATACTGCTATGTCTGGAGAGGAGAAAAATTACATCTAAAATTCAGATACCAATTTTACCCCCTTAGGGGATAAATTTATGAAATTCCTTCCTTAGTGCTCATTTAAAAATTAAAGGAACTCCCAGTCCCAGACGAAATGTCAATTTTCTAGGTAGAGTGGTTTCTGCTGAGCGTTGATTCTAAGTCACTCAGTCAGTTTTGCCTTATAAATATGTAGATGATTGAAAGGTTTTCTACAATCTCATCAAACATGTATATTTGCCCGTATAACAATATATTTTTGATTCCTACATAAATGGCCGTTTACGAACAACATTGCTTATCAATTTTATATCTAGTAACATTACAAAATTATAAAGACAAAAACGGCAGCTCTTCTTGTGAAATATTAGTTGATAAACAGCATTCACTATTTATTTCCAGTGAGTGCTCACGAGATAAAGATGTTTTATAAATGAGGGTAGTGTTGGTCTTTCGTATGAGTTAAAGCGGGGCGTTTTATGCGTGACGTCATAGTAAGGGCGTCCAAGGATTTATCGAGAGGACAGATTTATCGCAACTCGTGCATCTTATGGGTGGCCGCCTTTAAAGGAGGGTATACACTTAAATTGTTTTTGCTTTTACAACGTTACTAGGCAAAATGGAGTACGTTCTTGTAAAGACGTGGGCCCAAAGTGAGAAGAATAATAAATGTAAAAGAGGGAAAGGAGATTTGTCAAGATCGTGCAAAGTGGAAAATGCAAACATTCTCTACGTACCCCAGTTGGAATAATAAGTAGATAAATACAATATTTTGCATTCACATTGACAAACAAGCATAATTGTTGTGTTGATTTTAAAATTTAAGAGTTCTATGGGATTTGAACCTGACGATGACAATTTTCGTTTTGCTTGGACAGTGTACTCACGTGATAGGGGAGCAGGTCTATCGGTGATTCAAACGAAGACAATTTCACATGACTAAGTACGGTTTCCTTATGATGATTTCGATCATTTTTAACACCCATGATAAATACACCACATATATGACTACAAAAGACACATTGGTGGAGGCACAACTTGGAATTTGAACCTGTGGGAGTCATGTTAGAGCTCACACTACTGCGGACTCACTCACTCATATTCCTACATCGCGGAGAGTAATTTTTTTTCGAGTTTAGCATAGATACAAATCATAAGTTGGTACACAGTAGGGTGTACTGGCCAGTATATCTTTGCTGTTCCCACAAACCCATGCCGTTACTCTATGCCGAGCTATAACGTTAGTCTTTCCAATTTTAACTATCCTATCTATACTTATAATAAATCTGTAGAGAGGTCAATTCTGTACATGAAATATATTTTCAAAATAACCATCAGGTGGTGATTAGGGATCGATACTGATGCCGAAAATGCAATCAGTAAAATTTTTGTCTGTCTGTCTGTCTGTCTGTCTGTCTGTCTGTCTGTCTGTCTGTCTGTCGGTTTGTATGTTCCTTATGGAAACAAAAATTACTCGACGGATTTGAACAAAACTTGGTACAATTATTCTTCATACTCCTGCGCAGGTTTTTGTATACTTTCCAGCAGATTAGTGAAGGGGAATTTTGGGAAATTTTGGGAAAACGGGAGAAGTTACTCCATTTTTTAAGCTTCCGTCGCGTGTGCAGCCTTAATGGTTAAACTTACATAGAAATCATGTATGACGGAAATAATATTCACAAAATTATCTAAAAAAAATTACTTCACAGTTTATGTCTATCTTTTACGGTTGACTCACAATAACACGTGTAATTCCTGATAGCTTAGCAGTTCGGAACATTCTGATTATATTTGTTTACTCTTACGTTTGTTAACCTCTCACTCATCCCTAATTTAAAAAAGGTTACATTATTACCTATTCAATAAAAAAAGAATCATAGAAATCGGTAGACAAACACCGAAATTATACATAAAACAAGCCATCGCGCCCGTGATCAAAACCAAATTTTTACTAATTTACATATAACATACTAGATGGCGCGAGTAGTTGCATCCTAAATCATGTAATGATTTATTTTTTAGATTGTTATAAATACTTCATAGCGTTTTATTTAAAAATTTGCTATTAAACGGAAATACTGAAGCGTTCATCAAAGCGCATTTAAAATCACCAAACTACACTGTTTAGGGAGTGCTATAAATTTAATAAATTGAAAACATTGCGCTGAATTTCACAACGCTTGAGCAGTGACTGAAGAAAGAAACCTCAAATATTTAAAAAACAACGCTACCCGTGCGAAGCTGGGACGATCCACTAGTTAATATAATAAATGTAAAAGTTTAGATGTTTGGATGTTTATGTGTTTGAGAACAAAAGGCTTCTCAATCACAGAATGTATATGAATGAAATTTAGCAGAATGCTAGATAATGACCAAAATTATCAAATAGAATACTTTTTTTCCGGAAAAATTTGAGCTTTAAAAGATTCACGCCTGATTGAACTTAGCGTCGCGGAAAAAACACCTAAAGACTGTAATAAGCAAAGTCACAATTTAGTTTTTCAACACAATCGTTTCGGAGGCGGGTCAGTTGTGGATAGTAATTTAAATGATAACGCTGATGAAGTCGCAGATTGAAAATCTTTAGGCCTAACGGTTGAAAGGCTGGTGGAACGGATATTTAGGTTAATTTACTCTGGATAGAGCAAGACTTTGTTTATGCCACAGGTACTATTATGACATCAGCCATGTGTAAAATACCTTTTTCAAACTATGACTGCATTAGGTTTTGATTGCCAACTTTTTATAAATATTATTATTATTATCTGGGTATCTTTTCGATTTTCGCCTCTCCCATGGCCGAAACAGATAATTTAAATTATGATTTTAATGGGAGAGGCGGTACTCCCCGACAAGAGCACAGTCGGTCGGGGTCAGGGACTCAGGTTCAAGAACCGACGGACGATCCGAGCCGTATCGAGCAGCACCCCCTTCTGCATTAGTGCTGAAACTGACACACCACAGAAATCCAACCGCCTCAAGTTGGTCGCGAGGCTAGTTGGAATTAATCAGTTCGTGGACAAAACAATTGGGATTATTTCTGTCGAAGTCACACCCCACATGTCGGTGATCTCGTGAGCCAGATCGAGATATTTCCGACGCTTCTCGGTTTCGGCTTTCACGAGACCCTCGTCATGAGGGATAGTGACCGTCATAAGAGATAGTGACTTACTATTATTAATTTCCAAGAAGCAAAATTTTTTAAAATTATTTCAGTAAAACAATATTGCTGTATTTAAATTAATGCTCACAAAGAACACGATTATCCTATCCTATTAATATTGTAAATGTGAAAGTTCAGATGTTTGTGTGTTTGTTGCTAATTACAGGTTAAACGACATTGCCGTTCTACAAAACGTATCAGTTAACATATAGGTTACTTTTGATACCAGAAAATTAAGGATTTAACAAAATAATAAAAAAATCTATTGTTTGTCAATAATTAAAAGTTTAAAATTCGTCAACATAATCATCCGTCAACGTATAGCGGAGCAACTTTCAGCAACTTTTTTGTATTGATTTATCAACAGGTCCCCGATTACAGTACGACTAACATAAACGAATTGGCTTAAAACACTTTTTATAAAACTTAAATTTAAAATATATAATTTAATAAATTATATAGTCACTGTAACAAATTTGGATTATATAACACAGACATGGTTTATTATGTACTTATAGATTTGAATTATACCTCGTGAGAACATTGTATTTGCTATAACTTACCTAACTTACTTTTTAAATCTTTTTGTTCATGAAACCCTCATGTGGGGATTATTACTAATAATTATACTATACTAATAATTTTTTCTTTCCTTTATTTATTCTTTATTTATTAGTAATAATCCCCACATGAGGGTTTCATGAACAAAAAGATTTAAATTATGTGATAGTTAAGCGTTTTCAACATTTGCATTCTATCTGAAAAGATAGACAAGTGGCCTTCCGAATTAGTAAAAAATTCGGAGGTAGGAAACGCAAACACTACTAAAACGTGTAAAAGAAATAAAGGATAGAAGAATTTCGCGCTGGCAGCCACTGACACGGTAGCTCAGTTGGCAAGAGC
Organism: Bedellia somnulentella; assembly: GCA_963576735.1. Taxonomy (NCBI): domain Eukaryota; kingdom Metazoa; phylum Arthropoda; class Insecta; order Lepidoptera; family Bedelliidae; genus Bedellia; species Bedellia somnulentella. The sequence goes on along the minus strand of OY755185.1, from coordinate 1,269,323 downwards.
GACGGGGGCGTATACCCGAGGTCGCGGGTTCGAATCCCGCCTGTGTCGAAATTTTTCTTTCCTTTATTTATTCTTTATTTATTACCTAACTTACATTAATTTAAATTAATACCATTTAATGCAGACATTAAAAATTATTATTATTATTAATTTACTTAAGGAACATACTCAACAAATGTTAAAAATTAGAAACATGAAGTACAAGTGAACTACCTCCACAGTATGAAGTTTTATATTAAATTCAGAATCACTAAAAGCTCCTTTGTTTGCGAATTAATGATTGAATATTCGATATGAAATACTTTATTCAATAATAAGACCTTAGCTGACGGCATATTTTATGAGCTCACGACGTGTTTTAAATGGCTTTCCTCAAGACTGGAGATCTAAACTCTATGGAATAAGGTTCATGATGCTACATATAAATTGCTATATTATTTAGGTTTATGCTCAGCCTAATTTTATTACATCTCATTATACATGATACAGCCATGACATAATAGTCCAAATGGGTAGAACGACCGCCCGTCAATACAGACGGTTGTGAATGTCGGCATAGAATAGCACTACCTACAGCACTTTTTATAGATATATGTATCTGAAATCTCATTACTGGCATATAGATAATGTATCATTTAAATTAATTTATACTGGTATAGCTCTGAGTTTCCGAAAATAAAACAAATAAAATTTAAGTTAAATAGGTCCACCTTGGAAACCTATCCAACTCAACTGGAAAAACACTTTAGAAATCGATTAACTACTGACTGAGTGATCGCGAAACATACATACAGAAAAAAACATTCGATTTAAGAACCTTCCTTTTTTAAATCAGTTGATAACAATAATCTTTCTCTAATTATCAGATCTAATTAACTGATGCAATCAATAAAGGGGTATATATATATTTATTAATAAATCCAAAATAATACAATATCATGTCATCTTAACCTACTTATAGAAATATAAATTATATAATAAAAAAGTCACTTAAATCTAAACTTAACTAATATAATATAATAAGCTAATTGCCTCGTCACTTAAAATTAAAAACTAAAACCCAACGGTGCGCGACTCGAAAGCACCCATAATGCTCGCAGCATTCCCACGCTGGATGGCAATGGAAAGTCGCTGTGCCAAATAGAAACCCGCTCGCTTGTCGTGCCCCCGCTCCCTCAGTCTCCTACCCAACGCCGATACAAACGCTATAGCTTCCGATCCCCAAGCACCAGAAGTTTCAAAGGCCAGTGGAATAAACAGATAGTTTCCTTTGAGCTGTTCATACTTCCGATGCTTGAGCCCCGCAGCGGATTCAGCAGCAGCCCCTGAACGCAAAACTGTCGACGGCAGATGCGACGCAGCAAAAGTGCAAACACAAGTTGCGTCCCATAGTAGGCACCGACCGCGTTCCCAAGGCGCCAGCGTAAGGCCGTCAGGACGTTTGCCGTCAGTTCGACTTAAACCAGGCGGCTCCAAGATACAGGGAATGTTAGCGGAAACCAGGGCCCTCCGCACAATGTCATTCAAAGCATGATGACGAGGAAATCGACCAACACACCTTGAGCAACATAGCCCGTGGTATCCCCTTGTGTCCACTTCCACGCCACAAAAACATTGATGGCGCTCGCAAACATCACACCCTAACCTAAGAGCCACAGCAATTCGCAACGAATCGTTGTCTAGAAACGTACCTAACTGGGGAGATGGGAGGGCATGCAACCACACTCCAGACTCTGGCCTCGAAACAGCTCTAATTCGAGCTAAATCTGCCCCCATGTTAGAGCGAATAAGCCGCTCCTGCCTATTCTTACACAAAACGTCATCCCAACTCCGCTGCACGTTTGGCTGCTCAGGTATGTCTAAAGACTGGCTTACTGCTACCCATTCGGTTAATGCCTCCTCCACAAAAGACAAGCGGATCGCGTCACCATTCAACGAGAGAATCCGAGCAACTAAATCCACCACCCCATGCGAAGAAGCCAAAAAAGAGGGCAACCCAACATCTGACATCCTACGAACACCAAGGCCACCGTACCGTACGGGCAAAGCTGCCTGACACCATTGTTCAGCACTAAGATTCACATTTAGAACATCTTCTAAAAGATTTTTTAAAGTTTCATCATATGTCTCTACTTCTGATCTAAACTTCCACACCGGAGCTGTACGTAAAAAATATACGGCCTTAGGCAGTGCCAAACAATGACGGATCAGAGTCAACGCCGTGTGCGCAGATAAATCATGTAACCGCTCGCGTGCAAATATCAGGGAATCAGTTTTTTGTTGCACAGCTGCCGGCACTGCTTCTGGGAAAATTGGCGCACCCAGCAAATTAAAACTTGACTTATCAAGCAACATTATACCAGGCAGCAACTCCTGGAAACGTTGAAAATTGTGTAAGCGCCCCGAACATGGAAATATTTCACATTTTTGAGTATTAACAGTCAAGCCTATCTCCTTTAAACCATCAATTAGGAGTCGCAAGTTATCAAAAACCATATCTGGTGGCCCACCAATCGTCCCATCATCCAAATACCACACGTTTAGTTTGGTATCAACACGTGAAACAATATTTTGAATGGCCAAACTAAATACCAATGGGCCCAAAGGATCGCCCTGCTGTGCACCGCTCTGGGACAGAACAGCTGATTGATCGTAAAATAATTTACTAGGAGCATAGTAACACTGATGTAGGAACGGAAATAATATTGGCACATGCTCCTGCACCTCCCTCAATAAAATATCTCTATTCACACAATTAAAAGCATTCTTAACATCTATCTTTACAATCACATCACTGCTCTTTTCACCAGCTATTGCAAAGGCCCGAGTAGCGTGAATAGCTGCCTCACAGCCCAGAGGAGTACCAAAACCTAGCTGAACAGGCTGCAAGTAACTGGACACTCCTTTAACTAAATCACACCCCACCTTAGCTACTAGCCGCCTTAGTACGCTACCCACGGCAATTGGCCGAATCCCTCCATCCTTTTTCTCCAAAGCGCACAACGATGCACCATAAAGAAAAGGACAGACTTCACGGTTGACTGTACCCTTCAGCATAAAATTGCAAAGTCTAGTCAAAGATTCAGCCAAACGCTTGCCATTGTCTCCTGCTGAAAGTGAAGTTAGTTCCTTCAAATGCTCCGCGCGTAGGCCATCCAAACCCGCAGCAGACCCATTATAAAAAGAGCTCAACGCGCATGTAACACGGTCAACTGAAACATTCGGCACAGGATCCGTCAAAGTGGGTTCCGCCGGAAACAATAAAGGACGCGATGGGGCAGGGTGCTTACCGCGCAAAGCATCCAGCGTCCGCTCGTTGTTTTGTGCCAATGAATTGTCGGCGAGCAGCAAACGCACAGCTCCCCTAAGGTCACCATCCTGAACTTTCCTTTCAATCAATTTATTAATAGCCGGACGTCTCCAGGCCCGGTATGAAACATCATCAAAAATGGAACCCTTTTCGATATTTTCTTTCACAATCATCAATTCATCATGCAATCAATACAATTTTATGATTTTAGTGTTTGTTTTTTATATTTTGAGGAAACCCAAGGGGCTGGGTGAACTTATAGAATAAAATATAGTTCGATGCTCGATAGTATTAGTATTTATGGCCTGAGCTTTGAGTCTGAGGTGTATTCTACTGGTGTATGAGGTGTACCATAATATATCATAATAATAACATAAACGCTCACGCCGAATATCCCCGAAGGGGTTGGCAGAGGTACTAATATTTCTGAACATCACCTGACTTCGTCACCTGGTGTTCAGAGTACCCACGTTCTGCTTGGACAGTGTGATAGTCACTCACGTGATAGGGGGCAGGCCTATCGCCGTTTTGTACGAATACACTGTCACATGACTAAGTACAACTCAGCCATGTGGGTTTCCTCACGATGTTTTCCTTCACCGTTAACAACCATGATAAATTAACCACACATATGTCTTTAGAAAAGACAAATTGGTGTAGGCCCGACCCGGGATTTGAACACTAGTCCCAGATAACCGGTGTTCTACCCATACCTATCTCATCGTGCACTCTGTACCACTCTGAATTAAATACAAGTTTCATAATTTAGAAGATTGCTATTATCATACAAATACTATGGATTTAACCATTGGCTACTTCAATGGGAACGAATACCTGGCGTCATATTTATGACAATTTAAAATTAAATTCAAATGTTTTCAATATACAGACTACTTTAAAGTTTGAATCATTACTTCCAGTCAACTTTTCTTTCATCATCACCATCACCACACTCTGCACGAGGCCCACTTGACACTGGACTCCTGAGTTATTCGTATGATAATTTCAGTATAAGTGACATCAAAATAAATTTCGATGAAGTCTTGAAGTTATTAAAAACCTTAAATTTGAATAAAGGTGCTGGACCGGATAATATACCACCGGTATTAATAAAAAATTGCGCTGACAGTTTAGTCTTGCCATTATGTATTATTTTTAGACGATCTATTGAAGAAGTCACAGTGCCTAAGATGTGGAAATCTGCTTTTATTACACCCGTGCACAAAAGTGGTGATAAAACAAATGTTAGAAATTACAGGCCGATATCAAAACTTTGTATTTTCGCAAAAATTTTTGAAAAAAATATTTATCGTCAGGTTTACTCGTCACTGCAGTCTCTTTTCTCCCCTGTACAACACGGATTCCTGAGACGTAGGTCCACTACGTCTGATCTGCTTGTTTTTAATGACTATGTATCTTCAAAGATGGAGCTAGGTGAGCAGGTGGATACTGTTTTTACTGATTTTAGCAAGGCGTTTGATCGTATTGATCATTTGCTACTCCTGGAAAAGTTATCATACGCCGGAATACATGGTCCACCTGGCGTCCTATTCTGTCGGGTGTTCCACAGGGTTCTTTATTAGGTCCTTTGCTCTTCGTGATATTTATCAACGACATTGATTTCTGTTTTGAACACTCTACATTCTTATTATATGCTGATGATACTAAAATTTTCAAGTCTATCGGGAATCTTACAGACTGTGAACTCTTTCAACGCGATCTGGAGAGATTCGTATAATATTGCACGAGAAATAAACTCGATTGAAATATATCTAAATGATTTACAATTACTTTTACCCGGAAGCCGCAACCCATTAACTTTACTTATAGTCTATTTCATGAACCCCTCGCTAAGACCAATTTAATAAAAGATCTTGGAATTGTACAGGACACTAAAATTGCCTATGATCATCATATTGATTATATAATCAAAAAGGCTTTAATAATCCTTGGCTTTATTGAACGATCTACATCTGAGTTCAAAACCTTAAAACCAATAAAGGTCTTATTTTGTTTGTATGTGCGTAGTATTCTTGAATATGCCTCGGTGTTATGGAACCCACAAAATAGTGTACATATTAACAGAATAGAATCTATCCAAAAGAGGTTTCTTGGGTACCTACAGTACAAATGTAAGCGACGCGATCATGGATACGAGACTCGATGTAAAAGGTATCATTTTCTACCTCTAGTTATAAGAAGGAAAATAGCTGACGTCACATATTTAATAGATATTATTAATGGTAATATAGACTGCTCATCTTTATTGGAGAATATTAAAATTAACTTACCCACTAGATTAGCTACTAGACATAATAAACCATTGGCGAGTTTGCATCCAAGAACCAATTACCGTCAAAATTCGTTCTTTTTAAGAACTAGTAAATTGTTAAATGAGCTGGTAGAGGAACACAAAGATCTGGACCTATTTTGCACAAAAACCGCAGAGATAAGACGTATCTTAATAAATGACTTTTTTTAGTCCCAATGTGAGCGCAAAAGCTACTTCATAAAATAATTGTTAAACTTTTTAAGATATTTATTAGATTAGTTGATAAGTCTTCCCTATGTATTTTATTTGCGAATACTTGTTATTGGCTTAGTTGATAACTGAATTTGTAAACACTTATTGTATTATTTAGCTGTAAGTATTCCGAACTTATAAATAAATAAATAAATAACAAATTGTTGCTGGCTTAGTTGAACATGTAAACACAAAAGTGAAAACAAGAAATACTTTTTCAAGTTTATTTCATCGGCGATCGGATATCAAGGGCGTCACCAAAGCGACTTCCGGCGCTGGGCCACCCCGGAAGTAGGAAGTCCGCGGACACAAAACTAATGGATTGAAAAGGATAAAATATTGATTATTTTATGGATGAACTATCCTTGTTTAGTTGCAAGAGATGATCAATATAGCATGTAAGTCTTGTGAAAGAAAAGGAATGAGGGTGAATGTTTATAAAACCAAAACTATGGTTTTTAAGAGAGAGGACAATGTGACAAAATGCGCGATTAAGATTAAAAATAACAAAAAGGAGCAAGTGAAAGAGTTTGAAGAAAATGTAATGAAGACATAAAAAGAGGAGTGAAAAGGGATAATACAGTAAATGGAGCAATGAATAGTCTAATGTCCTACGTTGGTGTCTGAAAAAGCCCGGATAGCTGTGCATAGAGCTGTTCTTGTTCCTTATGGTAGAAAAATCATGAAAGTAGAATAAATACAGTAGAGATAAAGTCCCTTGGAAAATTGTGTGATGTTAGGTTATGTGATCGAGTGTGAAATAGCGGGATTTGTAAAAGGTGCGGTGTGGAAGACGATATGATGGTTTGGGCACACGGAGAGTATGGATGAGTAAATTGGTAAAAGATATTTATAGAGCCATCGTGGATGGTTATGTTAGTAGAGGACGACCTCGGAGAACAAATTAAAATAAAAAGATTTCTTGTAGCCGACACTACATAGTGTCGGCTTAGAATAGCACTACCCCATTTCTTCCAGTGGGTTTACGTAAGAGGCGACTAACTGTATTGGGGCTTTTAAGGGATTTTTGGGCGATGCGGTGGAGACCCATCACCAACAACCTTTATTTTGTCATCTTTTCTCCTCTCAACTTTCGTAAAGTGGCTGAGGAATTTCTAGTTCCTTAGCTCTGGCTACCTCTTCTAGGGAAATAGCCGTGAGTATGTATGTTGTATTATGGAACTGAAATAACTTTGAATGCAAGATCAAACTTCAATCGCGGTATTAAATCTTACATACACTGAATCAGAGGAATTCGGTATGCAAAGTTTTTTTTTGGTATTTATTAAATATTTTTATTCGATAGTAAACACGAAAATAAAAGACTGATTTGAATATTTTCCATTTAAAATGAGTAATTGTAAAGTTGTGATTTTTTAAAGATTGTTCAACTTTTGTACTTAATGACGTCATCGATCGATAAAATCACGTAGCGACATGCAAATGAAGCAAAATGTTTTATAAAAATGTTGCTGATTGCAAAACATATCAAGAATTTGTGATGTCAAATGAAATTATTACGATATTATACTAAACAAACCTATGATTTTCGATATTTTATTAATAAACTGCAAAACCGTATGTCTTTGAAACAACATTGAAGGTCAAACACTGTTACAGTTTTTTGATAAAATAACAGTCATCTTAGCTTCAATTGATATAATTTCAAGAAAATATTGTTTATAACCATAATATCTCGAAATGGTTTTGTAATCAGCATCACTTTAGTAAAACTTTGCATACCGAATTGCTTTATATAATAAGTTAATATGAGATGTGTGTGTTTTACTCTACTTACCAATACCATAACATAACATAACATAAACATAAACGTTCACGCCGAATATCCCCGAAGGGGTTGGCAGAGGTACTTATACTTCTGAACATCACGTGACTTTGACACCTGGTGTTCAGAGTACCCACGTTTTGCATGGACAGTGTACTCACGTGATAGGGGGCAGGCCTATCGCCGTTTTGTACGAATACACTGTCACATGACTAAGTACAACTCAGCCATGTGGGTTTCCTCACGATGTTTTCCCTCACCGTTAACAACCATGATAAATTAACCACACATATGTCTTTAGAAAAGACAAATTATATGAATTACCAATACCATTATATGAAAAATGATAGTTTAAGCTTTTTCTGTTTATTGTTGCCTGAAAAATCGGTATAATATTACCTAGCTCAGGAACAGAAAAATGAAATGTTTTTGTACTTTAAATAACCGACTAGCTTAAGACGAATAAAATTTATATGTACTTTTCAAAATAAATAAAAAAATAAATATTTGGACAATATATCGAGTGTGCTCAAATAAGGCAGGCGCCCGAAGTATGACAAATAAAAGAGCATGTATGAGAAGATTGATGGATGTAAACGAAGCAAGAGAGGTTTGTCAGGATTATACAAAGTGGCGATAGATAGTCTCTGTCTAGTCCAATGGGAACTAATGGCGTGCCTATATCCGTCGAATATTATTTATACGTTAATAGGTACAAGTACCAACCGTGATAGCCCAGTGGGTAGAACACTCGGTTATCGTGCAAACGACTAGTGTTCAAATCCTGGGTCGGGCCTACACCAATTTGTCTTTTCTAAAGACATATGTGTGGTTAATTTATCATGGTTGTTAACGGTGAGGGAAAACATCGTGAGGAAACCACATGGCTGAGTTGTACTTAGTCATGTGACAGTGTATTCGTAAAAAACGGCGATAGGCCTGCCCCCTATTACGTGAGTACACTGTCCATGCAAATCGTGGGTACTCTGAAGACCAGGTGACAAAGTCACGTGATGTTCAGAAGTATTAGTACCTCTGCCAACCCCTTCGGGGATATTCGGCGTGAACGTTTATGTTATTTTATGTTATTATGTTATGTATGTACAAGTGCTCGGTTAGGCACATAACCAAAATTGCAGTAAGAAACCTTAGGTTCGGCACGACTAAGTCTAAATTCCATTACTTTTTAAATATAAACTAGCAGCTCTACCGAAACATGGCTAGTTTTTTACTTAATGTTTTTGGTGGGTTTTCTTTTACGCGAACAAAGTCTACAGCTTCATAATATTAGTAAAAAAAATATACTATATGAATTTGTGCCGTGTAGTGTCCGCTTAGAATAGCACTACCCCGTTTCTACCGATGGGTATACGTAAGAGGCGACTAACAGTATTGGAGCTTTTAAGGGATTTTTGGGCGATGCGGTTGAAGATGGGCACCAAAAACCTTTAGTTTTACCATCTTTTCCCCACTCAACTTCCAAAAGTGCCCGAGGAATTTTTAATTCCTTAGCTCTGGTTACCCCTTCTAGGGGAATATAGCCGTGAGTTTATGTACTATAATGAAGTTGAAATGAAATACGACTTTAATATTCATTTAATTATCACCATTATACGCTATTTATTACATGAAGATATGGATTTTAAATTACCGTGCATACTAAGATTTACAACTTGTGTATGTAAATAATAATTACTTAAGCTGTTTCGCAACGTTACAGTAGATTTGGTTCCATTTGATCAAGTGTTGTTATTAAAATTCATATTTATTCAGCATTTATGCATATAAAATAATTAATTGTACTATTTAAGAGAAACATCAAAATATTCATAGCCACAATTGTGTCTCGGCAGGTTAATCGAAGATTCGTAAAATGGTATATTTTTTTTTATAATAAACTTCAACGATGATATTAATTTTTGTAATTAATATTTTTTACTATTTATGGCCATCATTGTTGCTTGGCGGGTTTATAGAAAATAATACAAAATGGTCATAAATTTAAATTAATAGTAGACTATGAGTTCTAATTCAATTATACTGTGTTTGTAGAAATTGTTGTGCATTGATAAATTAAATTCATGCCATTGTTTTCTACTGAGGTTGGTAGAGACTATCGATCGTCCCGCTTTGTACGATCCTGTAAACCTTTCTAGCTTCATGCATCAATCAATCTTTTCATACAATTCTTTAGTT